>CAJHNH020000248.1:511702-590422 GCA_905116865.2 Candidula unifasciata | reverse complement strand
ACTCGGAACACCCTCATAAGCGTCCCCTCCCCATATTCAGCAGCTAACAAAGAGTTCCAATTCCGATGGCACCAGTAACTGTCTGATTGTATATATGTCTCGCCCTTGCTTTGAGTGTTGAGCGTCGGCCACATCCCCTGGTGACTCCTTGAAGCGCCATTCTCCTCAGACCGTAATGATCTGTTTGCACCTCCGCACTGTTCACTCGCTCCAGAGGGCCCTCACAACGTCTAGCTTGTTATACATCACCACCAAGGGGTGCAGAACCAGCTAGTCTTTCTGCCTGCTCATTTCCCAACACACTGGCATTACGTGGAGAGAATATCCAAAGCACACTAACTTCCCGGGACCTCTGAAGTAATGCTTGCCACTCTGCACAAAGCATGCCTGTCTTTACCTTTCTCAGCATACTCTGTGAATCAGTGACAATCACGGCATGTGTGTACAGCCGATTCTCAAGCCAGCGGAAGGCCGCAGTAACTGCCTCCGCTCCCATTCTCAAACTAGACGTTGTGATACGATAATGGGTAAAGCTATAAATAAAGGCATAAGCGTATTTGCATGTAGCTTTCCGCTGTTATAGATATCATTCAACATTTTAGTCAGCACCTCTACTCCGAATTCACCCAGGACTTCTAATTCTTCCACTGTTATTTCATCTGCTCCAGCTGTTGTGGCTTTCTTGATATGTGTGATGGCATCACTGACTTTCTCTTTAAGTATTATAATTAATCCTTCTCTTTCTCCGTCATATAACTCTCCTATATATTTATACCAACGCTCTGAAGTCTTCACCTTTTCTAAAAATGGAGCCGCTAGCGGCTAGACGCTCGCCTGTGGATCAGAAGGTGGTGGGGTCGGGTCCTAACGGGGGCCAGACTGTTTAAAAAAATTGATCTTGGCTCCCAGGTCGACCCAGCCTTGAGTGGGTACCAGGTACAGTCCTGGAAAGTTAAGGCGACCGGCATGATGCTGACCACATCACCCATCAAGTGTCGTTCGGTCTATAAAATATAGGTCTAGCCCTATATACCCAATACGCCTGAAGGTGTGGAAAAGGGTCCTTTAGTTTTTACTTTTACTTCCT
Organism: Candidula unifasciata; assembly: GCA_905116865.2. Classification (NCBI taxonomy): domain Eukaryota; kingdom Metazoa; phylum Mollusca; class Gastropoda; order Stylommatophora; family Geomitridae; genus Candidula; species Candidula unifasciata. Next base: position 589,335 of record CAJHNH020000248.1, on the reverse strand, counting down.
CTTCTAGTAAAATTTCTCCTGGTCTTGATTTCAAACACCCCGTGTTTATTCTTACTTATCCTTCCTGTCAACTCATTTATGCGTTTGTGTGCGTTTTTGTTTTTGTTTTGTTTTCAGAATATAATTTGACTCAATTTTGTTGAACTGTTTATTTAAACAAATTTCTTTTGCGATGACGTACGTATGTCTTATTTCTTTATTTATCTTATCATATGCTTTTTTGTAATTTCTTTGTTTTCTTCTGTTCCTCAGTTGTAACATTTGCTCTATCTGTGGTGAGGTGATATTGTTGTTTGTGTCTAACTGTTGCTATTTGTTCCAAATAAAAATTACTAATAATTCGGATATCCTTTCCATCTAATCCTACATTTTGGAGGCATGCTTTCAATTTGCATGCTGTCAAATGCCTTTTTGTTATCTATGAAACATGCATAAATACTTTTCTGGACTTCTATATATCTTTTCAGTCAGTATCTTCAAACAAATCATGGCTTCTCTAGTGCCACTATTTTTCTTTAATCCAAACTGTTCCTCAGACACTTCATTATTTATTTTTCTTTGAATTCTTTCTTGAAAGATTTTGAGAATTATATTAGTTATATGGCTTATCAAAAGAAATGTTCTACAAACTTCACACTCAAAGGTTTTATCACCTTTTAGCACTAGCCATGAGGCCTTAAATCTGCAACACTCAAAGGGCCTTTTCCCCCCTCCCCCGCTCTGTCTTCCAAACTTACACAGCAAAATTTGTAGATACAGAAACACAGTCGGAATGATCGTTTTTTGACAGTAATAATGTTAACCGTACCGATTATCAATTTGGAAGCAGCCGTCGTCTAGCGGCTAGACGCACGCTTGCGGATCGAAGGATGTCGGATTATTTTGTTTTTCTTAAAAAATGACATTGGTTCCCAGATCGATCCAGCCTTGAGTGAGTACCAGGTATAGTCCTAAGAAGTAAAGGCGGCCAGCGGGATGTTGACCAATTTACCCACCGAGTCTATAAAATATAGGTCTAGCCTTTTAAGCCCAATACGTCTGAGGGCGTGGACAAGGGTTCTTTACTTTTATTATCACTTTGATCTTTCTTCTTCTTCTTCTTCTTCTTCTTCTTCTTCTTCTTCTTCTTCTTCTTCTTCTTCTTCTTCTTCTTCTTCTTCTTTCTTCTTCTTCTTCTTCTTCTTCTTCTTCTTCTTCTTCTTCTTCTTCTTCTTCTTCTTCTTCTTCTTCTTCTTCTTCTTCTTCTTCTTCTTCTTCTTTCTTCTTCTTCTTCTTCTTCTTCTTCTTCTTCTTCTTCTTCTTCTTCTTCTTCTTCTTCTTCTTCTTCTTCTTCTTCTTCTTCTTCTTCTTCTTCTTCTTCTTCTCTTCTTCTTCTTCTTCTTCTTCTTCTTCTTCTTCTTCTTCTTCTTCTTCTTCTTCTTCTTCTTCTTCTTCTTCTTCTTCTTCTCGTCTTCTTCTTTTTCTTCTTCTTCTTCTTCTTCTTCTTCTTCTTCTTCTTCTTCTTCTTTTCTTCTTCTTCTTCTTCTTTCTTCTTCTTCTTCTTCTTCTTCTTCTTTCTTCTTCTTCTTCTTTCTTCTTCTTCTTCTTCTTCTTTCTTCTTCTTCTTCTGCTTCTTCTTCTTCTTCGTCTTCTTCTTCTTCTTCTTCTTCTTCTTCTTCTTCTTCTTCTTCTTCTTCTTCTTCTTCTTCTTCTTCTTCTTCTTCTTTTTCTGTTTCATCTTCTTCTTTTTCTTTTTCTTCATCATCATCATCATCTTCTTCTTCTTCTTCTTCTTCTTCTTCTTCTTCTTCTTCTTCTTCTTCTTCTTCTTCTTCTTCTTCTTCTTCTTCTTCATCATCATCATCTACTTCTGCATTCATTCAAAAATATAATTGTGTTGTACCTGTTTACAGCGTGGCTGCGATATTTGTGCATTTCGACGGACACATCCGACAGATGCAGACATTTTTGGACCGGGGTAGACTTTCTGGTACTTTGATTTCTATTTAGCCACTGCGACCAGAAAACTACATGTCCAGAATATGAGAAACGTGTACTTGTTCTAGTCTCTATATTTACTATAATGTACAATTGTCATGTTTACATTTCAATTGTTATTAATTATGAAGCCGGGGCATTCAAAATTTGTGACATTTCTAATTTTTTTCCACTTGATTATAATTTTTAGTTGACAGGTAGTGTTGTTTGTGAACAGTATTTTGTTTTATTATTATTCTACTTGAGAGATTTTGATTCGTGAAAGGATTAACGGTTTTAATTGCTTCGATTTTTTTAATGGAGACACTGTTATCTCCGTATCTGAGTTGCCGAATAGGATTTTCCTCAATTATGAGTGGATAAAAACTGACACCTGTCTCATAATTCTTGTCATTTTTCATTTAAATTCCCGTATAGCTGTCAAACTAGTATGAACATTTTTGAAAGAAATGCTTAAACAAATTATTCAAATTAATATTTTTATTGTAGAAACTACGATTATTTCTATGATTGTCGGAGACGACAAAGAGTCGAAGTGAAGAAGACAAGAAGCAAATTTGGAAACCTGGCACAAATTACACCTGTTAAATATTAAACCGGTCACAGATTATAGCTGTTATATGTTAAAATATCAGAGATTACATCTGTGTATGTTAAATCTGTCATAGATTACATCTGTTATATATTAAACCTTTTATAGATTACATCTGTTATATATTAAACCTTTAATAAATTACATCGGTTATATATTAAACCTTTTATAGATTACATCTGTTATTTATTAAACCTTTAATAGATTACGTCTGTTATATATTAAACCTTTCATAGATTACATATACAATAAACAATTCATAGATTACATCTGTCATATATTAAACCTTTCATATATTACATCTGGTGTATATTAAACCTTTAATAGATTACATCTGTTATATATTAAACCTCTAATATATACATATATTATACAATAAACAATTCGTAGATTACGTCTGTCATATATTAATCATTTCATAGATTACATCTGTTGTATATTAAACCTTTCATAGATTACATCTGTTGTATATTAAAACCTTTAATAGATTATATCTGTTTTATATTAAACCTTTCATAGATTACATCTGTTATATATTAAACCTTTCATAGATTACATCTGTTGTATATTAAACGTGTCATGAATTACATCTCAACCCCAGCATTGGGGGAGGGGGGGGGGGAGGGGGAAGGGAGGGGGGGGGAGGAGGGTTGTTTGTGCTTTCACTAGGCTATATTTATGTTCAACAGTTTGCCACTGCTCAGTCAACGGTCAGCTCTCGATACCATTAAAACACACACACACACACACACAAAGCTGTCTGCTGTCAAATAGCCAGCAGCTGGGATCGAACCGGGCACCTCGGAATTACGAATGTACAATACAAAATAAAGATGAATTAATCCATCATCATCGGTGACCGGGTCGCCCATTGGCTGACTGGTAGAAGACTTTGTCCCCCGTTGACAGTATGCGGGTCTGTCCCCTTTGATCGCATCTACACTGCAAGGGTCCTCTTCAGAGCTACTTGGTAGCGAGCAATGCTAAGCCACTTAATAGGTTAGTTGCGTATCCTTTACAGGACGTTGCAGAACCCGCCCAACAGCAGCTGGCTGTTGTGTGAATTTTCTAGGCAAATTTACGTCCAGTAGTTTGCCATTGCTTTCTGGACGGTCGGCTTTCTTGATACCACTGTCGAAACCAACTCAAGGCGCATGGCCCGCAGGTGGGATCGAGCCCGGCATTCCGGCATTACGAAGCGTTCGCATCGACTAAGCCACAGAGCCCACCAAGCCACTTAATATGGCGCAAAAAAACCTCTCCCCTTGGAGAGGGGGAAAAAAGGAAAGGGGGGGGGGGGGGGGTAACTGGTTAAATGTAAAGATTTTTTTTTTCTCGCAAAGCAAGGAATGCATGTATTGATCGGTACTCAAAGAAAGAAAGTAGAAAGATAGATTCACCAGACAACATGAAAATGGAAAACTATAGTTTACCGTGCCGGACACCAAACCTGTCCCCTGTAAATGACGAAAATGCTTCACTGCAAGAACAAGTGTACTGGCGTGACCAACTTCAAACTAATAAACAAACAAGGGGGCCGCGTTAGCGCAGTCGATAAGAGGCTCGCTTTCAAATCCAGCTGCGACTCCCGGGGTTCACCCAGCCTCTAGGAAATGGGACCAATAATAATAAGAAGAAACTCCACAGGGGAGCATATACAGCAGGGTCTACCAATCGTCAGTAGAAGTAACCTCTCGTCGACAAATGTTTCGGCCCACGAGCTCCTAGACATTCTCAGAGAGTGGGCCCACCTGAGTTCATGAAGCTCAGGGTTGGTTTTCCCTGTTGTACGAATTACCGGATGTTGTTCGGATAGGGACAAGACGAATTGGTGATTTTGTAGAAGTTACTGTGAGATAAGAAGTCGTCGCGATAGCATAATTAAAGCAGTCTGCATACCTGAACGACCGAGCGGCAAGCTTTCGATTGGTATACCAGATACATGTTGAACTTTGTTAGCAGGTGGCAGAGGGACACTGGCAGACAATTCTGACACGATGGACTTTTGAGGGATGAGAAATTCTTTTCCGCTAGACACCCGGACCAGATCACCGAGGCCCGTCCCCTACGTTGTTTCGTTGTGTGGGACCAGTGTTGATACTCTGGGGTAAATGGAGGAACGTCGCTGTAGCTACAGAGTTACATGCGAACGGCGACACAAGCGGAAAATTCTTTTCAGCTGTCCGTACTGGTGGCAGAGCACTTATGGTTTATAACAGTGTGCAATGACGCTGGTTTACATCTCCCGGCTTTATCTTTTTTTTTAAAACAAACAAGGATGTTCTCTGATATAAGAAGAGCGATCGCAACTCTTAAGCCACGGACAGACATCGCAAAGGTAAAAGTAAACGTGAGAGGATCGACTTCTTTGAACCGGGTTTTATCCTATATAGCTCAGTGTCTCTTCAAAGAACGGCTAGCCGCCTACCGAGAGTGTCACACAGAGCACAACCTCTGCAGGTCCGGCGACGATCTCTAGGGATCTCCGTAAAAATTATACTCGTTAACTGAACGGCGCTGCCGTAAAACGAACCCACCACCTTCAGAGCGCGAGGCAAACGGCTTGACCACTTCGCTACGGAGGCTCCCTTCAGATACCGCAATAAAGAACCGCTTTTAAATTATGGCTGAGCCCCGTGTGGGTTCCGGGGTCCCATTGTGGGGAAAACAAGAATAGACCCACTGCCTCCCCAAAAGCATGTCGTAAGAGTCGACTAATTGGGGAGCTTTCTTTGAAGTCGGAGTACATCTGCCGGAGAGGCAAGGAACCAACAGTCTGTATTCAAGAGAATAAGATCTGTAAAACTAATGCACACGCAACACTCAGGTTCTGGAGCAGGACTGCAGTTCAGTAGTGGATGAGCAACCAGAATTTTCCGCCAGAGTGTACAGCTGGTGAACGCGAAGAAGAAGAAGAAGAATTATGGCTGAGAAAATGGTACTTCAAGGAACAATGGCTGGTAATCGTCCTACATATTCCCTTCTTCTTCTTCTTTTCCACCTTGTACCTCATCGAAGTGTCGGGGGGAGATGTAATGTTCGTTGATGAGCTCTGTCAAGAGCACTATTAAGAATGATGTTCATTTCTGTAAGGCTGTTCTTAATGCCATCACTCCATATTTTCCGAGGTCTTCCACTCGCTCTATACCCGTTGTGACGTTTTAGTGTGGCCCGCTGTGGCAGACAGTACCAGGGCATTCTTGTTAGGTGTCCAAACCACATTATTTATTGTTCTTTGATGACCTGTAAGACTGGCTTTATTCCTAGCAATCGTCTGAACATTTTCACTAAAGGTAGGAAGTAGCACCGAGAATAATTTTATGGTTGGGGTCACCACAACACGAGGAACTGTTTTAAAGGGTCACTGCATTAGAAAGGTTTAGAGCGGCTGGATTAAATCTTGCAGTTCCGCTCAACTCACCACACCTTCATTAGGTAGCCTAAAGAAAGTTATCATCATCCTCATCATCAAGTGCTTTGCGACTGGCATGGGCGATCATGCCTTAGCACAATCTGCGAATTTTAACAGCATGTATTAGTTCATGCAATGACATTCTTCCATGCAATGACATTCTTCCATGCAATGACATTCTTCCTGCAATGACATTCTTCCATGCAATGACATTCTTCCATGCAATGACATTCTTCCATGCAATGACATTCTTCCATGCAATGACATTCTTCCATGCAATGACATTCTTCCATGCAATGACATTCTTCCATGCAATGACATTCTTCCATGCAATGACATTCTTCCATGCAATGACATTCTTCCATGCAATGACATTCTTCCATGCAATGCATTCTTCCATGCAATGACATTCTTCCATGCAATGACATTCTTCCATGCAATGACATTCTTCCATGCAATGACATTCTTCCATGCAATGACATTCTTCCATGCAATGACATTCTTCCATGCAATGACATTCTTCCATGCAATGACATTCTTCCATGCAATGACATTCTTCCATGCAATGACAAAAGACAGCCACGAATATTTTGGCATTGTCTTCCTCTGTTTCATTTTTACAGATATTTCCAGTGGTCAAAATATGTTCCAGATTGCTTCTTCTCGTAATATATAAACAAAACACCCCCCCCCCCTTTTCCCCCCAAATGAAATGGGGAGAGCTGCATGTGATAGCAAAGGATAGAACGACTTAGCGTGAGTTGGTAGAGGGCCTATGCTCCATTGGGGGCTAGAAAGGCAGAAGTAGAGAAGAGCTCAGACGTTGGTTAATTTAAACACGAATTCTCATGACATAAGGAACTAATGTATAAGGAACTAACGTATTAGGAGCTAATGTATAAGGAACTAACGTATTAGGAACTAACGTATAAGGAACTAACGTATTAGGAACTAACTATAAGAAACTAACGTATTATGAACTAACGTATAAGGAACTAATGTATTAGGAACTCACGTATTATAGGTTCTAACTGAAAAAGAGTCTGAGTCTGGGCCTTAGGCGTTTCAAAAACGATTCGTACTGCCGAGGTGCCGGGTTCGATCCCAGCTACGGCCGATTTGGCAGCAGACCATCTTGCGTTGGTTTCGAAAGTGGTACCGAGAGTCGACCGTTCAGTACAATGACAAACTAATGAAAGTACATTAGTCTTGAAAAAACCCACGGTAGAAGAGGATCAGAGGGTTTGAGGGGCGGCGGCGAGCATGGACGGGTAGTACGGGGACTGTTTTAGGAGTTATATAGTAGAACAAGGAAAGCTATGAGTACTGATTGGCTTGGTGGTGCAATGGATAGAAAGTATACAAGTTATATAGTAAAATATGTAAAAGTGATAATAGGGGCGGCTATCAGCTGGGGCGCGCCGGTGGTGTTTGGTCGAATAGCACCAGCAAATCATCATCATCATTATCATCATCATTATCATCATCATCATCGTCGTCACCATCATCATCAAGTGTCATGCCGACGAGGTTGGGCGATCATATCTCTAGTAATCAGGATTTCCTGGAGCATATGGTTCTATGACTTTATGTAGAGTAAAATTGAAAGATAATGCCAAAATGGCGGGTCTTTTTCTCTCGGTCTCCACTGCCTCTTGTCGCCTCCAACTTTTCTACTGTCACAATGTACTCCAGTTTTCTACTTCCCATCACATGAGCAAAGAATGTAGATTGTCTGTTTCTGATATGGGCAGTCAGTTCTCTTCGTGAGACAAAACATCCTCATTACTCTTTTTATCTGTCCAGCGTATTCTCATCATTCGTCTACAAAACCACATCTCCGCAGCTTTCAACTAATTTTTCACTACTCTATCAACTGTCCACTGTCAAAGGAATAAAAACAATTAAATACAGATGGTCTGAAGACAATGAGAAGAGAGTTAATGAGGGAAAATGCAAGTAAAATATTTCGGCAACATTAAAAGACACAACGTTCTTCTAAAAGCATACTGTGTGGAAACAATAAGTACAGCACCACAGGGAAGCATGTACATACAGCAGGGGTCCACTGATCATCGGTAGAAAGATCCCTCGTCGACGATTGTTTCGCCCCGTTACTATTCCTATACAATGCGATTAACATTCTGAGTGTTTTTAGTTGGCATAGGAGCGGAGCAACTACGGGGTGACCCGTTTGCTATGAAGCTGTAACTGAGATTACCAGATTACCAGATTACCAGTTAACCAGATTACCACGCCTACCAGGGTCATGACTCCCAGGCCTCGATCTTCTCCTGCTTCACCTAACCGGATGTTCTCAGACAGGGACAAGACGGCATGATGGACAAGTTAAAGGAAACGACCAAAAGTAGACAGTGAGACAAGTTGATGGATAAAAGATGAATAAGCAACAGTCTCCAAAAAGGTGCGCAACCGACGTAAGAGACTGAACGAACAAACTATATTTTCAAACTGTTAAAAATTCGGCACACACGTCCGTCTTTCATTCTGGCCTTCAGTCTGCATTCCTTGTATATTTTCTGCATTCCTTGCATATTATCTTCCTTTTAAACATCATTTTGACAAATAATACGACTAAAAATCGATATCCATTGCAGCCAACTTTCAGTGTGTGAAGACGACACCTGATCGGCAATTTATTTAATCGCAACTAATACAAATATATTTTGCATTTTTATATATCTTAGAAAAAGAAAATGTTCGCGTGAGCTTTAATATTAAATAATATTACAACACTTCGTTTGTTTTTCCTTTACGGGATGTAGTCGTTTCTCTTCAATTTCCTCTAAGGCTTTGGCGAATACCTCTTTAACGTTGACCCCAGTTAGCGCAGAGGTCTCAAAGAACGGACAGTTCCAGCGTTGAGCCAGATCAGAACCTCGACTGGATGGAACTGCTCGCTCTGCTTCCAAATCGATCTTATTGCCAACCAGAACCAAAGGCAGGTTGGCGCGAACTTTCTTGATTTTCACGATACGATTTCTCAAATCCAGTAGCGCATCAAAAGTTTCCTTTCTCGTGATGTCGTACATCAATATAAATCCGTTGGAATTGATAATGTTTTTCTCTATAAACTCCTGTTCGGGCGGCACGCTTCCCGCGTCTCCGACGTCCACATTCATCGGTTCATCGTTAAGAATCATCTCAATTCTGTATACTTCGTACTCTGTTGGAATGTACTCAGCAAGAAATTCATCGGTTCGACATCTCTGAATAAGAGCTGACTTGCCAACCATACCGCGTCCGACAACGCCAATCTGAATACTTGCAGTGGTTGCTGCTGCTTTCATGATTATTCCGTTCTGGGAGAGGAAAAAAAAAACACACTTTAAAGACGCACCGTTATAAGCGCGACAGACTTTGATTGGACGCCAAATGCAGACGAGCCTCAATGTGGAGATAGATGGCAATGATGTTTCTTTTTAACGCGGTACTGACTCGATGGCACAGCTACTTGTTAGCTTACCCCAGTAGCTTTGTAGACTTGCTACAATCGTTCTGTTCTGCTGTTGGGAGGCTGACTGTTAGAAGGCAACCAGTAGCCTGTCTATATTTGATCAACAATTTCTGAAACGTCAAAAACTGATATTAGCTTTTGCATCAAATTATCACCCCCCCCCCACCCAAAAAGCGACTGCCATTAGTACGGACAGGCTTGAGAACCCATCGCCCACCCCCCAAACAGGGAAAATCCCTGAATTCTTCCAATTACATATTTATCAATTTTGTTTCCATCTGGCATTCCTTTTCACATGTCTTTAAGTCTCAGTCCATGACTTAAGTATTTCAACTTTTACTACTGTTAAAAATGAAATTAAATCAGGAAAAAAAAAATACCTAACACTTGGTTTTAAAATTATACAATTAAGAGTTTTTTTCTCTTCAATATGTGAAAAGCTGCTACTGATATCCTACCATGGTGTGTCATAATTTATTGTATATATATATCTATATATATATATATATAAATCAATGTTTGTGTGTTTGTTTGCCCCCTATAGACTCGGAAATTACTGAACCGATTTAGCTGAAATTTTCAGGATATGTTTGTTTTGATACCGGATGTTGAACCGTCATGGTTTGAAATTCAACTTGTCACTGTTAGAGATAGGTGACCACAATTTAAGCCATAATATTCGAAACTAATATTTATAATTTTAGTGATTTCTAATTATAGCCACGTTAGTAATTGCGCATGCGCCGTGCAGCCAACACCTCCTCTAATACATAGAGTAGGTCGTGGTACCGCCCGTGTGTCACCGGGGCCCTCACGGGAAGCAAAGAATAGTGACACTGCACCCTACCAGGCATGTCGTAAGAGGCGACTAAGGGTAGGGTTGGGCTTGAGGTTGGCTACCTCATCCTGTAAAAACCATAGCCACAAAAACCAACCAACCATGGATAAGTCAAAAAGAGAAGCAAATAAAATCCAGCCAACCAAGATGAGGGAAGGCTCTTCAAATAGAAGAAGTATGACACGGTGTGGAAAAAGCCGTAAGGAGTCCGGACCGTTGACCTACCTCCTCTCAGCTAGGAAAACCTCCAGAATTGGCACCTGGAATGTTAGAACTCTCTATGATATAGGGAGAACAATGGAAGTAGCAAAGGAAATGAAACATTATAGAATTAGTATTTTAGGGTTATGTGAAACTAGATGGACTGGGGCAGGGAAAAGTATTCTAAATTCAGGAGAAACTATTTTGTTCTCAGGACACACAGAGGAAAATTCGCCGCACAGTGAGGGAGTGGCCCTGATGCTATCAAAAGAAGCAGACAGGGCACTAATAGAATGGGAAGCTGTGAGTCCCAGAATAATAAGAGCATCTTTTAGAACAGTTAAACAGAAGGTGAACATCTCGGTAATACAGTGTTATGCACTAACAAATGATAAAGATGCATCTGTTAAGGGAGAATTTTACATGCAGCTTCAAAATATTATATATAATGAAAGAAAGGGCAACTTAAAAATTTTGATGGGTGACTTGAATGCTAAGATAGGATCAGACAACACAGGTTATGAAGAAATTATGGGGAGACATGGTCTAGGAGTAATGAATGAAAATGGAGAATTGTTCACAAACTTTTGTGCAGGTAACCAGTATGTTATTGGTGGAAGTATTTTTTCCCATAAAAGTATACACAAGGCAACATGGGAATCACAAGACCATAAGACAACTAATCAAATTGACCACATATGTATTAACAAAAAGTTTAGATCATCCCTTTACGATGTTAGGGCTTTCAGAGGTGCCGATGTATTTACTGACCATTTCCTGGTGGTAAGTAAAATCAAGTTGAAACTAAAAAGATATATAACATCTTATAATCATAGAAACCAATATAATGTAGGCTTTCTCATAGATAAAGAAATTAAGGAACAGTTCTCAGTTACGGTCTCTAATAAGTACCAGGTGTTGCAGCAGGTAGCTGAAGATGTCAACACGGAAGTCTGCTGGGATCAGATCAAAGGAATCTGGAATGAATCTTGCGTAGAAGTTCTTGGCAAGAAAGAAAGGAAACATAAAGCATGGATAACACCAGAAACCATTAAACTGATTGAAGATAGGAAAAGTAAAAAGGCAGAATTAAACAATAGCAAAACTAGAGCTGCTAAAGCTAGAGCTCAGGAGAAATACACAGAAGCCAACAAGGAAGTTAGGAGGCATATAAGGGCAGATAAAGTGAAATATCTAAATGATCTAGCACAGGAAGCAGAGACAGCGGCAGCAAAAGGAAACCTCAGAGAACTTTACAGTAACACAAGAAAATTAGTAGGTAAATATAGTCAGCCAACTGGATCAATCAAAAATAGTCAAGGAAAGGTACTTACTAACACTAAAGATCAAATGGACAGATGGGTTGAATATTTTGAAATGCTTCTAAATAGATCAGGCCCAGAGGTTCCCCCAGATATCCAGCCTTTAGAAATGGAACTGGATATCAACTGTGAGATACCATCCAAAGAGGAAATTAGGAAAGCTATAAATCTTCTCAAGGAAGGAAAGGCGACAGGCCCAGACGGTATCCCAGCTGAAGCCATTAGGGCCAACGTAAACACATCAACAGAATTGCTACATAGATTATTCAGTAAAGTCTGGGGGACCGAAGAAATACCAGCAGACTGGAGAGAAGGATATCTTGTGAAACTGCCCAAAAAAGGTGATCTACAGGAGTGTGAAAACTATAGAGGAATTATGTTGCTGTCAGTTCCTGGAAAAATATTAAGTAGAATTATTTTGGAAAGATTTAAAGATGCTATTGATAAAATGCTAAGAGATGAGCAGGTAGGTTTTCGGTCAAACAGATCCTGTACTGATCAGATAGCCACATTACGTATTATAATAGAGCAAAGCATTGAACTGAACTCACCACTTTACATTGGATTTATAGACTATGAAAAAGCATTTGACAGCATAGATAGGGAATCTCTCTGGAAATTGATGGGGCACTATGGAATCCCACAGAAAATTATCAACTTAGTAAAGGCAACATATAAAGACATGAAATGTCGAGTTCTTCATGAGGGAAAACTAACAGATGCATTTGTAATAAAAACAGGTGTGCGACAAGGATGTCTTTTGTCGCCACTCTTATTTTTACTGGCTATAGACTGGACTATGAAAATAGTAACTGCTAACACCAAGAATGGAATTCAGTGGACCCCTACAAAACAGCTTGATGATCTGGACTTCGCTGATGATATTGCTCTTCTGTCCCATTCACGGAATCAGATGCAAGATAAATTAAATATACTTAATGCGAGATCAAAGCAGCTTGGTCTGAAAATCCATAAAGGAAAGACAAAGATAATGAGAATAAATCAGGCAAATAGTAATGTGGTTTCTCTTAATGGCACCCCACTCCAAGACGAGGAGTCGTACACCTATTTAGGCAGTAATGTAGATAAAGATGGAGGAACTGATAGAGATATTAAAATAAGAATACAAAAGGCAAGAGGGGCTTTCATAGCACTAGGGAATTTGCGGAGGTCAAAAGAAATTAAAAGAAATACTAAACTAAAAATTTTTAATTCTAATGTCAAATCAGTACTATTGTATGGGGCGGAAACATGGAGAACAACCAAGGCAATTACGAATAAATTACAGACATTCATTAACTGGTGCCTGCGCAGAATAGAGGGAATAAAATGGTATGATAGAATAACTAATGTAGAACTTTGGGAGAGAACTAAACAGGCTCCAGTGGATCAGGAAGTGAGGAAAAGACGCTGGCGTTGGATAGGGCACACACTGTGAAAACAGGAGAACAGCATTACTAGAATGTCTTTACATTGGAACCCACAGGGGCATAGGAATAAAGGAAGGCTAAAAAACACATAGAGAAGAGAGCTGGAGAACGAGGTTAGAAAGATTGGGAGGACATGGGGAGAGCTCCATGCAATGGCGAAGGATAGAACGACTTGGCGTGAGTATGTTGAGGGCCTATGCTCCATTGGGGGATAGAAAGGCAGAAGAAGAAGAGGTCGTGGTACAGCAAACAAGACTATATCTATGTCTGTGCAGGCAGTGATTGCCACAATAACTATATTAGACACCATTTCTATTTTCTGATTTTTTTTCCAAACATCCTTCAATGAGTTGAAAAGTAGCCGATGGATTGGTAGGGAAAAAGAGGGGGGGGGGGGCATCAGGGACTATCTCGACGTCTGCGCAGACATTGAGTGCGACATTAACCGTGTTAGACACGTGCGATTTCTTTTGTTGTGCCGTTTCATTAATATATTTGGAATATCTGTCCATGAGAAAACAATTGCCTGCTGTTTTGAGTTGTTTTAAAATCGGAACACTGCAGTAGGGTCACACATCTAAAATAGTTATGTTCTCTTTTCGTTGTTCCGATCGAGTGGTTACTTGGTCGAATGGTTAGAACACTCGGCTCTTGAGAGGGAGACCAGGGTTCAAATCGGCAGTAGTTTTTTTTTTTTTTTTTTACTTAGGGCCAGAATAAAATCCTCACCTGCACTGTCGTGGCGACAGCACTAGCCATATGGCCCTTTATGATATATATTTATTAAAAAAAAAAAAAAAAAAAAAAAAAAAAAAAAAAAGGACAGGTTTGTAGGTAAACCAGTTGATAAATTCAATTTGACCATTTCACATACTTATGATTTCATTTTAAACTTTTCGATTGCATGGTTACGCTGAAAGTTCATAGCTTTCCATTAATTTTCATTTAGATTTAATTATTTCATCTGCGTTAGAATTTAGGCTGTGCTGTTTACCATAGCGTTCATTTCCTAATTCTTGTGTATTTTTCCTGTTTTAATTGCTTTTCAATTGGTTTTTTTCCCCTCTCAACTACTTCGATGAGGGAAAGAGTAGTCGGTGAATTTGCGGGGGGGGGGGGGGGGGCGGAGGCAAACTGATTACTGAGAGAGCTTTAAGTCACAGTAACTGCTTTACCCACTTAAAGTAGCAGCAGCAGTAGTAGTTGTGGTTGGGCTGTTACACCGTAGTGCTCTCATGTGAAGACGGCCGGTAAGGTTATGGCGTTCTTCTGTCGGGAAGCGAAATTATACATCCTAACCTGACCAGTCTGTGGCGACAGCACTAGCAATGCAGAACCAAATCTTCTGGCTCACGACTCTCTGTCTACTCTGATGGCAACACAGATAGCAGTGACATTATTTTAGCTACTGTGGTGGTGGTCGTGGTAGTAGTTGTACTGGTACTTGAAGCATGATGTGGTAAATATTACACTAGCCCCATTCCCTACCTATTACAATTCCTGCTCCCCATTTTAATTCGGATGGATAGGGATGTCAATGTCAGTTACAGCAACAACAAAATATCGTCAGGTAAAGATTTTCAAATATTTCGAAGAGGGAGAGAGCAGTAGTCGGTGGAAGAGGGGAGGGGAGGGGGTAATGACTGAAATTTAAGAGAGCTTGAAGAGCTTTATACATGATTTTTAAGTTCTCATTACTTACTTAAATTGTTTATATTTTACTAACGCTACCTTCACTGTTCTAATTTTTGTACGACTTACTTTGTTATTTACAAGTACAGTAGTAGCTTTACTTACGTCTTCTATAAAAATACAAACAGCTTTAGAATGTGATAACCAAATAACCACTTTTGTTACTGTGCTAATAGCACCATTTAAACGACCACTAATATAAAGACACAATTATATGGTGCGTGTTCTAAAGTTGGAAAACCAGACTATCTCTATATAAATGTGCAGAGAATGATTGCGACAGTAACTATATTAGACAGCTGCGATTTCCATTGTCTTTCTTTTCCAAAAACCTTTGATGAGGGAGAGGGTAGTAGGTGGATTTAGTTGTGGGGGGGGGGTGGGGTGGGGTGGGGATCAAAGACTATCTCTATATCTAAGCAGACAATGATTGTATTAGACACGTGCGATTTCTATTTTCTGTCATTTCCATTTAGCCAAACTATGCCACAGCAACGCGTTGGTCAAATTTAATTATCAACTGGTTTACCTACAAACCTGTCCTTGTTTTTTTTTTTTTTTTTTTTTTTTTTTTTTTTTTTTTAATATATATCATAAAGGGCCAAATGGCTAGTGCTGTCGCCACGACAGTGCAGGTGAGGATTTTATTTTGGCCCTAAGTTAAAAAAAAAAAAAAAAAACAAAAAAAAAAAAAAAAAACTACGAACCCTGGTCTCCCTCCCAAGAGCCGAGTGTTCTAACCATTCGACCAAGCAACCACTCGATCGGAATAACGAAAAGAGAAAATAACTATTTTAGATGTGTGTCCCTACTGCAGTGTCCCGATTTTAACACAACTCAAAACAGCAGGCAATTGTTTTCTCATAGACAGATATTCCAAATATATTAATGAAACGGCACAACAAAAGAAATCGCACGTGTCTAACACGGTTAATGTCGCACTCAATGTCTGCGCAGACGTCGAGATAGTCCCTGATGCCCCCCCCCCCCTCTTTTTCCCTACCAATCCATCGGCTACTTTTCAACTCATCGAAGGATGTTTGAAAAAAAAATCAGAAAATAGAAATGGCGTCTAATATAGTTATTGTGGCAATCACTGCCTGCACAGACATAGATATAGTCTTGTTTGCTGTACCACGACCTACTCTATGTATTAGAGGAGGTGTTGGCTGCACGGCGCATGCGCAATTACTAACGTGGCTATAATTAGAAATCATTAAAATTATAAATATTAGTTTCGAATATTATGGCTTAAATTGTGGTCACCTATCTCTAACAGTGACAGGTTGAATTTCAAACCATGACGGTTCAACATCCGGTATCAAAACAAACATATCCTGAAAATTTCAGTTAAATCGGTTCAGTAGTTTCCGAGTCTCTAGGGGGCAAACAAACACACAAACATTGATTTATATATATATATATATATATATATATATATATATATATATATATATATATATATATATATATACACACACACACACACACACACACACACATACGCACACATTTCCAGACATAAGTATGAGCGCCAAGAAACAAATTATAAACAGCATATTCGGACCAACACAGTTCTATCAGTTCCAGACTTGGACATTATCAAAGGCTAACCAACGCAAAATTAACACCCGCGAAATAAGATGCAGGAGAAAAGCCGCCAATTTAACTATCCGAGACAAAGTTTGACATGATATTATCAGACAGACTGTAGGAACAACATCATATAGCAGGTTCATTGAGAAACAGAGAATCAAATGGTTTAGTCATTTAGTAAGAATGCAGTGAGAACATTGCCCAACACAGGCGCTACTCATGAACAGATCTGAAGTTAAATCAAGAGGACGCTCAAGTAGAACATGGATTGATAACATTAGAGAGCTTCCACATAGATACGAATGACAATAGCCAATTCCGCCCATCAAGCAATGGATCGCAAACTGGTCCTCCCCACAGCGCTTACCGGCAGAAATTGTAATTGATGATGGTGAGGATACACACATACATGCATATATTTGTATATCACTGGCCTTCTCCAAATACATCTGGCATGAGTGTGTGTGCATGTGTGCGAGTGTGTGTGCATGTGTGAATAAATCCTACAAGATATTGACTGAGCAGTAAGTTTGCAACTCCGCGCACGAAAACTTTCTATTATATTGTATATAATAACTCCCTGTGTGGGTTTCAGGGCCCTATTATAGAGAAATCAAGAATAGACAAATAGCCTACCAAAAAGCATGTCGTAAGAGTCGACTTATTAGGAGCCTTTCTTCGAACTCTGAGCGCATCTGCCTGAGAAGAAAGGAACCAACAGTCTGCACGTACATGAGTCAGATCTGTCAAACGGTTGTACACTCAACACGCAGGTTCTGGAACAGGACTGCAGTCCAGAAGTAGACGAACAACCAGAACTTTCCGCCGGAGTTTACAGTTAGTGAACGTGAAGAAGAAGAAGTATATAACAACAGCAATATAAGGAAACAAATAGTTCATTTATCTGCCATTATAAAGAGTGTATACTTACTGACTATATGCCATCACACAATCTAGTTTCATGGGAGCTGGCGAAAGAATATTGCATTTTCAGGTCCACATTTCTTGACTGAAACCGTATCTGTCAGAGCGCCATTTTTGCTGATGCGGGGCGGTGCTTAGTGAAAACTTGTGCACCGAAATTTGCTGCAAATTCTATCTAATTTAGTTCAGTTTATCAAATCTTTAGGGAGTTTCAAGCCAGACAGTCTATTCTTTTTGAATTTCTGAACAATTATTCCAAGAAAAATAATTTACTTGTTACTAATCTATCTATCTATCTATCTATCTATCTATCTATCTATCTATCTATCTATCTATCTATCTATCTATCTATCTATCTATCTATCTATCTATCTATCTATCTATCTATCTGTCTGTCTGTCTGTCTGTCTGTCTGTCTGTCTGTCTGTCTGTCTGTCTGTCTGTCTGTCTGTCTGTCTGTCTGTCTGTCTGTCTGTCTGTCTGTCTGTCTGTCTGTCTGTCTGTCTGTCTGTCTGTCTGTCTGTCTGTCTGTCTGTCTGTCTGTCTGTCTGTCTGTCTGTCTGTCTGTCTGTCTGTCTGTCTGTCTGTCTGTCTGTCTGTCTGTCTGTCTGTCTGTCTGTCTGTCTGTCTGTCTGTCTGTCTGTCTGTCTGTCTGTCTGTCTGTCTGTCTGTCTGTCTGTCTGTCTGTCTGTCTGTCTGTCTGTCTGTCTGTCTGTCTGTCTGTCTGTCTGTCTGTCTGTCTGTCTGTCTGTCTGTCTGTCTGTCTGTCTGTCTGTCTGTCTGTCTGTCTGTCTGTCTGTCTGTCTGTCTGTCTGTCGGTCGGTCGGTCTGTCTGTCGGTCTGTCGGTTGTTCGGTCGGTCGGTCGGTCTGTCTTTCGGTCTGTCGGTCAGTCTGTCTGTCGGTCTGTCGGTCTGTCTATATATCTATCTGTGTGTCTGCCTGCCTGTCTATTTATCTATCTGTGTGTCTGCCTGCCTGTGTGTCTGTCTGCCCGTCTGTCTGTCTGTCTGTCTGTCGGTCGGTCTGTCTGTCTGTCGGTCTGTCGGTTGTTCGGTCGGTCGGTCGGTCTGTCTGTCGGTCTGTCTGTCTGTCGGTCTGTCTATATATCTATCTGTGTGTCTGCCTGCCTGTCTATTTATCTATCTGTGTGTCTGCCTGCCTGTGTGTCTGTCTGCCCGTCTGTCTGTCTGTCTGTCTGTCTGTCTGTCTGTCTGTCTGTCTGTCTGTCTGTCTGTCTGTCTGTCTGTCTGTCTGTCTGTCTGTCTGTCTGTCTGTCTGTCTGTCTGTCTGTCTGTCTGTCTGTCTGTCTGTCTGTCTGTCTGTCTGTCTGTCTGTCTGTTTGCCTGTCTACTTTCAGAGTGCTTGTTCACGTTCTAACCCTATGTAGCGTAGTATTATTTATGCAACTGTGCAATTATCCCTGTAAAGGACTGTTTGTGTCTTGTGATAGTAATATAGGGTTCTAAGAATATTGTGGGTAAAAAAAAAAACAACTGCATCCATACTTTAAGAACTGAATACTGAAGAAGGTTGGCTATTATTAAAGACTATAAAACACAGAAAACTGAAATATTCAGGTCACTTGAAAAGTCACGAAAGTTTGGAGAGAACAATCATGTAGGGGTTTATATCTATGAAAAGAGGAAGAAGAAAGCCAAACAGAATATGCAGGATGTGGCGCATGATCTCCAGATGGGTGTATCAGACGCAGGACATTGCTTGTGATCGAGAAGTTTTCCAGAGGTTTGTTATGGGAGCAAGGTTCTACAAAGGACACGCTACTGACTGACTGACTGACTGACTGACTGCCTGATGTTAATATTTTCCCGGTTCTGTTAAAAAAACATTATTACAGATTGACAGAACCACTGGCGGGTCTGGATAAAAGTATAGAAACTAAATTTACAGTCAAGAGGAATGGCCTCAGTTGCGCTGTATTCTATTCCGGACATCTCCCACCTCAGAAGGACTGTAGCCACCTGACGAGGGCGTCAAACAAAGCACAACAAATCAGTAGCTCCAGCGTCGACTCCAGGCGAGACCGTGAAAAATCAGCCATAAACTAAGCGATGAAATCCGTTAAAAATCAGTCATGAATTGAGCAATGAAATCCGTTAAAAAAATCAGCCATGAACTGAGCGATGAAATCCGTTAAAAAAATCAGCCATGAACTGAGCGATGAAATCCGTTAAAAAAATCAGCCATGAACTGAGCGATGAAATCCGTTAAAAAAATCAGCCATGAACTGAGCGATGTAATACGTGAAAATCAACCATGAATTAAGCGATGAAATCCGTTAAAAAATCAGCCATGAACTGAGCGATCAAATCCGTGAAAAATCAGCCATGAACTGAGCGATGTAACCCGTGAAAAATCAGCCATGAATTGAGCGATGAAATCCGTTAAAAAATCAGCCACGAATTGAGCGATGAAATCCGTTAAAAAATCAGCCATGAATTGAGCGATGAAATCCGTTAAAAAATCAGCCACGAATTGAGCGATGAAATCCGTTAAAAAATTAGCCATGAACTGAGCGATGTAACCCGTGAAAAATCAGCCATGAATTGAGCGATGTACTCCGTTAAAAAATCAGCCATGAATTGAGCGATGTAATCCGTTAAAAAATCAGCCATGAACTGAGCGATGAAATCCGTTAAAAAATCAGCCATGAACTGAGCGATGAAATCCGTTAAAAAATCAGCCATGAATTGAGCGATGAAATCCGTTAAAAAATCAGCCATGAATTGAGCGATGAAATCCGTTAAAAAATCAGCCATGAATTGAGCGATGAAATCCGTTAAAAAATCAGCCATGAACTGAGCGATTAAATCCGTTAAAAAAATCAGCCATGAACTGAGCGATGAAATCCGTTAACAAAAATCAGCCATGAACTGAGCGATGTAACCCGTGATCTTCTTCTTTTTAGCCTACAGCTGCTGTAAAGCGGTGGAAAGTTCTGGTTGTTTGTCCATTTATGGACTCTGATCTTATTCCAGAACTTGAGCTTTGTGAGCACATCCATTTAACGGATCTGGCTTATTTGTATGCAGACTGTTGGTTTCTTGCCTCTCATGGAGATCCACCCCGACTTCAAAAGAAACACCCCTAAATAGGGAGCAGTGGGTCTATTATAACCCCCTCCCCCAAAAATGGGATCCCAGAACCCACACGGGGAATCTGTGAAACGAAACCACGACTTTCAGAGCGCCGGGCAACAGCTTAACCTCTTTAGGTTCCTCTTCCCAAAACTTTTCCATAGGGAGTCACAGCAAGCTCTCATCTACAGCAGCAAACATACTAGCACACATTCCTATACCCACGCACATTCACGCTTTCTATACACGCGCGCGCACACACACACACACACATACACGTAGACTCAGACACACACACACACACACGCACACACACAGATAGAGAGCGAGAGAGAGAGAGAAAGAGAAAGTGAAAGAGAGAGAGAGAGAGAAAGAGAGAGAGAGACACAGAGAGAGAAAGAGAGAGAGAAAGAGAGAGAGAAAGAGAAAGAGACAGAGAGAGCGAGAGAGAGATAGAGAGCGAGAGAAAGAGAGAGAAAGAGAAAGAGAGAGAGAGAGAGAGAGAGAGAGAGAGAGAGAGAGAGAGAGAGAGAGAGAGAGAGAGAGAGAGAGAGAGCAGCATGCGCTGACTAAAAACTGGACTAAAACCGAACTCTCAGTAGGCATGTACAGAACAACACTGAAAGAGCATTTGTGATGTTGGGAAAGCACTGGAGAAGCATCTCAATGGCCACCAGACGGGCACTACCGGGGCAGCAAAATTGAAATGTCGTGTCGTTTTCAGTCCCACAAGACGTTTTAGATGGAGCTGATAAGAAACTGTGTAGTCTGGTACAATCGTAAGCCGGAGTCATAGGGTGGGCATCGAACTGACCTGGTTCATTGGGTCGATGGTCCAATGTGGTGTCCATACATCTGCACTAGTCGCAGAAGACACTGTAGCAATGGAAACAGACAGTATAGCATTTGATACACTTAATACTGACAGTGAAACAGCTGATAACAGATGGTGTGGCAGTTAATATAGACTGTATGCCAGCTGATACAGACTGTATAGCAATTGATATAGACTGTTAAACAGCTGATACACACTTATAGCAACTGATACAGACAGTTTAACAGCTGATACAGACAGTTTATCAATGGAGACAGACAATATAACAGCTGGTACAAACTTATAGCAACGGATACAGACTGTTTAACAGCTGATACAGACAGTTTATCAATGGATACAGACAATATAACAGCTGGTACAGACTTATGGCAACTGATGCGGACAGTATAAGAGCTGAAAAAGAATGTACAGCAACCGATACAGGCTTGTAGCAACTTATGCAGACAGTATAACAGCGGATACATACTTATAGCAACTTATGCAGACAGTATAACAGCTGACACATACTTAAAGCAACTTATACAGACAGTATAACAGCGGATACATACTTATAGCAACTTATACAGACAGTAAAACAGCTGACACATACTTAAAGCAACTTATACAGACAGTATAACAGCTGATACAGAATTATTGCAACTTATGCAGGCAGTCTAACCGCTGATAAACAATGTACAGCAGCTGAAACATAATTTACAGTAGCTAAAACAGACAGATTAGCAGCTGACACAGACTAACAGCAGCTGACACAGCCGGCCAACATCAAGCCGGCCGCCTATACTTTCCGGGACAACAGCACACGGGACAACATCATAGCACACGGGTGTAATCCATAAGTGCTCCGTTCTTCTTCTAACTCAAGTCCGAGTCCGAAAAATCTCAGCACAGTGCACAGGCTCTGTAGCACCGGCGAGGATCCTGAAATACTTTGGGTAGATTTTTAACTCCAAATTTTGCCCGGGCAGCGACGCTAAGCTACTCTATTCGATTTCCAACCGCCAAGGGATTTTTTTACGTGCTGCGAAACAATGCACACAGGCGTCCGATCTCACTACCCAGAAACCAGGGGGAATTACCAGAAGTCCGAGACTATGTGAAACATTCCTAGCGCTTACCGTGGATAAAACCCGGAACCTCTAGTACTCGAGGCAGACACTATGCCTCGAGATCACGCAGCTGCCTTGGTCAATCCCTGCATTTTCTGCCTAATGTGATAAGAACCCTTATACAAGTCTGATTTTTGTCCTGACACATTGAGTTCTACTCGCCCAGTTTTTAAAGCATACACATCTCTAGGAGCCGTCGTGGTGTAGCGACTAGACGCTCGCCTGAGGATCAGAATGTCATGTGTTCAGGCCCTGACTAAGCCGGACGTTTTTGTTCCCAGTATAATGTGATACGGCTTTCCAGTTCGACCCAATGAGTGCAAGGTAACGTCCTGAAAAGTGAAGCTGGCCGGCGTGGTGTTGGCCATACCACCCACTGAGCGACGATTGGTCTAAAAAATAAAGGTCTTTCTCTAAATGTCCATTCGCCTTAAGGCGTGGTAAAGAGGACGTATACTTTTACACACACACATTTCTCTAATTGTGTCGTTTGCTTGCGTCATCTGAGACTTCCCTCTTTTTAGTCAATGGCCCTCAGTTGCACCCAGAGCTTCGTGGAGGAATCGTTTCTTTATGTGGTTACTTCGAGTCATTACCTTGCTTGCAGCACACCGAGCCTGGCTGCAACAACCAGAAGTGCAAGGAGTTATCGCATACATACAACTGGGGCATCTTCGGTAGTCGACTTGTAATTCCAACGAGTAATATCAACTGCTGGCTGCGTGAATTTGTATCATGGTACGGGGCGTCGCATGTCGAGCCAGTCTAAAATGGGGACCAGGATGTATGTCATGGGGAAGTAAAGACGGCTGGCTAAATCCTGACCAAATTACCTATCTAGTGCTGATTGGTCGATGCGCTGAAAGGCGTGAAAGAGGACCCATCTTCGGTAGTCCTACAACCCACCCTATAGCTTCATTCTGTCCAACCTTCCTCAGCTGATTATTTAACACGGTGACCATTCCTAGTTCATAATCTATCAGTGAGATGATCAAGCGTTGGTACACTATGACCATCATTCATTCATGATCCTGTTCTGCCATTATACGTCACATAGGGCTCACAGTTTTTTTCTCAATCCCCTTCTATGCCGATCAGAACAGGCTTACTTCGTGAAGAGTGACATGTTTCGCTGCGGAGGACACGGGTGAGGAGTATTGTCTGGATTTTTTCACCGGGTCACGACGGTGTGTTGGGAAATGAACACGCGGACAGACTGGCTGGCTCTGCACAACTTGGTTAGTGCCTTGTGGGAGAGCGTGTACAGTTCGGAGGTGCAGATGGATCACCACAGTCTGGTGAGATTGATGCAGCGGGGAGTGACGAGAGGTTCTGGCAGATGCTCGAGGCTCAGAGGAAAGGCAAGACAGACGTTTAATCAGAATGCTACTGGCACCATTAGTATCGGAACTCTTTGCTGGCTGCTGAAGATGGGGACGGAGCGCTTATGGGAATGCCCCGAGTGCTGTGATGTCAGTTCTTGAATCAAATCAAATCTGATATGCCGTAATATCACTGATGGAATTCAGTCCAGCAGCTTTGACCTCCCTCATCAAGGTTCATCATAGGTTTTTGTTTTTGTCACAGCCTTCTTAATCCTTTTATTTCCCATCGTACTGCCTGTTTAGTGATTCATTCCTGGCCATCATGATGTGCTCCACGTCTATAGCTGCTATAACCTTGAACACACTGAGCCCACTTTACCCCGCATTTCTCTTTATTTGTAACCAGCATGCCACAGGAGCAAACCAGAGAGAATAACGCCAATGGTAACTAAAGTAAAAGTAAGTAAAGGACCTTTTCCCACGCCTTTTTTCTTTAGGTATATAATGCTAAATCTAATTTTTTTTTAGATCAAACGGCACTTGGCGGTTGATGTGGTCAGCATCACACCGGCCACCTGTACTTCCCAGGACTGTACCTGGTACCCACTCAAAGCAGGGTCAACCCGGGAGTCAAGATCATTAAAAAAAAAAGGCCCTCGCCCAAAACCGAACCCACGACCTTCCAATCAGGAGGCGCGCCGCTAGACCACGGCAGCTCCCGCCAATGGTAACAGAATCGTTATTGGTAAACTGATTGTCCGAGGGAAATTGTAATCTAAGACATGCGAACTACAAACTGGTCCCAGCAGAGACAGAGCATGAGCAATACGAACACGGCCTCGCTAACCAGTTTCATTTATACATCATCGTCATTATCAATAACACCATCGTCGCCATCATCATCAACATAACTATCAACACAACATCATAATTGTCACCATTATCATCATCAAATCTTGATCATTATCAATACCATGATCATGATCAACATCATCGTCGCCATCATCATAACTATCAACACAACATCATCATCATTCAATCTTGATCATTATCAATACCATGATTATGATCAACATCATGATCAACACCACCAACATCATCGTAATCATCATTATAATTCTGTTTTCATGTTCATTCGTCCTATGCGGCACACAGTTATGAGTTAGATTATCTTCACAGCACTCCGGACACAGCCATAAAGTTAATGCTTCCATTCCAGTTTACGACACAAAGAAACAGCAACACTCTGATTCTCTACAACAATGTGAATTTTTATTTAAAGCACCGCACAGCAGCCCTTTTTGGCCCCTTTCTTGGCCCCACCTGACGCTTTGTTCTGAATCTCCGAGTACACTGCCTGAAACGCCTGGTTAATGTTCTCTCCGGTCATTGCTGATGTTTCAAAGAAGGGGCATTTCAAGGATCGTGCTAGTGCCTGGCCCTGTTTGGTTTGAACCACTCTCTGTGCGTTCAAGTCCGACTTGTTGCCTACGATGACCACAGGAAAATCCCCTTGCGTTTTCCTCAACTGAACCACGTGGAGTCGAATCTTTTGCAGTTCATCGAAAGTGTCTTTTTTGGTGATGTCATACACGAAGATGAAGCCGTTCGACTCCAGGATGTTCTTATTCATGGCTTCAGAGTTGGTGGCGTCGCCTCCCGCGTCCCCGATTTTCACCTTCACATCCTTCCCGTCGACCTTCAGCTGGTGGGTGCAGACTTCGTAGTGCGTAGGTTTATGCTCCTGCAGCTGTCCCCCACGCACCAACTTGTAGACCATGGCGCTCTTGCCCACATTGCCACTGCCTACAAGCCCAATCTGTGGCAACTCGCCTTGCGGCTCCTGCGCACTAACCGGTTCCTCTGGCGGAGCAGCAGGTACTGATTCGGCTGGTACGTGCACTGCCGACACACCTGTCGATGGACACGCTGCCGCAGCCCTACACTCACACTCGGCTGTACAGGCCTCTCCGGGACAACCCATGGTTCTGACGGTAGAACGGACGTCTTTAACAACAGTTAAGCAGATATCACTGACACTACACTGCGCCTTGTTTGGCAGTTCTGAAACAGTAAAAATAACACAATAAATCAAAATAGTCACAGCGTCAGGTACTTAGTTCCTTGTTTGGCAGTTCTGAAACAGTAAAAGTAACACAATAAATCAAAACAGTCACAGCATCAGGTAGTTAGTTCCTTGTTTGGCAGTTCTGAAACAGTAAAAATAAATAACACAATAAATCAAAATAGTCACAGCGTCAGGTAGTTATTTCCTTGTTTGGCAGTTCTGAAACAGTAGAAATAACCCCCTGTGTGGGTTCCGGGGCCCCATTGTGGGGAAAACAAGAATAGACCCACTGCCTCTCCAAAAGCATTTCGTAAGAGTCGACTAATTGGGGAGCTTCCTTTGAAGTCTGAGTGCATCTGCCAGAGAGGCAAGAAACCAACAGTCTGTATTCAAGAGAATGAGATCTGTAAAACTGATGCACAAGCAAAACTCAGGTTCTGGAACAGGACTGCAGTTCAGTAGTGGACGATCAACCAGAACTTTCCGCCAGAGTGTACAGCTGGTGAACGCGAAGAAGAAGAAGTAGAAATAACACGACAAATCAAAATAGTTACATCATCAGGTAGTTAGTGCCTCGCTTGGCAGTTCTGAAACAACAGAAATAACACGATAAATCAAAACAGTAACAGCGTCAGGCAGTTAGTTCCTTGTTCGATAGTTCTGAAATAGTAGAAATAACACGATAAATCCGATTAGTAACAGCATCCGGTAGTTAGTAAGTTGCTTGACAGATTTAAAACAGAAGAAATGACAAGACAAATTAAAATATTAACGGCATCGCTTGCTGCTGAAGATGGGAGCGGAGCGCTTAAGGGGGTATCCCGAGTGCTGTATGTCGATTCTTTATTCAACATTCAACAAATATTAACTGCATAAATGTGTGCCTTGTTTGGCAGTAATTAGTGGGGTGGAAATAAGTAGATGAACTGAAAATTGAAAACTGTATCAGATTGTATTTTGTTTGGCAGCTCTGAAATAGAAGAAGTCACAACGACGAAGTGAAATGTTAACTTTATTAGTGCTACAAAATAAACAGCTGGAAAAAGCGCCGAGGAGAGCCACAGACTAGAATACTGGGTAAACAATGAGGTAGACCTATAACAACATTCATAAAACATGTCAAAGAGCGCTTCCGACAAGAAAATTCGACAAACGAGGGGATAGATACATAACAACATTCATAAAACCGACACGCAAATCATCTGTCAACGCTGACGCACGTGGGATGGAGCCATCAGGAAACATCATCTCCAGCTCCAAGAGCAGGAAAACTTGATGATGATTTATTATTCATTCATTATCCTCTTGTGCGGTTTATCCGTCACATAGGGCTTGTAGTCGATTTCGATTGCTAACTTCGTTCCATCCTGTGAAATTCTAAAATCGTGTTTGGCATCAAGTCAGGCACTTTTGGCTTCTCTAATCAAAGTTCGTCATAGGGTTTCTCCTGGCCACCCTCGCTGCCTCCGTGAATAAGTTTCTTATTTTGGAGTGATCTGTGTTCGCTGTTTTGTTTGATGTTCAGTTATAAAGATTAAACCTATGGACTTACAAGAAGGTTGTAAGTGGGGTCTTAAGTTATGTTAAGATATTGTTATAAACATAGAACTGTATTCGTGATACACACACGCCTTTTCGTGTATATTTTACGAATTCTTGGTTTCAACGCTTTTTAACGATAATTGTTATGAATCTACCGTTTAAAAAAAAATGAATCTATTTATGTGAATAAACTTCTTCCCCGTGTGGGTTCCTGAGCCCCAGTGTGGATGAAACAAGAATAGACACCCTGCCTCCCCAACAAGCATGTCGTAGGAATAGCCTAATTGGGGGCTTCCTTTTAAGTCGGAGTGCATCTGTCCCAGCGGCAAGGAAAACTAATTGCACACAAAGAAGCCAGTAAAACGGCTGTACACACACCGATCAGGCACAAAAGCCAAAGTCCAAATGGACGAACATTCAGGACTTAAAGTCGGTGAACAAAGAAGAAGTAAAGGTTTCCAACTGTTGTCTTTCCAGTGTTTGATTCATTGAAACAAAGAACACACTCTGTATGAAGCTTTAGCTGCAAATAAGGGTCAGAGGCTGGACAATTGGAAATCGTGGATCGCTCAAGCAGAAGATACAAAAAGACAAGTATGTATGCTGGAGAACATTGGGCGAGGAGAGGAGTGGGTCAGAGTACCAGAGGAAAAGTCTGACCTGTGTCGGGTTAGGATCACATTGGGCCGGGTGTATATATAGTGGCCTGCGGGTGCTACGGGGGTGAAAGTCCAACAGCTGATTCACGTCAATTCACGCCCAGGTGATCTGATTATCTATACAGATGGTTCGGTGTTAAGAGGAAAGACAAGTGGCTGGGGGTTAGTAGCGAATGCTAATAGAAAATCTTTAGTGCCAGACAGCCTAGCATATAACATCACAACATCTAGCATGAGAATGGAGATGGAGGCGGTAACTGCAGCTCTCCTGTGGTTCGAGAACAAAATGCATACACATGTCGTAATTGTAACAGACTCTGAAAGCATGCTGAGAAAGGTGAAGACAGGAAGGCTTCGAGCAGAGTGGCAAGCTTTATTGAGAAAGTGACGGGTAGTGAGCATACTCTGGATCGTGTCTCTAGACCATGCCAGCGTAGGTGGTACTGAAAAGGAGACAGATTAGCTGGATCTGCCCAATGGGTGGTGAATTGATACATGAAAAGGCAGATGTGGTCAAGGCCCTTTGGGAACAAGCAACGGAATCAGTAGAAAAACAAGACTATTATGGCCTGAAGAGAATGAGGCATTTGGGTGTAACCAGAGGGTCTGGCCGACTCACTACACTCAGAAGAAAGGCAAGATGGACATATAACCAGATTGTGACCGGTACCATCAGTATTGTAACCCTGCGCTGGCTGCTGAAGATGAGAACGGAGCACACATGAGGGTGCCCCGAGTGATGTGATGTCCATTCTTGATTCAGCTCAACTCAACTGATTAATTATAATTTTAAACTTTCCGGTTTTTTTTAATTTGGGTTCTAAAAAGAATAGTTCTTTAAAGAAAGAAAAAGGTATATTTTACATTGTCCACTTTGTATTACAACTTGCCTATTTATATCATCATCTATTTTCTCTTTCAACTAATTTGAGAGTGACGATGCAACTCATACGTTGTCATCAACTTATCGTAATATAAACACATAAGCCCTTTCCTAAGCACTGGTTTGGTCCTTTGACAACCAAACACAGCAAAACCTCACTAATACGAACTTGTTTGAGAAGAACATTTGGTTAACATAAACTCAATTTTGATTACATTAAGGATGGATTATTATGAATCTTTGACTTGTATGATTTTTTGTTTTTGGGTCTTAAACAAGAACTCGAGTTTTTCCGTTCTCTGGCATGTGTGCCATCAAGGTTGTAAGGTACCTAGAAACTGTGGAGGAAATATTGCCAATCAAGGGCGCTTACACATAGAAAACACTGAGTGGGCTCAGTCAAAAGCTTGTATAAACAAATATTTGAAAGAGAACTTCCATACATAGTTTTGGGGGAAAAGGGGAAAAAAAAAGGGGGGGGGGGTGCCTCTTAGCCATTTACAAACTTTCTAGTGCATTATAGGTATATTATTATATTCATTGGCAATTCAGTACATTATTGGAATCTTTCTTAATATCCTACCCCAAACATGGGGAAATCCACAGATCACAGGACAGTATAATATTTCAGGGGTGGTAGATAGGCTGCATGCTATCGTAGGACATAGGATGCACTTTCTCGTGGGAGGTAGGTGGGTTGGGGTTAGGGCCAGTGCTAGATGTTTTGGGGTTGTTAAAAGCATCAGACAGCCGGGGAACCCAGTCTTACCACCCTCTAAAATGTTGGACTGTCATGTGACGTCATCCGGGGGTAGGATATTACGAAAGAACCCATTTTTGTTGTGTTGTTGCTGTTATTATTATTATTATTATTATTATTATTATTATTATTATTATTATTCTCTTTAATGCATTGAATAGAAAAAAATACAATTAAAATAATGTGACATTTATAAGTAAATAGTTTCAATGAGAATTTCTATGTATGGTTCCAGGGGGTCTCTTAGCCGCCTTTTACATTTTCTTAAAACACATTTCTGAGAAAAGGGGAAAAAGAGAGGAGATGGGGTAGATCCATTACCCATAAACAAACATGTCGTAAAAAGCGACTAATTAAGAGTTTGACAAAATCGAATGTGTTGTACTGGAACTCACGTATGTTGAGTTGAGTTGAGTTGAGTCAAGCATTGACATCACAGGACATTGGGGTATTCCTATGGCCGCTCCGTCTTCATCTTCAGCAGCCAGCGCAGAGTTCCAGTACTGATAATCATCATACCAGTTGTAATTTGGTTATATGTCCGTCTTGCCTTTGATCTGAGTGTAGTGAGCCGGCCAGACTATCTGGTTACACTTAGGTGCACCACTCTCTCATGTCCGTCTTGCCTTTGATCTGAGTGTAGTGAGCCGGCCAGACTATCTGGTTACACTTAGGTGCACCATTCTCTCATTTTCTTCTGCCTTTCTAGTCACCAATAAAGCATAGACCCTCAACCAACTCACGCCAAGTCGTTCTATCTTTTGCTATAACATGCAGCTCTCGCCATGTCTTCCCTATCTTTCTGACTGCATTCTCCAGCTCCCTTCTCCATGTGTTTTTGGACCTTCTTTTTATTCCCGTGCCCCTATGGGTTTCAGAGTAAAGACATTCTAGTTATATTGTTCTCCAGTTATCTCAATGTTATCTTATCCAACGCCAGCGTCTTTTCTTCACCTGTTGGTCCACTGGAGCTTGCTTAGTTTTCTCCTAAAGCTCTGGTTATTCTCTCCTTATATACATATATCCATGCCTAGCTGTAAACCATGATACAACTTGCCAGTCGTCTTTTTAAGGGCGAAAGCAACAGGAGAAGTTTACTGCTTACTCCTATAGTTTTAATTACTTGTAAACGCAATAGTAATACATGTTTACATCAGTCTTGATGTCATATGGGTCGGTCCCACTTTGCAGAGCGACCCTGTCTCGCTTTGCAGTGCGACTGGTCAATTCCCGATTTCATCTCACAAAGCACCAGCTATAGCTCCAGTGATCATTACCAGGTATCTTCGAAACACTATCGCTCAGGGATAGAATGACGGATTTCAAAAGCGAACAAACGGTTATCCACCAGGCTACGGAGAACCCCACTATTGTTTGCTTTGTGATCTAATGACATTTATAAAAACGCCAAACTAAAACACAGATATAAGAATCAGACATTTACAGTGTCTACAAATGTGCTGTCACCGTGTTCATTGCCAGTGAACAGTGGACACTTTCACTGTGCCCTAACTTGATAGAATAGTAATCAGAACGATGGAAGTTCTTGCTTGCCTTAAACGGTCAAGGCGCCATATTTGTGGTTGTGCGGTGCTAAGGAAAATTTGTGCTCCAAATAATTAATCACCATAATGGAATTGTGGTCATCATCATCATCAGGTGCCTTGCCGACTGGCGTGGGAGATCATGCCTCTCCATAATCTGCGATCTGCTGCAGCATGTATCAGTTCGTGTGCCGACACACCTCCATGCAACAAGACTGTCAAGCATCTTCTCTCGTTGTCTTCCTCTATCTCTCCTTCCACATATCTTTCTAGTGGTCACAACATGTTCTATTTTCCCTTTTCTCGTAACATGGCCGAAAAATGATGACTGTTTCCTTCTGATGTCTGTGATAAGTTGTCTTCGGGCTCCCGCCTCTTTCAAAACCTCTTGGTTGCTTTTTTTGGCTGTCCAAGGTATTCTAAGCATTCTTCTGTAAAACCACATCTCCGAGGCCTCCAGAAATTGTTTGGCCTGCCTACCTATTGTCCAGGATTCACAGCCATATGTTAAAACTGGATGTATGTAGCAAGCAAGATGTTTTTCATTTTATAAAATGCAGTTTTTGCCTGTCCTATTCTATTTCTTATCTCAGTTATATATCTTCCATCTTATGTTATCCATGTGCCCAGATACTTAAATTTCTGTACTTGTCCTAATTGTGGTACTACAGTGATTTCTCATGCTTGTTTGTGGAAAAGTTGGTCATAGATTTCAGTCAACACCAATAGGGATTTTAACATCTGACCCGGGGTTCCATGCCAACCCAGCCTAAAAGAGGTAACAGGAAATGCTGTGGAAAGCGAAGGCAGCCGACATGATACCAATCACAAAAATCATCATCCGCCGCCCGGTCTACACAAATATGTGTACGTATAATTATTATGGGAGCTGTCGTAGTTTAACGGCTAGACGATGCCTGTGGATCTGAAAGTCGTGGGTTCAGATCCCGATGGAGCCGAACTTTAAAAAAAAATGACGTCGACTCCCAGTTCGACCCAAAATTAAATGGGTAACAGGTAAAGTCCTGTGAAGAAAAGACGCGCGGAAGGATGTCGACCACATGGTTGCGTATCCTCTAGAAGACGTTGCAGAACCAACCCTAACAGTCCCTGGCTGTTGTGTGGTTTCTCTAGGCAAATTTACGTCCAGTAGTTTACCATTGCTCCTGGACGGTCGGCTTTCTTGATACCACTGTCGAAACCAACGCAAGGCGCATTGCCCGCAGCTGGGATCGAACCTGGCATCCCGGCATTACGAAGCGAAGTGTTCGCATCGACTTAGCCACAGAGCCGACGTCGACCACATACGACACTAAATGCCGATTAGTTTAAAAATATAAGTAAAATATATGTCTATAATTGTGAAAATTACAAAACAGTACTCGGTTCTTTTCTGTTATTTCACCACATGACGCCGGCTTCGAAATTTTGGTAGGGAAATCCCCAGACCGCCCATAGTATGGGGTGGGAGGGGTCGAGGGGTTAGGGTCAGGCCTAAGAGTAGTCGTTATTCATTTAACACAATCCATAGCTCTAACACCCCATTCCGCCCTTCCCATATTATGGTACGATCTTGGGATTTCCCCTACTAAATCTCGAAGCAAGCGTGATGTCGTGAAACAACAGAAAAGAACATAATAATCTATTTTACATTCTATATAAAAAATTAAAAAAAACATGAAATTACTATTTTTTAAAAGTATTTTGGGGTCATAGATGCAGATGCTTTCACTCAATCTTTGAAGAAGAAAATCGGAAGCGAAATGCTACAGAAAATTCATAGCATACCGTTTACCAGTGATTCCCAAACTGTGCGCGGCGGTGCCCCGGGAAGCTGCGACCTCTTCACAGGTAGGCGCCGCGAAATATTCGAAGATATACGAGTTTTTTTTTTTTTTTTTTGGATCTCTTACATACAAAAAGTCATACTTTTACTTAGGTTAGGTCGCCGTGGAAAATGTTTACTCTAAAAAAAAAAAAAGGCGCTGCGACTAAGAACAGTTTTAGAAACACTGCCGTACACCAAGAAAAAGGGAAACGTTCATATGTAGAATACCTTGAATACGAAGGAGAATTAGCTCGTAAACAGGATCCTCTCTAGAAAGCTGGGGTATTTTGGACATGTCGAATTATGAATCTACATCACAGCACTCGCGACACTCTGATAATCGCCCCATCCCCATCTTCAGCAACAAGCGAAGAGTTAAAATTCCAATGGTACCAGTCACTGTCTAATTGTATTTCGTCTCGCCTTTCTCTTCAGTTTTTTCTAGCATGGACCAAATCCCCAAGTAACTCCCCTCAGCGCCAATCTCCTAAGACCGTAATGATCTGTTTGTGCCTTCACACTGTTCACTGGCTCCCAAAGGGCACTCACAACATCTAGTTTGTCATACATCAGTTCAGCACTAAGTGATAAAGACGCGGCCAGTCTATCTGTCTGCTCGTTTCCCAACACACCAGATTTAGCTGGAGAAAATATCCAAAAGGACGCTAACTACCCGGGACCTTTCAAGCGATGCTTGCCACTCTGCGCGGATCCTGCCTGTCTCCACCTTTCTCAACATGTTCTGTGAGTCAGTTACAATTACGACATTCATGTACAGCTGATTCTCAATCTAACAAAAGGCAGCAGTGACTGCCTCCACCTCTATTCTCAAACTAGACGTTGTGATATCCGATGCCAGGCTTTGTCGCACTAAGACCCGTCCATTCGCTTTTGCTATGAAGCCATTTGCGCTTCCCGTACCCACGACCTAAACTGATTAGAACCCTACACAACCCTGATTCTTGCTGGGACATTTTGACATATTTTGGACAGTGGTCTGGAGAGAACGGTGATTAAGGGTGCAATTTCCGAGAAATAAAACAGTGGCCGATCAACGTAGATAAAGGACACTGAATATCGATCAGCTAGCTTTTAAAGTAATGTGAAGTAAAATAAAATAAAATAAGCTAATGTTAAATAAAGTAACCTACAGTAAAGTTTAAAAAAAAAAAGTTAATTAAAAAAGTGATGTAAAGTAAAATAAGGCCAAAAAAAAAAAAAAGTTAACATCTAGTAAAGTAAAATTATGTAAGGTAAAGTAAAATCAAATAAAGTAAAGTAAAATACAGCAAAGTAATAAAAAGTAAACTAAAGTAAAATAATGTCGGGAAAAGTAAAGTAAAATAAAGTAAAGTGACGTTAGGTGGAGTAAAGTAAAACAAAATACAGCAGCATAAAATAAAGTGACGTTAGGTGGAGTAAAGTAAAACAAAATACAGCAGCATCAAATAAAGGGACCCTAGGTGGAGTAAAGTAAAACAAAATACAGCATCATCAAATAAAGGAACCCTAGGTGGAGTAAAGTAAAACAAAATACAGCAGCATCAAATAAAGGGACCCTAGGTGGAGTAAAGTTAAAAAAAAATACAGCAGCATAAAATAAAGTAAAGTGACTTTAGGTGGAGTAAAGTAAAACAAAATACAGCAGCATACAATAAAGTAAAGTAACGTTAAGGGAAGTAAAGTGAAACAAAATACAGCAGCATGAAGTAAAGTGACGTTAGGTGGAGTAAAGTAGAACAAAATTCAGCAGCATAAAATAAAGTAAAGTGACGTTAGGTGGAGTAAAGTAAAACAAAATACAGCAGCATAAAAATAAAGTAAAGTAACGTTAGGTGGAGTAAAGTAAAACAAAATACAGCAGCATAAAAAAAAGTAAAGTGACGTCAGGTGGGGTAAAGTAAAGCTATATACAGCAGCATAAAATAAAGTAAAGTGACGTCAGGTGTAAAGTAAAACAAAATACAGCAGCATAAAATAAAGTAAAGTGACGTTAGGTGGAGTAAAGTAAAACAAAATACAGCAGCATAAAATAAAGTAAAGTGACGTCAGGTGTAAAGTAAAACAAAATACAGCAGCATAAATAAAGTAAAGTGACGTTAGGTGGAATAAAGTAGAACAAAATACAGCAGCATAAAATAAAGTAAAGTGACGTTAGGTGGAGTAAAGTAAAACAAAATACAACAGCATAAAATAAAGTAAAGTGACGTCAGGTGGGGTAAAGTAAAGCTATATACAGCAGCATAAAATAAAGTAAAGTGACGTCAGGTGTAAAGTAAAACAAAATACAGCAGCATAAAATAAAGTAAAGTAGCGTTAGGTGGAGTAAAGTAAAACAAAATACAGCAGCATAAAATAAAGTGACGTCAGGTGTAAAGTAAAACAAAATACAGCAGCATAAAATAAAGTAAAGTGACGTTAGGTGGAGTAAAGTAAAACAAAATACAGCAGCATAAAATAAAGTAAAGTGACGTCAGGTGTAAAGTGAAACAAAATACAGCAGCATAAAATAAAGTAAAGTGACGTTAGGTGGAGTAAAGTAAAACAAAATACAGCAGCATAAAATAAAGTAAAGTGACGTTAGGTGGAGGAAAGTAAAACAAAATACAGCAGCATGAAATAAAGTAAAGTGACGTTAGGCGGAGTAAAGTAAAACAAAATACAGAAGCATAAAATAAAGTAAAGTGACATATAATAGAGTAAAAAAAGTAAAAACCTATCTTTTCAACAGTGGCGTATCGGTATGTAGTGAAAGACATGTCTTTGTTGATAGACCAGAATCGACACTTGGTGGGTGACGCAATCAACATCAAGCCGGCCGCCTTTACCTTCCTGGACATTACCTAGTAACTACTTTTGGCTGGATCGATATGGCAGCCAGGGTACATTTTGAAAGAAAACAAATCTGACTAGATGAGGATTGAAACCCAAGACCTTCGGGTCCACAGGTAAGCATCTAGCCGCTATGCCAGCGCGGCTCCTCTCGCCTTCAAACACCGTTTATATCAGAGTTAAATTCCAGAGGATCCACTTCGCTGCACCTCACCCCCCGACCCCCACCCCCCACCAACCCCTATATAGCTCGGAGTCTCTCCGCAGTAGGATCAGCTACCCGCTGAGAGCATCGCACAAAGCACGAATACGGCGACGACCCCCAGGGGTCTCCGTAAACATTGAACTCGTAAACCGAACGACGCAGCCAACACACGACTTTCAGAGCGCGAGGCACACGGATAAACCCACTTGGTCTCCGAGACTCCCACCCACCACCCTTTAAATACAGAAGCCCTTTCGTGACTAAATCACGGTGACACGCGAAAGGGCATGGGTGAAATGAGGGTACTGGAAAGGTCAAAGCCTGGGATTTCAACAGAAACTACCAGTCTGTAGCCAAAGCAGATCAACGGGTATCGTCTCTCACTGTCTGGAGTATAACTACAGTCCGTTCCAAAAATCGTGCCATCAAACAATTATCTCGAAAACTCCTGCACTGATCGACATGAATCGTAGCATGTGGTGTTAGATTTCCCGATGCTTTATTAATATCTTACCTCAAACTTAAGAAATCCACGGGTCACGGGACAGTCTAATATTATTTCATGGGGTGGTGGATAGGCTGCATGCAGTCGTGGGACCTAGGCTGAACTCTCTCGTGGGACGTAGGTGGGTTGGGGATAGGGCCAGTTCTAGATGTTTTTCGGTCATTAAAAGCATCAGAAAGGCGGGAAACCGAGTCTTACCACCTTCTACAATGTTGGACTTCATGTGACGTCATCTGGGGGTAGGATATTAATAAAGCACCGATTTCCCCTGTCCTCATGATTTCATCATTTACAATTGCACACGTGTTGTTGTTGTCTTACAGCTTTAAATTTCTTTTATCTCTCACGGAATGATAACGCATTTACCCCCTAATATATATATATATATATATATATATATATATATATATATATAATATATATATATATATATATACTATATATATAT
The DNA here is from genome assembly GCA_905116865.2 of Candidula unifasciata. NCBI lineage: Eukaryota > Metazoa > Mollusca > Gastropoda > Stylommatophora > Geomitridae > Candidula > Candidula unifasciata. Next base: position 552,237 of record CAJHNH020000248.1, on the reverse strand, counting down.
ATATATATAGTAATTGATATAAAAAAGTTAATTTCTTTTAAAACTAGCAAATAAACAGGCATTACGACAGAACACGACGTGTCCACTTCCCTATTTAAAATAAGCGCGACGTAGGTTTTTGCCCCTAACACGTGTTCAATGTGATGTTTTGCCGAGTTCGCGCCAATCTATTTACTGTAAACACGCTAATGGTATGAGATGAGTCAGCGGCTGTTTTTGTTATTGTTGTCCATACGCTTCAAACAAGGCAGAATAAAAATAGATGATTGATTACATTGTCTTTTCCGATAAGGATCATCAGCCAGCAAGTCCTTTACAGAACATCGCTCTCTTAACCGCAAACCTAAAAGTAGGCCTTTCCTAGCCAGATCTCCAGCCCCTTTTATGCCACTGCAATGTCACGTATCCATCTTCGCGGAGGTCGAACCCTGCCTCGCTTTTCACAAACTGCGCCATCCATCACGCCGTCTTTTTCAAGCCACCATGACGTTCGATGTTGCCAGAATACCCCAAAGGACGCTGTTTATGGGCCAGTTTTCACTGATGTTTAACTAGTGTAGAATGTAAATTTTTTCACTTCTTGATACATTGTATTCTGAGAATCTTTCTGTAACATTTTAATTCAGAATCTCCAATCTTTTTCTTCAGTGACTGAATGAGAGTCTAGGACAGGACTCAACCGTTAGTTGCCACTGGAAAAAGGCATGATCTCTAGATTTTTACTTTAATCATTTACAGGTGCTTTGTTCTAGGTTTAACATGCTGTTTAATCTCTGCATAATAGGTTATTAATAGGTTGCATGCAATATATATATATATATATATATATATATATATTATATATATATATATATATATATATACAGTTACTGAGTTTCACATTTTTAAAGTTGAGCACGACTTTTGGAAGAGACTACAATACATGGGCACTTTTAGCCTATGGGAAGACAGTTCAATAATTGTAACTTAAGGACACTGTCTCAGACAATTAGAGTCAGACTCCACAAAGCAAATATCACGTTTTCGATCGATCGATTGGTAATTTCCCTCTTGTATCACTTAATGAAGCAGATGTTCTATACTCAAGCAAAATCTTCAGCAGACGCGATACTGGTTACAGCAAAAGTTTCATCTTCAACGTCACCATAATAATCATCATCATCATCAACTGCCTTGCCGACAGGCGTCGGCGATCATGCTTCTGCACAATCTGTGATCTTCAACATGTTATACAAGTTTACTAAGGGTTAAGTGTGCTCGTGTGTTACCGGGGCCCTCACGGGAAGCAAAGAATAGTAACATTTCACCCCACCAGGCATGTCGTAAGAGGCCACTATGGGTAGGGTTGGACTTGGAGTAAACTACCTCATCCAGTAAAAACAACAACAAAAACAAACAATGCATCATAGCAAAGTCAAAAACTCAGCCAACCAAGATGGGGGGAGGCAGTTCTAGTAGAAGAAATATGGCATGGTGCAGAGAAAGCCGAAAAGTAAAAAGTAAGTAAACATTTCTTTGGGCGCATCGGGCATAAGGGAAGAGCATCCCATATTTTTACAGACCAATCCACATTAGGTGGGTAATGTCAGCATTACGCCGGCTGTCTTTACTTCCCCTGGACAGCCATCCTGGTACCCATTTTAGGCTGGGTCGACCTGCGACGTCCCATACCGTGATAAAAACCCACGCAGCCAGGAATGGGTTTCGAACGCGGTATGTTCGAATTACGAGTCGGACTCGCAACGCCTAAGCCACGGGCGCCGCAAAAAGCCGAAAGGCGGTCGAATAAATGACGTACCTCCTTTTACCTAGGAACATCTCCGGAACTAAGTCTTCAGGCTCACCGTATACAGCAGAGTTACCTGACATATTTACTGTACCTTTCTTTCCTTAGTGCAGTTGCTCTCAACCTTCCTAATACCGCGAACCTTTAACACAGTTCCCTCATGTTGTGGCGACACACAAACAAATTATTTTCCTTCATAACTTCAATGAATATGTATTTTCCGATGGTGTTAGGCGACCCACGCGAAGGGGTCGTTCGACCCTAAAAAAAAAGGGTCCCGACCCGCAGGTTGAGAACCGCTGCCTTAGAGGTTCTAGTAACACAAGGGCGACTGACGGCTACTGTGTGACCAAGGAATGGTAATATTCAGTTCCATGCATCGACCGCGGGACCGTACACCCCTCCCTCCCTTTTCTCACCCCTACCCCCTCTAGATGGTGCGATAATCTCGTTTCAAAATAGTCACAACTACCAACAGGGGCAAAGTACATAGAAAACAAAAGTGAGACCAAGAGGCAGACAACAAGAAGATGGATTGATGACATTAAAGTCATTATGCACCGATAAAGAATAACAATTTCCGGTGCCAGGTATCCAGCGCTGGACTGAATCCTTTTGCCCCCCCCCCCCCCACCCCCAATGCTAATAATGAGGACAATATAATTTGATTATATGCATATGGGTTTCTAAGCGAAAAAAAAAAGTTATGGACCCTTTAGATAGGGCATTTGAAGTGCTGGCCATAGCGTGCTAGACCTATATTGTGTAGACTTGTCGTCACTCGATGTGTGTTGCTGTCAATATCACACTGTCCGCATGTACTTCCCCAAAACATTTCTTAGCATCCATCTTGAGCTGTATCGATATGAAAGCCAAGGTAAATTTTGTAAACAACTAAATCATCTACCAGAGTAGAAACAACAACTGACATCACAGCACTCGGGACATTCACATAAGCGCTCAGTCTCCACCTTCAGCAGCCAGCGCATAGTTTCAAGTCCGTTGGTAGCAGTAACATTTTTACTGTATGTCCGTCTTGCCTTTACTTGAATGTGTGCCAGGCACCTGGTCACTCCTTGCTGGATCATTCTCTTTAGACATTGATAATCTATTTATGCGGACAGCAGTCCTAGAAACCCTGTTCAACTGCTAGGTTATTTTACAACCCCAGACTACAGCCAGCGTAGGGATTTGAAATAACTAATAGTTGCATCCCACACTGGGACGGAGATAGCAGGTGAAGGTCGGCACATCCAGACACGAGAGGCACACCGGACATAGAAGAAGTCTTGCCGGCTAGCTTAGGAATGGCATATTCACGGCAAAAAGCTGAGGTGAATGGTAAAAGGGGATTCTGAGCACCTTTGGACCTACCGGAGTACAGCGAAGGTAAACCAACCCGTAACTGCTGCTTCAGCACCGTTCAGTCACAGAACTGCACACGCAGTGAACGGATGCCTTTGTGTGCGTGATAACAACACTTAGAGCTGGAACAATGGCAGAAACTCAATCCTGTCCACCCATGTACCAGCAGTAGCTCATGTAGGTTGTGCAGCTTTAAACTTCATACCCCCCCCCTCTCTCTCTCTCTCTCTCTCTCTCTCTCCCTGGTTGTGTGTGTGTGTGTGTGTGTGCGTGCGTGCGAAAACCGATGTCTCCTTCAAGGCTAGACTATCAGTCGATGTTCCAACTTCAACGTAATGGGTCGGTGCAATGGATAACATCCCACTGTTGAGTTCCTGGAAATGAAAGAGCTGATAAACTAGCTAAGGAAGGTGCAAATAAAGAACAGCCTGACGTACCAGTGTCTTATCAACAAAAGAAGAAAATGATCAAATCAATCAGAAAGCCACCAAAACTGACACAAGACGATTACCATTTTATGGATAGACCAGAGCAAGTTATTATTCTACGCCTTGGAACAGGACACAATCGACTTTGCAGCCACATGTACATACAATTTAAAATCGGTGAATTAGCCATGTGCACATGTGGACTGGCACCTGAGACAACAAATCACGTCCTCCAAGACTGTCCCAAATACAACATATCAAGGCAAAACGTTTGGCCAAGAGAAACATTGGTGCAAGTCAAACTTTACGGGTCGCTGAGTGAATTACAAAAGACAGTGAAGTTTATACTAGAGACAACATTGCAGATATAGATAATTTTTTTTTAAGCGAACAAAAGAAGAAGAAGAAGAATCTAAAAGGGTATCCTCTAGTTGTTCTGCTTCTGTGCCAGCGAAAACCGTACACAATTCTTAACGCTGCCCCACGCGAAAAGTCAGACAGCAGTGACGGCACAGGCACGCACACACACACGTACGCAAACACACACGCAGGCAAACATACACACACACAAACACACACACGCACGTAAACACACACACACAAACACACACGCAGGCAACCACACACACACACAAACACACACAGAGACACGCAGGCAAACACACACACACACAAGCACACACACACGCACGCAAACACACACGCAGACAAATACACACACACACACACACACACACACACACACACAAACACACACACACACACTCTAACAATCATGTCAAAAAAGTTGAATAGTTAGGGATGTTTTCTTCAAAGTCGGAGTGCATCTGTCTAAAAGGCAAGGACCAACAATCTGCACACAAATAAGGCAGACTGGTTGAACGCATGTGCACCCAAAACTCGGTTCTGGAAGAAGACGAAAGTCAAGAAGTGGAGCAACAACCAGAACTTTCTGTAGTAGTTTACAGCCGATGAACGCGAAGAAGGAAAAGAATGTAGTCATATTTTCCTGGTATGTATTTTTTTTTTTTTTTACAAATTAAAAAAAAAAAAAGATATATCAAAGTCTATGATGTTTCTGTCTTTGTAATTATGTTACTGTTTGATTTTCCTTTAACACACATGCCCATTGTAGATCATATGCTACTCTCATCCCATTGTGTCATTGGTCTATCAAACATAGGTCTACCCCTATATATCCAACAGGCCTAAAGGCGCAGGAAAAGTCGCTGACTTGTTTAAAAAAAAAAATTAAAAATGGTCACTCGGTAGTTTATGGGGGTCGATACCACACGATAGAATTTACTTCCCAGCACATTACCTACTTACCCATTTAGGACCAGGCTGACCTCAGAACAGAGGTTAATTTTTGAGGGAAACAAAAAATAATCTATCGCGATAAAGACTCGAATCTAAGACTATCGGCGAGGCAGGCAGGCGGCTAGCTTTCTACTGTATCGTGGCTATAATTTCACATTGTTCTGCAACCACAGCTCCAGTTTCACATTTTTCTGCAACAATTTCAATAATCATTATTTATATTATTTTCAGATTAAGAACTATAATGGATGACTAACGGCTGCCATTGGAAGTAAACGCATATGGCTTGCTTCGGACAGTGGAACTAGCACTAACAGTAAACATCAGGACTGTGGTGTTCGTGTATACAAAGATCGGAACGGAAATGTCCGATATTTTACAGTCACCAGAACTATAAAGTGTCGATATAAATAAAAAGAAATTGATGGCTATTTCGTAACTAAGAAATATCGAAGAGTATACAGGCACTGGAACTATAAACTTTGGGGTTATAGACATAAACAGGAAATTTATGGCGTGGTTACGTCATGACAACTAGCGTCGATACAGCTATAAGAGCCATAATCTATGGTTATACAATTTGCGGTTATAACATAAGGCTTCTGAACCTGATAAATGTGGCTTTATTAAATAGTGATTGCTGACAGAGCCGTCAGAACTATAGTGTTGTTTATCAGAACAATACATTGTAGATATATCATATCTAACAACGGGTGAGCGTCAGTATAGCTATAAGGATTGTAAACAGTGGCTTCAAACAGAAACGAGAACTAGAAAGTGCTGCCATAATATTCTCAATACATGTTGAACATAGCTATCCGAACTATTAAGTGAGGTTAAATCTTTTTTTATATTTGTATTATCAAGTGAAGAGTGTCGATACAGCTATCAGAAGTATAAAGTGTAACCATAAACAGATACAAAGACTATAAAGTGTGGATATATATTATTTAACAACTGGAAAGTGTCGATCAGCCATCATAATTATTAACAGAAACCAGGTCTATAAAGTGTTATCTATATCTTACTTAAGAACTAGAGTGTCGATACAGCTGTCAGACGTATAAAGGTCACTATAAACAGAAATCAGAACTATAAAGTGTGGCTATATCTTACTTAAGAACTAGAGTGTCGATACAGCTGTCAGACATATAAAGGTCACTATAAACAGAAATCAGAACTATAAAGTGTGGCTATATCTTACTTAAGAACCAGAGTGTCAATACAGGTGTCAGACGTATAAAGGTCAATATAAACAGAAACCAGGACTATAAAGTGTGGTTATATATAATTCAACAACTGGAACGTGTCGATCAGCCATCATAATTATAAACAGAAACCAAGTCTATAAAGTATGGCTATATCTTACTTAGGAACTGGAGTGTCGATATTCTATCAGAATCATAAACAGAAAGCTGAACTATAAAGTTTAGATAAAGATCTATTAGAACTGAACACTACGTGTATATACATGCATTAGAGTTATAAAGTATGATTAGGTTGAGATATCAAAAGTATGGTGTTTATATTCAGATATAAGCCCAACTACTATGCATATCTCAAGGTGGCTATATATTAAACCAAAAAAACAGATTTTCAGCTAAAAAGTGTGGCTCCATCTAGATTCAAAACTTTGGATTCTGAATATGTGTAGTTGTATGAACTGTAGAGTGACTATCTGTGGATATCACATATGTGTGTACATTTCCTTTTGATAACTACAAAGATAAATTATTTGCGAGTTTCAAAAGTAAAAGTATTACTTTTTGGAGCATCAAGAGCATAACATGTTATGTTTTGTTGACTTTAAATGGTAGCTTTTTCAGAGTACAAGATTTATAAAGTATAAATATATTAGGGAGGAAAAAAATAGTGCATTCTCAGAACTTAGGGATTATATCGGAAAATAACTTCACAACACCTATAAAATACGACTAGCTCGTGACTTGAGACATATAAAGTGTGAATATCTCTGAGTGCGTATGCAGTGTGGTTTCATAATGACGCGAATGAGAAAGTTTGTATGTTTCCAGGCAACACAGCTATAATGTTTGATTACACAACAACTCGAATTATAAAACAAAAATTCTAAGAAACACATTAACAAAGAATGGCATTATAAGGACGCGAATTATAAGGCGTATATACTTTTTGGATAAATTGCCGCAACGTCTTGCTAGACAGCAACTTGAATTATAAACTGTATATAATTCCAAGCAAAATAGCAGCAACGTGTGTGTGACTATACAGAGACACAAACTACGAAGAGATAGTTCCAGGCAAAATAGCAATACGGCGTGTCTTTGTACAAGCGCAGATTATAAAGTGTATTTAATTCCACGCGAGATAGCAACGATGATTGGCTATATAGCAACTCGAATTATGAAGCTATAGTTTCAAGCAGCATAGCAAAAACGTGTGGCCTAGTAGCAACGTGAATTATAAAGTTTATATAATTGCATGCAACAGTAACAAAGCGTAAATGTTTAACGACAAGAATTTCAATGCGTATATATTTCCAGACAACACAACTACTAAGTGTGGTATATCATATCATATATAAAGTATGTAAATCAACCATGCATCAAGTTTACAAGGTATGAATCTCTCAAAGCTTGACAAACCCAACAGCGGTGATAACAAACACCCAGGGAGCACCAACTGCACAAACGCATCGACCTGTCGTGACATCTTTCATGGTTCGATACTAAAGCAGCAACGTGTACGGACCCATTCTGTAAGCGCTATCTGCTGAACCATGCAAGAGGAAAGCCTCCATGTCGTTATTGTAGCGTCCGTACCAAATAAGGACCAAACAGAAACCAAGAACCCAATAGACACGAATGAGCAAAACGATGGCTCATCTCATGAGGGAGTATTCCAGAGCTCCGTGGACAGCCCCACCTTCCTCAAAAAGCAAAAGAAGAAACTGACCGAAAGCCACGTGGGTTATAAGATCCAGGAAGCCAAGAAAGAATCCACTGGCAAATTTAGCCTACTTAGGAGGTTGTTCATCAGCTTGGCCACGTCAACATGTTTCACGTTTCTACTAACGATGCTGATGTTTATACCTTTGTCAAAGGTAAGCTTTATTACAAAGTTTGTGACAATATTATAATGACAGTAACTTTTATAACTCTCATTCAAACTAAGTTACCCCGACGTGTCACATCCTTCTGATGACAATCTTGATGTGTATATCTTTATCCAAGGCAAACTTTGCTACCATGATGTTTACATGTTACCCTAATGTGTGACCGTTGTCTAGGGATAACGAAGATGTTTGTACCGTTATCCAAGGTGAGCTATGACACCGTGATATGTGACAGTTTTCTAGTGACAAAAGATGTTTATACCTTTATTCAAGGTAAACTACGTTAATGGGACGTATGTCGTGAGGATATTTATAGCTTTATCCAAGACAAATTATGTTACCGTGATGAGTGACAGTTTTCTAGTGGCAGTGAGGATGTTTATAGCTTTATCCAAGACAAATTATGTTACCGTGATGAGTGACAGTTTTCTAGTGGCAGTGAGGATGTTTATAGCTTCATCCAAGACAAATTATGTTACCGTAATGAGTGACAGTTTTCTAGTGGCAGTGAGGATGTTTATAGCTTTATCCAAGACAAATTATGTTACCGTGATGAGTGACAGTTTTCTAGTGGCAGTGAGGATGTTTATAGCTTTATCCAAGACAAATTATGTTACCGTGATGAGTGACAGTTTTCTAGTGGCAGTGAGGATGTTTATAGCTTTATCCAAGACAAATTATGTTACCGTGATGAGTGACAGTTTTCTAGTGGCAGTGAGGATGTTTATAGCTTCATCCAAGACAAATTATGTTACCGTGATGAGTGACAGATTTAGTGGCTAGTGGCAGTGAGGATGTTTTCTAGCTTGTTTATAGCTTTATCCAAGACAAATTATGTTACCGTGATGAGTGACAGTTTTCTAGTGGCAGTGAGGATGTTTATAGCTTTATCCAAGACAAATTATGTTACCGTGATGAGTGACAGATTTCTAGTGGCAGTGAGGATGTTTATAGCTTTATCCAAGACAAATTATGTTACCGTGATGAGTGACAGTTTTCTAGTGGCAGTGAGGATGTTTATAGCTTTATCCAAGACAAATTATGTTACCGTGATGAGTGACAGTTTTCTAGTGGCAGTGAGGATGTTTATAGCTTTATCCAAGACAAATTATGTTACCGTGATGAGTGACAGTTTTCTAGTGGCAGTGAGGATGTTTATAGCTTCATCCAAGACAAATTATGTTACCGTGATGAGTGACAGTTTTCTAGTGGCAGTGAGGATGTTTATAGCTTTATCCAAGACAAATTATGTTACCGTGATGAGTGACAGTTTTCTAGTGGCAGTGAGGATGTTTATAGCTTTATCCAAGACAAATTATGTTACCGTGATGAGTGACAGTTTTCTAGTGGCAGTGAGGATGTTTATAGCTTTATCCAAGACAAATTATGTTACCGTGATGAGTGACAGTTTTCTAGTGGCAGTGAGGATGTTTATAGCTTTATCCAAGACAAATTATGTTACCGTGATGAGTGACAGTTTTCTAGTGGCAGTGAGGATGTTTATAGCTTTATCCAAGACAAATTATGTTACCGTGATGAGTGACAGTTTTCTAGTGGCAGTGAGGATGTTTATAGCTTCATCCAAGACAAATTATGTTACCGTGATGAGTGACAGTTTTCTAGTGGCAGTGAGGATGTTTATAGCTTTATCCAAGACAAATTATGTTACCGTGATGAGTGACAGTTTTCTAGTGGCAGTGAGGATGTTTATAGCTTTATCCAAGACAAATTATGTTACCGTGATGAGTGACAGTTTTCTAGTGGCAGTGAGGATGTTTATAGCTTTATCCAAGACAAATTATGTTACCGTGATGAGTGACAGTTTTCTAGTGGCAGTGAGGATGTTTATAGCTTTATCCAAGACAAATTATGTTACCGTGATGAGTGACAGTTTTCTAGTGGCAGTGAGGATGTTTATAGCTTTATCCAAGACAAATTATGTTACCGTGATGAGTGACAGTTTTCTAGTGGCAGTGAGGATGTTTATAGCTTTATCCAAGACAAATTTGTTACCGTGAGTGACAGTTTTCTAGTGGCAGTGAGGATGTTTATAGCTTTATCCAAGACAAATTATGTTACCGTGATGAGTGACAGTTTTCTAGTGGCAGTGAGGATGTTTATAGCTTTATCCAAGACAAATTATGTTACCGTGATGAGTGACAGTTTTCTAGTGGCAGTGAGGATGTTTATAGCTTCATCCAAGACAATTATGTTACCGTGATGAGTGACAGTTTTCTAGTGGCAGTGAGGATGTTTATAGCTTTATCCAAGACAAATTATGTTACCGTGATGAGTGACAGTTTTCTAGTGGCAGTGAGGATGTTTATAGCTTTATCCAAGACAAATTATGTTACCGTGATGAGTGACAGTTTTCTAGTGGCAGTGAGGATGTTTATAGCTTTATCCAAGACAAATTATGTTACCGTGATGAGTGACAGTTTTCTAGTGGCAGTGAGGATGTTTATAGCTTTATCCAAGACAAATTATGTTACCGTGATGAGTGACAGTTTTCTAGTGGCAGTGAGGATGTTTATAGCTTTATCCAAGACAAATTATGTTACCGTGATGAGTGACAGTTTTCTAGTGGCAGTGAGGATGTTTATAGCTTTATCCAAGACAAATTATGTTACCGTGATGAGTGACAGTTTTCTAGTGGCAGTGAGGATGTTTATAGCTTTATCCAAGACAAATTATGTTACCGTGATGAGTGACAGTTTTCTAGTGGCAGTGAGGATGTTTATAGCTTTATCCAAGACAAATTATGTTACCGTGATGAGTGACAGTTTTCTAGTGGCAGTGAGGATGTTTATAGCTTTATCCAAGACAAATTATGTTACCGTGATGAGTGAGGATGACAGTTTTCTAGTGGCAGTGAGTTTTCTAGTGAGTGAGGATGTTTATAGCTTTATCCAAGACAAATTATGTTACCGTGATGAGTGACAGTTTTCTAGTGGCAGTGAGGATGTTTATAGCTTTATCCAAGACAAATTATGTTACCGTGATGAGTGACAGTTTTCTAGTGGCAGTGAGGATGTTTATAGCTTTATCCAAGACAAATTATGTTACCGTGATGAGTGACAGTTTTCTAGTGGCAGTGAGGATGTTTATAGCTTTATCCAAGACAAATTATGTTACCGTGATGAGTGACAGTTTTCTAGTGGCAGTGAGGATGTTTCCAAGACAAATTATAGCTTTGAGGATGTTTATCCAAGACAAATTATGTTACCGTGATGAGTGACAGTTTTCTAGTGGCAGTGAGGATGTTTATAGCTTTATCCAAGACAAATTATGTTACCGTGATGAGTGACAGTTTTCTAGTGGCAGTGAGGATGTTTATAGCTTTATCCAAGACAAATTATGTTACCGTGATGAGTGACAGTTTTCTAGTGGCAGTGAGGATGTTTATAGCTTTATCCAAGACAAATTATGTTACCGTGATGAGTGACAGTTTTCTAGTGGCAGTGAGGATGTTTATAGCTTTATCCAAGACAAATTATGTTACCGTGATGAGTGACAGTTTTCTAGTGGCAGTGAGGATGTTTATAGCTTTATCCAAGACAAATTATGTTACCGTGATGAGTGACAGTTTTCTAGTGGCAGTGAGGATGTTTATAGCTTTATCCAAGACAAATTATGTTACCGTGATGAGTGACAGTTTTCTAGTGGCAGTGAGGATGTTTATAGCTTTATCCAAGACAAATTATGTTACCGTGATGAGTGACAGTTTTCTAGTGGCAGTGAGGATGTTTATAGCTTTATCCAAGACAAATTATGTTACCGTGATGAGTGACAGTTTTCTAGTGGCAGTGAGGATGTTTATAGCTTTATCCAAGACAAATTATGTTACCGTGATGAGTGACAGTTTTCTAGTGGCAGTGAGGATGTTTATAGCTTCCAAGACATCCAAGACAAATTATGTTACCGTGATGAGTGACAGTTTTCTAGTGGCAGTGAGGATGTTTATAGCTTTATCCAAGACAAATTATGTTACCGTGATGAGTGACAGTTTTCTAGTGGCAGTGAGGATGTTTATAGCTTTATCCAAGACAAATTATGTTACCGTGATGAGTGACAGTTTTCTAGTGGCAGTGAGGATGTTTATAGCTTTATCCAAGACAAATTATGTTACCGTGATGAGTGACAGTTTTCTAGTGGCAGTGAGGATGTTTATAGCTTTATCCAAGACAAATTATGTTACCGTGATGAGTGACAGTTTTTCTAGTGGCAGTGAGGATGTTTATAGCTTTATCCAAGACAAATTATGTTACCGTGATGAGTGACAGTTTTCTAGTGGCAGTGAGGATGTTTATAGCTTTATCCAAGACAAATTATGTTACCGTGATGAGTGACAGTTTTCTAGTGGCAGTGAGGATGTTTATAGCTTTATCCAAGACAAATTATGTTACCGTGATGAGTGACAGTTTTCTAGTGGCAGTGAGGATGTTTATAGCTTTATCCAAGACAAATTATGTTACCGTGATGAGTGACAGTTTTCTAGTGGCAGTGAGGATGTTTATAGCTTTATCCAAGACAAATTATGTTACCGTGATGAGTGACAGTTTTCTAGTGGCAGTGAGGATGTTTATAGCTTTATCCAAGACAAATTATGTTACCGTGATGAGTGACAGTTTTCTAGTGGCAGTGAGGATGTTTATAGCAGTGAGTGGCAGTGAGGATGTTTATAGCTTTATCCAAGACAAATTATGTTACCGTGATGAGTGACAGTTTTCTAGTGGCAGTGAGGATGTTTATAGCTTTATCCAAGACAAATTATGTTACCGTGATGAGTGACAGTTTTCTAGTGGCAGTGAGGATGTTTATAGCTTTATCCAGAAGAAGAGGAAGTAGGAGGAGGTGTGAGGAAGATGATAGAAGAAAAAGAAAAATAAGAAGAAGAAGAGGAAGAAGGAAGAAGAAAGAAGAAAAAGGTAAAATAATCAAAGAAGAAAATAAAGAAGAAGAAGAGGAAGAAGAAGAAGAAGAAGAAGAAGAAGAAGAAGAGAAGAAGAAGAAGAAGAAGAAGAAGAAGAAGAAGAAGAAGAAGAAGAAGAAGAAGAAGAAGAAGAAGAAGAAGAAGAAGAAGAAGAAGAAGAAGAAGAAGAAGAAGAAGAAGAAGAAGAAGAAGAAGAAGAAGAAGAAGAAGAAGAAGAAGAGGAGAGAAGAAGAAGAAGAAGAAGAAGAAGAAGAAGAAGAAGAAGAAGAAGAAGAAGAAGAAGAAGAAGAAGAAGAAGAAGAAGAAGAAGAAGAAGAAGAAGAAGAAGAAGAAGAAGAAGAAGAAGAAGAAGAAGAAGAAGAAGAAGAAGAAGAAGAAAGAAGAAGAAGAAGAAGAAGAAGAAGAAGAAGAAGAAGAAGAAGAAGAAGAAGAAGAAGAAGAAGAAGAAGAAGAAGAAGAAGAAGAAGAAGAAGAAGAAGAAGAAGAAGAAGAAGAAGAAAAATAAAAATAAAAATAGTAATAATAATAATAATAAGAAGAAGAAAAAGAAGAAGAAGGAGAAGAAGAAGAAGAAGAAGAAGAAGAAGAAGAAGAAGAAGAAGAAGAAGAAGAAGAAGAAGAAGAAGAAGAAGAAGAAGAAGAAGAAGAGAAGAAGAAGAAGAAGAAGAAGAAGAAGAAGAAGAAGAAGAAGAAGAAGAAGAAGAAGAAGAAGAAGAAGAAGAAGAAGAAGAAGAAGAAGAAGAAGAGAAGAAAGAAGAAGAAGAAGAAGAAGAAGAAGAAGAAGAAAAAGAAGAAAAAGGAGAAGAGGAAGAAGAAGAAGAAGAAGAAGAAGAAGAAGAAGAAGAAGAAGAAGAAGAAGAAGAAGAAGAAGAAGAAAGAAGAAGAAGAAAGAAAAAGAAGAAGAAGAAAGAAGAAGAAGAAAGAAGAAGAAGAAGAAGAAGAAGAAGAAGAAGAAGAAGAAGAAGAAGAAGAAGAAGAAGAAGAAGAAGAAGAAGAAGAAGAAGAAGAAGAAGAAGAAGAAGAAGAAGAAGAAGAAGAAGAAGAAGAAGAAGGAAGAGGAGAAGGAGAAGAAGAAGAAGGAGTAGGAGGAGAAGAAGAAGAGGAAGAAGAAGAAGAAGGAGGAGGAGGAGGAAAAGAAGAAGAACGAGGATGAGAAGAAGGAGAAGAAGAAGGAGGAAGAGAAGAAAAAGAAGCAAGAAAAAGAAGAAGAAGGAGCAGGAGGATGAAAAAGAGGTAGAGGAGGAAGATAATAATAGTAATAATAATAATAATAATAATAATAATAATAATAATAGAGAGAGAGAGAGAGAGAGAGAGGGAGAGAGAGAGAGAGAGAGAGAGAGAGAGAGAGAGAGAGAGAGACAGAGAGAGAGAGAGAGGAGGCAAAGGGAAAAAGAAACAGTTTCAAATCCTAGAAACTTTCTGCAACCTTATTCATATAATATTGGCCTTGGGTCACAAGAAATATTCAATCTCTGCTACAGTGTATGAATTCTGGAGTAAAGCCAGGCAACGAAGCTAACTTATAACCCCCTAGAACAGATATGTATTGTTACAAAAAGCAAAACACTCTTTCATTTTTGATTTAGTGTTGTCTGGTTAGGCTTGTGCATTGCACCGTGTTGAATGTGTTTATCGACCAATGCTCCGATTTTAGACAGCATTTAGTAATGAAACAAGAGTAAATGCGAACCAAAGGATAGACGATGATTAGCTTTCTGTTTAAATAATGAAAAACATACATTATAGTCATGTTCGGGTGTTTATCACTGAGGCTGTTTGTGGTCGTCACCATGTTGGAGTGTTTAACATTGAGCTATTTTGGTCGTCACCATGTTAGGGTGTTTAGCACTGGAGCCATTTTTAGTCGTCACCATGCTGGGGTGTTTAACAGTGAAGCGATATTTGGTCGCCAGCATGTTAGGGTGTTTAACAGTGGAGTAATTGTTGGTCGTCACCATGTTAGGATGTTTAACACTGAGGCGATATTTGGTGGTGACCACTTTAAAGTGTTTAACACTGAAGTGACATTTGGTTTTTACCATGTCATGCCAGGGTTTTTAACATTAACGGGATATTAAGTCATGGTCCTATTCTTCTATCGATGATATTTTAGGTCGTTAAGAAATGTAATTTCAAAACTGACTCTGGTTCCCAGGTTGATGAAGCCAAAAATGTTTATAAGATAAGGTAAAATAATCCCCGACCCGCCCATCCCCCCACCCCCACCTGCCTGGGCTTGAAAGAGTTAATCTGCTATACAGATACTTATCGACACTATATCAATTAATGAGTGTTCTTTATCCACTCTAATACAGTGACTATACAGATAAATATCGGAACTATATCAATTGATGAGTGTTCTTTATCCACTCTAATACATCGACTATACAGATAAATATTGGAACTATATCAATTGATGAGTGTTCTTTATCCACTCTAATACATCGACTATACAAATAATTATCCAAACTATCAACTGATGAGTGTTCTCTATCCACTCTAATACATCGACTATACAAATAATTATCCAAACTATCAACTGATGAGTGTTCTCTATCCACTCTAATACATCGACTATAAAAATAATTATCCAAACTATCAACTGATGAGTGTTCTCTATCCACTCTAATACATCGACTATACAGATAAATATTGGAACTATATCAATTGATGAGTGTTCTTTATCCACTCTAATACATCGACTATACAAATAATTATCCAAACTATCAACGAATGAGTGTTCTCTATGCACTCTAATACATCGACTATACAGATAAATATTGGAACTATATCAATTGATGAGTGTTCTTTATTTATTGTAATACATCGACTATACAAATAATTATCCAAACTATCAACTGATGAGTGTTCTCTATCCACTCTAATACATCGACTATACAGATAAATATTGGAACTATATCAATTGATGAGTGTTCTTTATTTATTGTAATACATCGACTATACAAATAATTATCCAAACTATCAACTGATGAGTGTTCTCTATCCACTCTAATACATCGACTATACAGATAATTATCCAAACTATCAACTGATGAGTGTTCTCTATCCACTCTAATAAAGCGACTATACAGATAATTATCGGAACTATATCAATTGATGAGTGTTCGTTATCTATTCTAATACATCGACTATACAGATAATTATCGGAATTTTATCAATTGATTAGTGTTCTTTATCCACCCAAATAAAGCGACTACACAGATAAATATCGAAACTATCAATTGATGAGTGTTTTCTATCCACTCTAATAAAGCGACTATACAGATAGTTATCGGAACTATGAAATTGATGAGTGTTCTTTATCCACTCTAATAAAGCGACTATACAGAAAAGTGTCGGAACTTCATAAACTGTTGAATATTCTAATATGACTGTATAGATTTTTAATTATCGGAACCTTTTTAACTATAAAACAACAACGAAGTTTATAATTTGTTTAAATCACCACTGATCACTGCATCATGATGGCCAATAGGTTGAAATGGTTGTGGCACACTGAGAGAACGTCAGATGACAGAGAGGTGAAAACTGCTTACACACGGGAGCTGAATGGTCGCAAACCACGAGACAGACCTAGAAGACGATGGAGAGATAATATCCAGACAGACTTGCAAACACTTTGTGTCACCAACTGGAAAGAGAAGGCCAACCAGAGGGACCAATGGAGGCGGCTGGTGATATTTGCGGCAACGAACTTCAATGGCTCGTCCAAGAGTTTCCGTATTTCTTTCGCGGTTTTTAGATGGCTTGCGTGATGGTTCTGTCCATCTTTTTAGCAATTTCAGCTACTCCGTCTATCCATGTCTTCGCTGGTCTTTCTCTTGCCTTCCGCCCAGAAGTTCCGCTGTAGAAGGTTACTTATACAGTGTGGCTTGGCTGCATTTTCAATAGAAGGCCAAAAAAACTTCATGATCTGTATTTCAATGTGTGTCAGGCACGGTCTTGTTACAGCATTCTCTTCAATGCTGGTGTTTGTGGCCTTGTCTCTTTTTGATACCGACAATTAAATGTTGAAGTTTGAATTAAAAATAAACCTCACAGGACTCGGGACACCCCCATAAGCGCTCTGTCCCTATCTTCAGCAGGAAGCGAAGAGGTAAAATTCCTATGGTACCATTAACTGTCTGAATGTATATCCGTCTCGCCTTTCCCCTCTGTGTCGAGCGTCGGCATGATCCCTTTGTAACTCCTCGCAGGGCTATTCTCCTCAGACCGTAAGGATCTATCTGTGCCTCGGCACTGTTCACTCCCTCCCAAAGGACCCTCACAATATGCAGCTTGTCATACATCAGTTCACCACCAAGTGGTGCAGAAGTCTATCTGTCTGCTCATTTCCCAACACATCGGCATTACCTGGAGACTGATAGAAACTATAGTAATTAAAAAAAAAACTAAAACTGCCAAGCTGCCAAGAACTAGTGAAAAATGATACTAACAGACAGACTATGGGAACGACACATTGTACTAGATTCCCTGTGAACCAGCAGATCAAGTGGTTTGGCCATCTCGCTAGAATCTAGTAACATCAAATACCAGCACAGGCACTATGTTTCAGAAGATCAACTACAAGGGCAAGATAACGGCCACGAAATATGAATCGGCAATATTAAAGGCACATTACGCCTTCGCAAAATGACAATAGCCAGTGTGCACTGGATCGCAACTTATTCCTCCCCACGCCGCTCAAATGTAAAAGCGGTTTATGACAACGACGATGATGATGGTATTAACTGTTGTGTCCTATCTCACCTATACAGGTAATCATTGGATCTATCTTTTTTCATGAGTGCCCAGCCGAGCCGTTCATCCCCGTCTACCTGGTCGTGGGTGGCACAGTGGCCTGTGCTCGAGACTTAATCAATATAGGCATGAGATCGGTTCTCACCGATAGGGCTTATTTTGAATACGATGTACCCATCACAATCGCCGCCTTCCTCTACACAATGGCGGAGTTCGCTTGGTTTGTTTATGGTGAGTGTTAGCTTGTCAGGGTGCTGGCGGTGCTCCTGCTGCTGCTGCTGTTGTTGCTGCTGCTGCTACTACTACTACTACTACTACTACTACTACTACTACTACTACTACTACTACTACTACTACTACTACTACTACTACTACCACTACTACTACTACTACTACTACTACTACTACTGTCATCACTACTACTAGGACTACTACAACCGCCCCCACCACAACTACTACTATTACTACATTAATACTACGACGACCACCAACACCACCACTATTACTACGACCACTACTACAACACTACTACTACCACACAACTACTACTACCACCACCACCACCACTACTACTACCACCACACAACTACTACTACTACCACCACCAGCACCACAACTACTACTACTACCACCACCACCACCACCACCACCACTACCACTACCACCACACAACTACTACTACTACCACTACTACTACCACCACCAGCACCACCACTAATACTACCACCACCAGCACTACCACTACTACAACACTACTACTACCACACAACTACTACGACTACCACACAACTACTACGACTACCACTACCACCCCCAGCACCACCACTACTAACACTACTACAACACTACTACTACCACATAACTACTACGACTACCACTACCACCACCAGCACCACCACTACTAACACTACTACTACAACACTACTACTACCACATAACTACTACGACTACTACTACCACCACCAGCACCACAACTACTACTACTACCACCACCACCACCACCACCACTACCACCACACAACTACTACTACTACCACTACTACTACCACCATCAGCACCACCACTAATACTACCACCACCAGCACTACCACTACTACAACACTACTACTACCACACAACTACTACGACTACCACACAACTACTACGACTACCACTACCACCCCCAGCACCACCACTACTAACACTACTACAACACTACTACTACCACATAACTACTACGACTACCACTACCACCACCAGCACCACCACTACTAACACTACTACTACTACACTACTACTACCACACAACTACTACTACTAATCCCCACCACCACTACCACCACCAGCACCACCACTACTACTACTACCACCAGCACCACCACTACTACTACTACCACTACTACAACACTACTACAACACTACTACAACACTACTACAACACTACTACAACACTACTACAACACTACTACAACACTACTACAACACTACTACAACACTACTACTAACACACAACTACTGCGACTACCACCACCACCATCACTACACCACTAACATTACTACTACCACCACCACTACTACCACTAATGCCACCACTACTTCTAATACCACCGCCGCCGCCACAACCGCCACCACTACAATTACTACTTCCTCTTCTTCTGCCTTCTATCCCCCAATGGAGCACAGGATCTAAATCAGCTGACGCCAAGTCGTTTTATCCTTGGCTATCGCATGAAGCTCTCCCTATGTCCTCTCCATCTTTTTAACTTTACTCTCTAGCTCCCTTCTACACGTTTGTGTGTGTGTGTGTGTGTGTGTGTGTGGGTCTTCCCTAATTTTTTTGCCCCGGTGGGTTCCAATCAAAGACATGCTAGTTATATTGTTCTCGAGTTTTCTCAACGTTTGTCTTATCCAACGCCATCGTCTTCTCTTCACCTCTTGGTCCACTGGAACTTGTTTAGTTATCTCCCAAAGCGTTTCTATCATACTATTTGATTTACTCTATTTTGCACAGGCATGTTAATAAATGTTTGTAGTTTATTAGTAATTACCATAGCTGTTCTCCATGTTTAAGCTCAATACAACAGTAATGATTTGACATTAGAATTGAAAGTTTAGTTAGTTAAGTTTAGTACTTTTAAAAATTTCGTTTGACCTCCACAAATTCGCTAGTGCTATGAGAGCTCCTCTTGCCATTCGTATTCGTATTGTAATATCTATATCAGCCCCCCCCCCCCACACCCCACCCATCTACATCTACAATACTGCCAAAATAGATACATAATAGACACATATTCCGTCCTTCAGGCTCCGTCTTTGTGTACTCACTGTTCAACGACTTCCAGTGGAAGGACAAAAGTGCCGACAACTACTGCAGCTCTCTGCTGTACATGTACGCCTTCGTGCTGACCACTATGTCCTACTTCCTCCTCGTCATGACGTGCATCCTTTCCGCGGCCGCCATCTGCGTGGCCTACTGTCTGGAATTCCCCGGGAGTCAAGAGCAGCAACCGCTGGCCACTGTTGTTGTTGTGCAACCGCGCGGTGACCAGCAAATACGAACTTCGGAACAACACAAGTATCTGCCACATCACAATCAACATCAGCTGCCACAACAGCAACATCCAGATCAACAGCAGCCATATCAGCAACAGCCATATCAGCAGCAGCAACATCAGCAAGGTTAAACCTACTAGAAGTAATGCTTTCTGGAAAATTAGGTATACAGTGCCAACTTCAAATGTTTATAGAACAAAGGATAACGATACGCCGGCCTAGCTTACTATTTGGGAGTCGCGGTAACGTAGCGACTAGGTGCTTGTCTGCAGGTCCGGAGGTTTAGGGTTCAAATCCATAACAAGGCGACTTTGTTGAAAATAAATATGGAATCCCAGGTAATGTCCCTGAAAATAAAGGCGGGGACTAGAGCACATTGAGTGCCGACTGGTTTGTAAAAATATAGTAGAAGTTCGATTATCCGGACTCCGTATTATACCACTTTTTTATTTTCTAAATCTCAGTAATGAAATAAAGAATACTTTACTTTGTCAAATAAATGCGAGCGTTCGTCACGTGATATTTTTCTTTCTGTAGTTAAGTTAGACACCAGTTCTATCTTAAAATGTTAAAAATGTAATTATTTGTGAACTTCTCTTTCCCCGTAATACATCTTTCCAACTGTCAGTACACCTGCTTATCTGGATTTTAGGTATCCGGTCTATCTTTAGGAAACACGTTTAGTTGGTTAGTTGCGTATCCTTTACAGGACTTTGCAAAACCAAGCCAGCAGCCCCTGACTGTTGCGTGGTTTCTCTAGGCAAATTTACGTCCAGTAGTTTGCCATTGCTTTCTGGGCGGTCAGCTCCTAATACCACTGTCCAAACCAAGGCAAGGCGCATGGCCCACAACTGGGATCGTTCGCATCGACTTAGCCACAGAGCTGACTTAGGTAACACGCGGCCGGATATGGCACTCGATTGTATAAGTGTAATAGCATATACCCTTATATATCCCTATCCTTATCTTCTTCTTCTTCTTCTTCTTCTTCTTCTTCTTCTTCTTCTTCTTCTTCTTCTTCTTCTTCTTCTTCTTCTTCTTCTTCTTCTTCTTCTTCTTCTTCTTCTTCTTCTTCTTCTTCTTCTTCTTCTTCTTCTTCTTCTTCTTCTTCTTCTTCTTCTTCTTCTTCTTCTTCTTCTTCTTCTTCTTCTTCTTCTTCTTCTTCTTCTTCTTCTTCTTCTTAGCGCTCATCGGCTGTAAACTCTGGTGAAAAGGTCTGGTTGTTCATCCACCTCTGGACTTTGGAGTAGTACCAGAACAGAACTGTTGCGTGCACATCCGTTTTAGAGATCTGGCTTTGTATCCAGACTGTTGGTTCCGTGCCTGTCAGGCACTCCTACTTCGAATAAACCCTAGATAGTCGTCTCTTACGACATGCTTGATGGGGGAGGCAGTGGGTATATTCTTGTTTTCCCTACAACCGGGCCCCGGAACCCACACGGGTATTCCAATCCTTTTAAGGTTGCAGAAACGATATAAAACCGAACGAAAAGTAGATCAGCAAGCTTTACAATATAACACAAACAAAACGTGAACGTTGCAGCTATAGAGCCTTCATCAGCACATACATAAATCAAACAATACCACACAAGTACAATCACTTAGTTGTTATCTCAAAGCAGCCAGGTCGATGTCGTGCCAGTAGACAGGGTTGCAACTTATAAGGTTGCAGGTTACACCTGGTTTGGGTTGCCATTGGAGGTTCCCTGATGATAGCTTCTTTGTAGGTTGAACGGGGTATCTGGGATTTGTCTTGTCAGTCTGACATCCAGATTGAGATTTTTAAATGTTAGGACGGTATGATAAGCCTTTAAGTAGCAGCCCAGAGATGACAAACTGACCTAACTATTTGCCCGATGTACCCAAGATGTACCTCTCTCCCTGTGTCATATGTCTATACCTCCTATTCTCTCTCTCTCTCTCTCTCTCTCTCTCTCTCTCTCTCTCTCTCTCACACACACACACACACAAACACATACACACAAACAGACGCGTCACTATAGTCAACATATTTTCTGAAGGTACTTTGTAAGCCGCCACTTTTTTCCTTGATATAAAACTTGAGTTTTGCATGCATATAAATTTCACAGAACTAGCTTATATGTATGCACACTGCTGGTTTGTTGCCCCTCGGGCAGATGCACTACGACTTTGAAGGAAACACCCCTAATTTGACGCCTCCTAGGACATGCTTGTTAGCAAGAACAAAACCCAATGGGCACATCTTTCGGTCTATATAAACTGCTTACCTATCAATCTCAAGGACTCAAGGAATCAGAATAACACTTCCACCATCTGCCAAGCTAGATAATAACAATGATGCCCTACCCAGCCAGCATCCTTCCAGCGACCAGTCTTAGCAGTACTCCTGTCAACTTAGAATACACCTAGCCTCCTTCCTATTCTACCACTGTCCCCCTCCATTCCTTAATTACTGCCATTTTACCTTCATCAGGTCCACCGTGCCTATATACGTACCAACTCTTTAATTCACCTACCCACAAAGTTATCAGCGAACAATTATTCAACTTTCATACCTATCCACTTTCACACCCCTAATCACTGCTTTAGCAGAAGCGTGTCTTGTAGTACTTGCTTGCTTGCTTGTTGTACCCCACCAGGACATCACACAAGCGACAAACACCCGGTGAGACAAAGGGGATAAGGATCACCCGTGGAGAGGTCCCAGAAACCCCTTTCAGCCGTTATGACCATATTTATGGCCAAGCTATACTCAGGGCCCTCTGGCAAAAGCCAGGTTGGGGCTTAAAGTAACGAAAAATTGCATCCCACAAGGGGACGACCTGGATGATTTTAATTCTTGTAGTAGCAGCATTAGTAGTAGAAATAGAAGTGGTACTTCAGCAGCTGCAACCGTGTAGTAGTAGTAGTAGTAGTAGTAGTAGTAGTAGTAGTAGTAGTAGTAGTAGTAGTAGTAGTAGTAGTAGTAGTAGTAGTAGTAGTAGTAGTAGTAATAGTAGTAGTAGTAGTAGTAGTAGTAGTAGTAGTAGTAGCGGTTGTGGTGGTAGTAGAAGTAGTAGTAGTAGTAGTAGTAGTAGTAGTAGTAGTAGTAGTAGTAGTAGTAGTAGTAGTAGTAGTAGTAGAAGCAGTAGTAGTAGTAGAAGCATCAACAGCAGCAGCAGCAGTAGCAGTAGTACCTACTTATCTCCGTTCCTCTCTACCTCTCCCAATCCCACAAGGTGTGAATCTAGCAACCCAGCTTTCCTTATCTCTTCATTCCTACCCCCTGCCCCCTTTTTTCCTATTGCCACCAATTCCACCATTTCTACTTATCTAATTACCTACCCACGTTTCAATATACTAACCTACCTAGATACTAACCAACACATTCAGTATATCCCTGTCAACGGCCCATCCCCCCCCCCCCCCACTGCAGCTTGTCTGCCGCTTCCCTTCATGCCACGCCGCCTAGCTCAGTGATTCTCAACCTTCTTAACGCTGCGACCCTTAAATACAGTTCCTCATCTTGCGATGACCCTCAACCATACACTTTTTTTGTTGTTACTTGACAACTTCAGTAAATATGTGTTCTCTGGTCTTTGGCGACCCCTGTGAAAGGCTAGTTTGACTCACAAAAGGGTCGTGACCCATAGGCTGAGAGCCGCTGGCCTAGCTCTTCACCCGGTACCAGGCTACTTCCAGTCAATATGGCAGATAGGCGGAATTACTGTTTCTAGTCATGACATGTTTCGGTCTCCGACAATAGTTAGTCATGACAAATTCTTCTAGCAACAGAGAACACCTTCTGCATGAGACCTTATGGGTTGAGGTTGTGGAAGATGATACAACACTGTAGACGAAACAGAGGCGGACCTTTAATAAGGCTATAGATGGTACTATTGTCATGTAAGCTTTTCGTTGGTTACCCAAGAAGGGCACGGATGTCGCAAGTGCAGTTACGTCACCTCTTGATTCATTTATTCGCTCTCATCACCGTCCCCTTAAGGGTTTCTCTTGTGCGTCCTCGTTACCTCGTTCCCTTAAGGGTTTCTCTTGTGCGCCCTCGCTGCCTCGGTCCATTAAGTTTTTCGCTTGTGCGTCCTCGTTGCCTCGTTCCCTTAAGGGTTTCTCTTGTGCGTCCTCGTTGCCTCGTTCCCTTAAGTGTTTCTCTTGTGCGTCCTCGTTGCCTCGTTCCCTTAAGGGTTTCTCTTGTGCGTCCTCGTTGCCTCGTTCCCTTAAGGGTTTCTCTTGTGCGTCCTCGTTGCCTCGTTCCCTTAAGTGTTTCTCTTGTGCGTCCTCGTTGCCTCGTTCCCTTAAGTGTTTCTCTTGTGCGTCCTCGTTGCCTCGTTCCCTTAAGTGTTTCTCTTGTGCGTCCTCGTTGCCTCGGTCTCCCAGTTTCTAAATTCATTGCCTGTTGGTGATACTCTTCTCAACCAGAGGAAAAGTTTTACCGGTTTAGAGTCACAGTCACGTTAGGCCGGGAGTGCAGAGAGTGGCCAGCGGGGGCTGCGGAGGTGGAAGTCCAGCAGTTGATTCACTATTGTTCGCACAGACGATCTGATTATGGTTCTGTGTTGAGGGGGAAAAGACGTGCCTGGAGGTTCGTAGCGAAAGCTAACGGGAAATCTTTAGCGCATGGCAACCTATCATATGACACCACAACATCTAGCATGAGAATAGAGGTGGAGGCAGTCACTGCAGTGTTAAGGTGGCTAGAGAAAAAGATGCATACACATGTTGTAATGTAACAGACTATGAAAGCACGCTGAGAAAGTTGAAGACAGGATTGCTTCGAGCAGAGCAGCACGCTTCACTTAGAAGGTCACGGGTAGTGAGCATACTTTAGATTATTTTTCTAGGTATGCCGGCGTGGTGGGAAATGAACAGGCAGACAGATTGGCTGGATCTGGACCCTGGGTGGTGAACTAGTACATGGAAAGGTAAATGTGGTCAGGGCCCTTTGGGACCGAGCAATGAAGTCACAAGAGAAACTAGATTATGGTCTGGAGAAAATGATGCACCTGGATGCGACCAGAGGGTCTGGCCGGCTTACTACACTCAGAGGAAAGGCAAGACGGGCATATAACCAGACTACGACCGGTACCATTAGTAATGGTACTCTGTGCTTGCTGCTGAAGATAGAGACGGAGCGTATATGGGAATGCCCCGAGTGCTGTGACGCCAATTCTTGACTAAACTCAACTCGTCTCTTCTCAGAATGTGTTAAATACAGTATCATCTTTTCCGTCTAATAACATTTAATACAAGTGGCTGCCCAGTCATTTATATTATTACTTCATACCTTTAACATACCTACATATGCAGTCGCCGCTTCATTGAACTATTTCATGATTTCCCCCGATTTCACATTTCTTCAAGCTTTCCAGCAATGAAAAATTTACAATAAACTTTGTAGGAAACCAGAGCTGACATTCTCATTCGTGCTACTGTTCGTGCCAGGAAGTTTTGGCAACGTCCGGCCAAACAGATTAGACTGTAAAATATCGATTCTGTAAAACAGCAGCGCTACAAGGGGACGCTAGCCAGTTCAACTGGCAAGGAAAGACAAGTTATGAGACTTGAGGCTATCAACAATAATACAAAAAGCTCTGTAATTCACAGGCGCTATAGACACATATTTACCGACGCCACGGGGCAAGGACTGGAAGAAAATTACATGGAGAGAGAGAGAGAGAGAGAGAGAGAGAGAGAGAGAGAGAGAGAGAGAGAGAGAGAGAGAGAGAGAGAGAGAGAGAGAGAGAGAGAGAGAGAGAGAGAGAGAAAGAGAAGGAGAGAGAAAAACCCGGTCAGATAAAAGTACATTATAAATATGAAGTTAGAAAAAAAGAAAAGAAAATAGGAAGGACCCAGAAAAAAAAAAGGGGGGGGGGGGTGAAATGGCGGCACTTGTTTAGGCAAAGGCTTGGTGGGGCCTTAGCTTATTCAGTAGCAAAAGACTGTGCAGCAAATGTCCAAATAGAGTCAAATTATAAACAATGAACGGAAGCTAAACACAGTGAATGTGGTTACTCGAGTAGCCAGATTTCTTTAACATACTTTGACCAATTTTAAAATGAAAGTGAACACATTATACGCTGTATGTTATGTTATATGTATATGTGATTCACCTGGATGGTCCATAACAAACTAAGCGCTGTTTGGGACCGAAAGAGTTAATAGGTTTAATCCTAGTTTAAGAGTACATTAATAATAATAAAATAATAATAATAATATGCAAAATGGCAAAATTAAATATTATAATGCACTTGAAATAACATGAATTGTATAACTTAAATCTTTAAAGAGAATGGCTGTACATGGATAAAGGAGGTCGTTTAATTCCACATAAATTATTGGGATGTGGTCCCACTTTGAAATATGGGGGGGGGGGGGGAAAGGGGTGCTCAAGGAGCATGAGCTCTCAGGTACCGGCGCCCACGGAAAATTATCCACATACATCAAATCCAAGGGATGTTTGTTGTATAATTCTCATACTTACGACAGTGCAGGTGCTGGTGTGGCTGTTAGAGGTGTCCCAATTATATCATTTCTGGAGTAGGCTGAAAATGGGTTTACTGGGGATTTGCCCTACCGGTTTGTAATCCTAAATAGGGCTACCGAAATCTTTTTAGGAATAGTTCCACATTTATATTGAAAAGATACGAAAACATACCAAAAAGGCAACATTTTTAATTAAAAAAAAAAAAAAAAAAAAAAGCCGGTAACTCTTCCCTAAACACACACACAAAGATATATATATATATATATATATATATATATATAATATATATATATATATATATATATATATATGTATATATGTATATATATATATATATATATATATATATATATATATATATATATATATATATATATATATATATATACTATTTCTCAGTCAATCTAAATAAAATGTAGTGTGTGTGTATGTGTGCGTGTATTTGTGTGTGTGTTTGTGTGTGTGTATGTGTGTGTATATGAGTGCGTGTGTGTATTTGTGTGTTTGTGTGTGTGCGTGTGTTTGTGTGTGTATGTGTGCGTATGTGTATGTGTGTGTGTGTGTGTGCGTGTGTGTATGTGTACGTGTGTGTATTTGTGTGTGTGTATATATTTCTGTGTGCACGTGTGCGCGTGTGTATTTGTGTGTGTGTATTTGTGTGTGTGTGTATGCGTGTGTGTGCGTGTGCCTGGGGCTTACCTTATATTTGATCAGAATTGAAAATATGTGTCCGTTAAATCATTGTTGTAACATTCTTTGACGCTCTCAGTTTGTTAAATGTTGTAATGGTGGACTCCAGTTGGTGCAATCAACTGGAGCAATCAACTGAAGCAATCAACTGGAGCAATCAACTCGAGCAATCAACTCGAGCAATCAACTGGAACAATCAATTGGAACAATCAACTGGAACAATCAACTGGAGCAATCAACTGGAACAATCAACTAGAGCAATCAACTGGAACAATCCACTGGAGCAATGAACTGGAGCAATCAACTGGAACAATCAACTGGAACAATCAAGTGGAGCAATCAACTGGAGCAATCAACTAGAGCAATCAACTGGAAAAATCAACTGCAGCAATCAACTGGAGCAATCCAATGGAGCAATCAACTGGAACAATCAACTGGAACAATCCACTGGAGCAATCAACTGGAACAATCAACTGGAGCAATCAACTGGAACAATCCACTGGAGCAATCAACTGGAACAATCAACTGGAATAATCAACTGGAGAAATCAACTGGAGCAATCAACTGGAGCAATCAACTGGAGCAATCAACTGGAGCAATCAACTGGAGCAATCAACTGGAGCAATCAACTGGAGCAATCAACTGGAGCAATCAACAGGTGCAATCAACTTACCGATGCATTTCTCGATGAAGTCAAATATAGGCGATGTATATCTCTACATTGTTGGGCACAGAGAAACCATCACTGCAACTGAAATGTTGGTAATGTCCTAAAGACTAAGTAAAACTGCGATACTAATGTACAGCGATTTTCCTTTCCATTTTTGTTCTTCTTATATTAGGTGGTTAATCGTGCACCATTCGTCCCATTCATTCTCACACTAGCATTTGAAACTGAAATAAACGCACACTTGACCACTCTCGTAAAATGGTACATTTGCATCAACAACAGCATTTCACAGTAACTTGTATAAAAAAAAAAAAAAAAAAAAGAAGAAGAGAAAGGTTCAACACATTGCCAAACATTTTAAAATAAAATAATTGCCTGGTACCAGAAGTACAGTTTTGCTTTGCAAGAGTACAACAGTCCCAACTTCGACAGCCCTGATTTAGACTGACATTTTTATGAGAATAATTTGTCGACTAACTAACTTTGCTAGGGAAAAAAACTTACAACATTGTCACGTTCGTCCAGCTTCCCCTAAGGGAGAGCACTGGGTTATAATACACGGTGGTCAAACATTCCCCGGAAGAGGAAGGGCGGGCTGACAGATTCAAGAAGAGACTGACTATACAGTTCAATTTGTTATAAAAATGAAACATTTATGAGATGAGTGTAACCTTCTTCTTGCATCAGCGACTGGGTCGCCCACTGGCTCGCCGATAGATTACTTCGTCGCCGGTGGGGACAGTATTCACCTCTGTCACCTTTGATTGTATCAACACTGCAAGAGTTCTTTTCAGGGCTCTTGGCGGCTTACAATGCTAAGATATTTTAAATGGCGCATATAACCTAGTCACAATTATAACCCAATGCTCTCCCTTAGGGGAAGCTGGTCGAACGTGACGATGTTGTATGTTTTTCCCCTAGCAAAGCTAGTTAGTCGACAAATTATCCTCATTGCACGTTAAACCACTCAGTCCACAAAAGCTAGGATCCCCTCCTCAGTAAATCCCGCAGCGTGTAGCGGCTAAAGACACCAGTTCTGTTTTGATTTATTCCTTTTTTTTGTGTGGCTACCCACGTAGTGTTCTTATTTGGCGACACCCCGTTTAACATGTTGCTTTTGCAATCTGACTATGGTTGCAGATTCACAGTACTCAGTGGGTTCACGCAAACGTCTTAATGCTCTTAAGACATTCAGTATATCAGCCTGGCCCATGGCTTGTCCGGCTTCAACAGTAGCCGCACCTGCAAGTCTACCAGCTTGCTCGTTTCCTTGTACCCCCACATATCCTAGCACGAAAATAAAACTAATCCCTGTCAGCCAGGAATTCTGTAGAGTCACCAACCACTGCCTTCGGACACAGCCCTTCTCTATCTTCCTGAGCATACTCATCGAGTCACTGAGAAAGCATGCCCCAGTAAAAGTCTGTCTCTTCCCCTAGCAAAGCACCCACCTACCGACTTTCTTCCAAGCGTTAGCTGGCTGTCAGCTCTGACAAAAAACTTTCTTTGAAGACCTTTGGACTTTGGTCTTGTAGCAGGACTTACACTTTGTGCGTACATCCTGCCAGTGTAGATCTAGTTTGTTTGTGGGTCCTCGGCTCTCCGGCAGTTGCAGACTGACTTGAAAGCTAACGCTGATTCTGTCTATGTTACTCACAACCCTGGTTGGGACTATGTTTTTTTAGGATGAGAGGGAAGAGGTTTAGATCGCTCTTCGCCAGTAGCAGCCCTAGTCTTGGTGCATCACCACGTGTTGTTCAGCACCTTTGCCTCCCAGAAGAATGTGATCACAACCAAAGCAATATAATAAGCAATAACTGGCGGACACAAAATGTTAAATGTAAGTATACTTTTAATGGAAAGTGAAAACAAGGGTCTTAGTTTGAACAACAGAAAAACAGAAAATAATGGTAATTACAAAGAAAAAAACGACCCTCCAAAACTCAACATCAAAGTAAATGGGACAAACCTCAAGCAAGTTGATTATTTAGGTACTTGGCTACCCTAACAACATCAGATGGAAGATGTATTAAAGAAGTCAAATGTAGAATAGATCAACCAAAGGCAGCATTTTACAAAATGAATAACATTTTATGCAATCTTTCTTTGTCAGTTGAGACAAGAAAGAGAATTCTTAAAAACCATACAAATCTTATCTTGATATTCAGAATTGAATCATGGGAAGGTGGTAAATTAGTGCAAATTTTAGGGAAGCTGCGGAAATGTGGTTTTATGGACGAATGATGAGAATACCCTGCACAGATTGAAAAGAGTACTGAAGACGTCTTGAAAGAACTGAAGCACGAAGAGAACTGATTCAACATTCTTTGTTATGTGATCAGAAGGACAAAATTGAAATACACCGCGACAGTAGGAAATCTGGAGGGGAGGAGAGGCAGAGAGAGACTGAGAGAAAAGATGTTGGACAGTCTGACATCATGGCATGGAAGATCATCTGTGCCAGAGTTGACTGAAAGTACACGAGAGAGGAGGTTGTGGACAGACATGACTACCAACGTCAAATGGCCAGTAATTTAAAATGCCGTTTGGCATTCATAGTTTGTGTCGTGTACATTCAATCAGACCTGATACAGATGATCTTCACCTTAGCCGTTTAAAAAAAAATAAGTACGATCGACACGTTATGTTGTGGTTTACAGCCAAGGTGCAATATATGTACCTTTCGGGCTATCACATGCGATTTTAGCAAACTGGTAATTAGTTGCCTTGTATGACAGGCTTTTTAAGGGTTAACGGGTATTGTTTAGTAATCTGGTAATCTTACTTTTAGTTTCATAGCAAACGGGTCATCCCATAGCTGCTCCGCTCTTGTGCCAATGAAAAACACACGGAATGTCCATCACTGTCCCTTGTGTAAAAATTGGCACAGACTGCAGTATCGGCATATCCACTAGCCTTCACACGCATTAAAAGCACAAGGTAGCCATCAGAAGTGCTAGTACAAACAGTCCGACAATAGAAATGCAGTTCCTCATCGACGGAAGCAACTACAAACAGACCATTAGTTGCACATGCGATGAATTTTAACCATATAAGCCAGCACCAATATTATGGCAACAGGCCACTCGCCATTTACTGAATCTACAGTTAACAACACCACCTTGGTCATGGTCGAAAAATATTCAAAATGAAATCCGCAGCACACAGGGCCGCGCCAACTTAGCAAATGTGATGCAAAGGCCACCGTCTTTCAATGGCCACTAGAGTAATGCTTTCCTTTCACCTCAGCATCAGAGAACCTCTTCTCTCAGGCTGAAAAAAGTATGATGGCTATTTGCCATATAGGGGTGAAATGATGTCGGAATTGACTTTCAATCATGTAGGTCTAACTCTAAACAAAACGCCAGTGCGATTCACTAGTCACACAGCGATAACTTAAAAGAAAAATAGGGGTGGTAATGGTAGCAAAAACAGTAGCAGTAGTGGTGCTAGTAGCTGTAGTAG
The DNA here is from genome assembly GCA_905116865.2 of Candidula unifasciata. NCBI lineage: Eukaryota > Metazoa > Mollusca > Gastropoda > Stylommatophora > Geomitridae > Candidula > Candidula unifasciata. The sequence continues at coordinate 520,727 of CAJHNH020000248.1, read as the reverse complement.
TAGTCGCAGTATTTGCAGTAGTAGTAGTAGTAGTAGTAGTAGTGCTAGTAGTATTAACAGCAGTAGTAGTAGTAGTAATGGTAGTAGTTGTTGTTGCTTCTGTTGTTGTAGTGCTAGTAGCAGCAGCAGCAGCAGCAGTAGTAGTAGAAGAAGAAGTAGTAGTTACAGCAGTAGTAGTTATAGTAGTAGTAGTTATAGTAATAATAGTAGTAGCAGCAGCAGCAGCAGTAGTGCTAGCAGAAGAAAAAGAAGCAGAAAAACGAGAAGAAAAAGAAAAAAGTAGTAGTAGTAGTAGTAGTAGTAGTAGTAGTAGTAGTAGTAGTAGTAGTAGTAGTAGTAGTAGTAGTAGTAGTAGTAGTAGTAGTAGCAGCAGCAGTAGTAGTAGTGGTGGTAGTAGTAGTAGTAGTATTAGTAGCAGTAGTAGTAAAAATAGTAGAAGTAGTAGTAGATGTGGTAGTAACAGTGCTGTAAGTAGTAGTAGTAGTTGTAGAAGAAGTAACATTTGTAGAAGCAGATGTTGTAGTAGCAATAACATAAGTAAAAGGAATAATAATAATAATTTTAGTGGTAGTAGTAGTAGTAGCAGCAGCAGCAGCAGCAGCAGCAGCAGCAGCAGCAGCAGCAGCAGCAGCAGCAGCAGCAGCAGCAGTAGTTGTAGTAGGCGTGGTAGTAACAGTGCTACACACAGTAGCTGTTGTAGTAGTAATAGTAGAAGTAATAGTAGTGGTAGTAGCAGCAGCAGCAGTCGAAGCAGTAGTAGTTGTGGTAGTTGTCAGAGACGAGACATGGAAAACACTTGGATGGGGTGCCTTAGCAAAAAATGGTAGTAGTGGGTGACTTGCAGAAGAAGAAGATTAGGAGAACTAGGAGGAGAATCGGGTGAAGGGGGTGAGAGCAAATTCAGTGCTCGATACGAGCATGTCGTTAAAGACGAATAATTAGAGATTTGCCTATATCAGATATATTGGGCCACAAGTCAGATATCACAGCCCAACTGTGAACAACACAATGTGCCAATAGCTCTTTTAAGTGTGGGTGCCTAAGAACAAGAAGAAAGTCTGGTAAAAATGACCGTAAGGATGTTCGGCACTGAAGAATTACTGTGTTCGGCACTGAAGAATTACTATGTTCGGTGCTGAAGAATTACTATGTTCGGCAATAAAGAATTACTATGTTCGGCACTAAATGACTGCTTTGTTCGGTGCTGAATGACTGCTTTGTTCGGCACTGAATGACTGCTTTGTTCGGTGCTGAATGACTGCTTTGTTCGGTGCTGAATGACTGCTTTGTTCGGTGCTGAATGACTGCTTTGTTCGGCACTAAATGACTGCTTTGTTCGGTGCTGAATGACTGCTATGTTCGGTGCTGAATGACTGCTATGTTCGGTGCTGAAGGACTGCTATGTTCGGTGCTGAATGACTGCTATGTTCGGTGCTGAAGGATTGCTATGTTCGGTGCTGAAGAACTGCTATGTTCATCACTGAATGACTGCTATGTTCGGTGCTGAATGACTGCTATGTTCGGCACTGAATGACTGCTATGTTCGGTGCTGAAGGACTGCTATGTTCGGTGCTGAAGGACTGCTATGTTCGTCACTGAATGACTGCTATGTTCGGTGCTGAAGGACTGCTATGTTCGGTGCTGAAGGACTGCTATGTTCGTCACTGAATGACTGCTATGTTCGGTGCTGAAGGACTGCTATGTTCGGTGCTTAATGACTGCTATGTTCGGTGCTGAAGGACTGCTATGTTCGGTGCTGAAGGATTGCTATGTTCGGTGCTGAAGGATTGCTATGTTCGGTGCTGAATGACTGCTTTGTTCGGGACTGAATGACTGCTATGTTCGGTGCTTAAGGACTGCTATGTTCGGTGCTGAATGACTGCTATGTTCGGTGCTGAATGACTGCTATGTTCGGTGCTGAAGGACTGCTATGTTCGGTGCTGAAGGACTGCTATGTTCGGTGCTGAAGGATTGCTATGTTCGGTGCTGAATGACTGCTTTGTTCGGGACTGAATGACTGCTATGTTCGGTGCTTAAGGACTGCTATGTTCGTCACTGAATGACTGCTGTGTTCGGTGCTGAAGGACTGCTATGTTCGGTGCTGAAGGACTGCTATGTTCGTCACTGAATGACTGCTATGTTCGGTGCTGAAGGACTGCTATGTTCGGTGCTGAAGGACTGCTATGTTCGGTGCTGAAGGACTGCTATGTTCGGTGCTGAATGACTGCTATGTTCGGTGCTGAATGACTGCTATGTTCGGTGCTGAATGACTGCTTTGACTGAATGACTGCTATGTTCGGTGCTGAAGGACTGCTATGCTGTTCGTGCTGCTGCTAATGACTGCTATGTTGAATGACGGTTCGCTGAATGGACTGCTATATGACTCGGTGGTGCTGAATGACTGACTGCTGAATGACTGCTTATGTTCGGTGCTGAATGACTGCTATATTCGGTGCTGAATGACTGCTATGTTCGGTGCTGAAGGATTACTATGTTCGTCACTAAAAGATTACTATGTTCGGTGCTGAATGACTGCTTATGTTCGGTGCTGAATGACTGCTATGTTCGTCACTAAAAGACTGCTATGTTCGGTGCCTAAGGACTGTTATGTTCGTCACCGAATGACTGCTACGTTCGGTGCTGAATGACTGCTATGTTCGTCACTGAATGACTGCTATGTTCGGTGCTGAATGACTGCTATGTTCGTCACTGAATGACTGCTATGTTCGGTGCCGAATGACTGCGTTGTTCGGTGCTGAATGACTGCTATGTTCGGTGCTGAAGGATTACTATGTTCGGCACTGAAGGATTACTATGTTCGGCACTGAAGGATGACTATGTTCGGCACTGAATGACTGCTATTTTTGGCGCTGAATGATTACTATCTTCGGCAATGAAGGATTGCTTAGTTCGGGAATGAAGGATTACTATATTAGGCACTGAATGTTTATCATATTCAGGATTACTATGTTCATAAGCAAAGGATTACTAGATCGGCACTGAAGGATTACTATATTCGGCAATGAAGGAATACAATATTAGGCATTGAAGAATAACTATGTTAGGCATTGAAGGATTACTTTGTTCGGCACTGAAGGAATATCATGTTCGGCACTGAAGGATTATCCTATTCGGCACTGAAGGATTACTATCTACAAACAGTTTGTCAATTATGTTACTTGTGGGCCGCAGGTGCAACACTTAGCTCGGTTAAAGTCGGCAGACAGTGAGAAATGAATTTTAAATCCCCTTGGCTGAGCGCTGAAATTCGATTACCCTCGCTTTCCTGTAAATCGGGTTTCGACAACTGGGTGAGATGAAGTCGCAGAGATCAGTTCAAGCAGCTACATAATTGAGAGTCGCCTAGTGACCTGTCGGTCTGAAAGTCTTAGAGTCGCATCCACACAGCGACTGATTTCCTTTCTTCTGAACTAACCTTGACTACTAACCTTATATGGGTACCAGGTGTTGTTGTGGGAGGTAAAGGCGACCGGCGTGATGTTGATCACAACGCCCTCCGAGTGCCGAGGGGTCTAGTTCCAAATGCCGCTTTGCTGCGGTGGGGAGGTTTGTGCTTCTGAGTGAGTTTTGGGACCTCTGTGGTGAAGTGGTCAACCCGTTTGCCTCGCGTTCTGAAGGTCATGTGTTCAAAACACGGAGAAGTCGCACAGTTCAGAGGTGAAATTTTTACGGAAAACCATGGGGGTTGTCCATGGAGCTACGACTTTCAAGCTTTGTGCGATTCTCTAGGCCGGTAGCCAGAAGTTATGCTGAGACAGACTGAGCCACATATGATGAAACTTGGCGCAATGAAGTCGATCACTCGACTAATATATATATATATATATATATATATATATATATATATATATATATATATATATATATATATATATATATATATATATATATATATATATATATATATAAATTGGCAGTTGCGTAGCTACCAGCAGGGCCCCGAAGTAGGAAAGTTCACAGGGTAGAGAACATACAAAGACATTCTACGTAATTTCAATATTTAAATTGTTGGCTGCTAGCTGTGCAATCCTTGCCTTGTGAGAGGAAACGTTGTCTTCAAGCAAAAGGAGATTTTGAGTGACCGAAATCCTTCGCTTTCTTGTCACATTATTTTTAAGTTTTGTAAGGAGACCTTGATAATATTGCCTATTAACAGTTTCGCTTGAGGGTTGATAGCCTTTCAAAAGAAAACGCTTGGCGTCCCCAAAAAACCGACCAGAACCACCTTTTCTGCAGATTTATGTGTGGTTTTTTGACAGGTTTTGGGGAACCTGGAGTTTACCAGTGCATGCTGGCAATTTTGGACTGGGAGTCATAATGGTGAACTCAAGTCTCCTCCACTGTCCCCATCATCATCAAGTAGCAGGTCCTTTACAGAACGTCGCTCTCATCACAGTCTGCCTGAAAGAAACTCGGTTTCTCGCCAGTTTTCCCGCCTCCTGCACTTTCACACTCAAGGAGTCACTTATTTCCTGTGCCCATCTTCGTGTCGATCGGCCCCTGCCCCTGCCCAATGCCTTCTGTTATAATTTTTTCCAATCTGTCGTGGCGCTTGAAATGACCAAAATATTTTAGCTTTAGAGAAAGGATGCTTTATTAGCCAATCTTCCTTGATGTTCAGATCTTTTAAGATGTCAATATTTCTCATCTTCTTTGTCCCCATAGTCATCAAAAAAATCTTTTAAAAGACTTTTTTAAGTAACTGTTGACAGCTCGTTACCATCATTTCTTTCTGCTCACGAGTTAGCAGGCGTGAACCCAGCTTCTTCATCTTAGAGCCCACGCCGTGTGGTGTTGGTAGTCATTTAAATCCATAACCTTCTGTCTCGTGAACTTTTATCAACTCTGACACAGATGATCTTCCATGCCATGATGTCAAACTGTTCAGCATCTGTTTTCTCGGTCTCTCGAAACCCAGCAGGCGCAAACTTGTCCTATGTTCAGTCTGTTATGGAAAATTATAGCAACTGTGCGTTTACTCAGTGAAGTTGTGCTAGGAATGTCCTCACTAATCATTTTTTGATGTTATACAATGATTTTTTTCCACATTTTATGCATTTTCGCGAACAGTCTTCTGCGTCTTGTCATCTCAAAGAATGTTGAATGTTGAATTAAGAATCGACATCACGTATTCGGGACACTCCCATAAGTGCCCAGTACCAATCTTCATCAGCAAGCGAAGTGTTCCAATTCCGATGGTAACAGTAACTGTTTCATTGTATATCCGTCTTATCCTTCCCCCGAGTGTTGAGCGTCGGCCAGATCCCCTGGTAACACCTCGCAGCGCCATTCTCCTTAGACCGTAATGATCTATCTACACCTCCGCACTGTTCACTCGCTTCCAAAGGGCCCTTACAATATCTAACTTGCCATACATCAATTCAACTGCCTAGGCCAAATCATATGAAGGACATGATTTCCGAAATAGTGGTTCCATCTCCCTGTATGTTTCCGTTTGTGTTTTACATCAAACATTTGATCACAGCTCTGACATCTGATGGCTCCATTTGTTGTGAACACTAGCTGGTCAACAAGGTGTACGGCTCTGTGCACCATAATAGAAAAAAAAAAAAAAAAACCTGTGACGGCATCAGCTGCAAACTTCTCACATTTGGTTAATTATATGAACCACTGGCGAGCATGCACAACAGGGGTCTACCGGTCTTCAGTAGAAAATCATAAGACTGGTACTAGTGCTTCACTTCTGCTGAGAAGCATGGCGGTCCTTGCAAGAAGAGCTCGATAGGGGACACATTTACGATGGGCTGTGTTAAAGTCTATATAAGAGTCTTGTCCAACACAAAACTGGTTTTGATTTAAAAAACTGAGCGACCACTAGCTTTGGATACAAGTTTTGGGTCTAATTAAAAAAAAGAAATGTTAAATTTTCAAAATGGGGGAGGGGAGACAGCGTGTGTGTGTGTGTGTGTGTGTGTGTGTGTGTGAGAGAGAGAGAGAGAGAGAGAGAGAGAGAGAGAGAGAGAGAGAGAGAGAGAGAGAGAGAGAGAGAGAGAGAGAGAAGAAAAGGGCAGAATTACACAAGATCGATTGTTCTAAGGATTGTCATAAAGCAGCAAGCATCAAGATTTGTCTGGGATTATCTTGCTTTCTGGACAAATCATTTCCAAAACATCGATGGTTTTGTTCGGTTTTTGTTTGAAGTGCGTGGAAGACAATATGGCTGCAAACCCGTTAAAAATGAGTCTGCCAGCGAAGCTGCTTTTTGTATCCAATGCATACGTAATTAAATCGCCAATCCGGCAACAAGGAATAATTCACAATTTAATCTGAAATTAACATAGAGGGATACAGCTGTTGTTGCCAGGTTTCATGAGAAATTCCAGCCATACAAAAAGAACTTTCGCGTGAGTTCCATTACTTTATTAGCAAGAACAGTAAAAAAAAAAAAAAAAGTTATGGACAGTTTTTACGCCAATGGCAGATCAATCATATGTTTCAAGTTACATATCTTGTAGACCAACGGTCTCCAAACTCGAGTCATGCCCTTTGGCAGTAGATAAGTATGTGTTTTGCGGGTGGGGGGGGGGGGGGGGGGGGGATCGTCACGTTCAAACAGCATCTCTGAAGGGTGAGCTTTAGGTTATAATTGTGACTAGGTTAAGTGCGCCGCATAAAATGGCTTAGCATCGCTGGCCAAAAAGTAGCTATGAAAAGGACTCTTGTAGTGTTGATGCGATCAAATTTGACAGACCCCCAAACACTGTCCCAAACGACGCCGAAGTCGTCGACCGGCCAGCCAATGGGCGATACTGTCGCTGATTTTCTCTGGTGGGTGGGGTTAGGGGGGGGGGGTTTAAAAAAGGGGTATGGTGGTGGGGGAGTTGTGAGGAAGTTCAAAGCGGCCGTCAAGAAATTGTAGAAATGAGTGCATTTATCCGTTTTACTAAAATATTTTTCTCTTTAAAAAAAAGTAAAGGACCCTTTTCCACGGCTTTAGGCGTATAGGGCATACAGGGCTAGACCTATATTTTTTATAGACCAATGGCACACGATGGGTGATGTGGCCGCCTCTACTTCCCGGGACTGCACCTGGTACCCACTCAAGGCTGGGTCGACCTGGGAGCCAAGCTCATTTCCGAAAAAGTCCGGCTCTGCCAGGGAGCGAACCCACGACCTTCCGATCCGCGGCGTGCGTCTAGCCGCCCTGCCACGGCGACTCCCATTTTCTCTTTAACTGTAAATGCCAGATAATAAAAGGACACAAAAACGGGGTATAGGGACGTAATGCTAGATACTCAAGGAAAGAGGAGGGGGGTATAGGGACGTAATGCTAGATACTAAAGGAAAAGGGGGGAGGGGGGAGGGTATAGGGACGAAATGCTAGATACTCAAGGAAAAGGTGGGGTGGGGGTATAGGGACGTAATGCTAGATACTCAAGGAAAAGGGGGTGGGTATATAGGGACGTAATGCTAGATACTCAAGGAAAAGGGGGTGGGGGTATAGGGACGTAATGCTAGATACTCAAGGAAAAGGTGGGGTGGGGGTTATAGGGACGTAAATGGCTAGATACTCAAGGAAAAAAAAAGGGGGGGGGTATAGGGACGTAATGCTAGTTACTCCAGGAAAGAGGGGGGGGGGGTATAGGGACGTAATGCTAGATACTCAAAGAAAAAGGGGAAGGGGGTATAGGGACGTAATGCTAGTTACTCCAGGAAAGAGGTGGGGGAGGGGGGGTAAAAAAAAAAAGGTATAGGGGACGTAATGCTAGATACTCAGGGAAAAGGGGGGGGGGGGTATAGGGACGTGATGCTAGTTACTCAAGGAAAAGGGGGGAAGGGTATAGGGACGTAATGCTAGATACTCAAGGAAAAAAAGGGGGGGGGGTATAGGGACGTAATGCTAGATACTCATGGGAAAAAAAGGGAGGGGGGAGGGTAAAGGGACGTAATGCTAGTTACTCCAGGAAGGAGGTGGGGGGGGGGGGGGGATAGGGACCGTAATGCTAGATACTCAAGAATAAAAAAAAAAAAGGGGGGGGGGTGTAGGGACGTAATGCTAGTTACTCAAGGGAGGAAAAGGGGTTGTGGGGGGGGGGGGGGGGGGGCTAGGAAACAATGCTAGATACTCAAAGGAGTGGGAGGTCGGAACTAGAACGTAATGTCAGATACTCAAAAAGGGGGGGGGGGGGATCGGGACGCAATGCCAGGTAGTCAAAGGGGGGGGGGGCGGGGGTAGGGAGATAAGGGAACACACAAAAAGGTTGGAGAAAACTGAGCGTGATAGCGTTAACATTACGCCGACTGTATTTGCTTCCCAAGTCAATTTCTCGCACCTATTTTAGACTGTTTCAACTTGGAAGCCCTAGATCCTTCATTTGTGAAACACCCTCTGCATGAAGTCTGTAGCTCAAGATATACAGAGCGGTAAGATAAAGGTTAAAGGAAACGGTTCAGGTCGAGAGGACTGACTTCACTACACCGAATTGTATCCCACGTGGCTCAGTCTCTCTACGCCGAGCGGCTAGCCGCCTGCTGAGAGCCTCACACAAAACGCGAACCTCATAGCTCTGGCGATAATCCTCAAGCAAGCTAGCGTTTAGCCATTGCCGCTAAAGGCGACTAAATGGGCTGGTTCCTTCGAAGTCTGACTGCAGCTACATAAAAGACCAGAAACCAACAGTCTACACACAAATAAGCCAAATCTGCAAAACAAAGCTCAAGTTCTGGAACAAAATAAAAATCTAGTTTTAAGAGCCCTTTAGGAGCGAGGGAATAGTGCACAGGCACCAATGGTTCATCATCGTATGGAGAGAAAAGTGCTGGAGGAGTGACAAGGGATACGAACAGCGCTCAATACTCAAGAAGAAGGTTGAGACGGATATACAATCAAACAGTTACTGGTATCACGGGTATTGGAACTCTACGATGGCTGCTGAATATGGGGATTTACGGTTTATGGGAATGTTCTAGGTGCTTCGATGTTGATCCTTAATTCAATATTCAACATACTTAATATAAGACCTAACCCAGAAGGAAAAAAATC
>CAJHNH020000248.1:496702-501702 GCA_905116865.2 Candidula unifasciata | reverse complement strand
GACTGGGGTTTTTTCTTTTAATACTGCCGTTACTCTTTTTGTAATCATCGTCTGCAAAGTTGATGCAACATATACTGCCTCAATGTGTTAGCATACAATGGATCCTGTTTCCCCCAGTTGTATTCATAATCGATTCTAGTGGTTAAATAGCTAACAGTATAAGGATGAGGCACTTGGGTTACAGGAAATGATTCCACATTAATCACTTCCCGTCCTTTTTAGGATGCAATTTTTCGTTATTTGAAGCCCTACTCTGGCTCTTGCCAGGAGCCGCAATATAGCCCGGCTATAAATATGGTTTAATTGCTGAACGCGGTTTCTGACCACGGGTGGTCCTCATCCACATAGTGGCACATTGTGTCATCTGGTCTTTATCGCTTGTGTGATGTCCTGGTGGGGTAGAAAATCAGTCAGTCAGTCATGACACCATAAATTGTTGAACAACCACATTCTAATACCTACCACCGTTAAGAACCATATGCGCCTCACTGGCCGTTGCCAGGGGCCCTAATATAATCTAACGGTTGAACAGGGTTTCCAAGACCTCTCCACGGGTGATACTCATCCGAATGGTGGCACTTTGTGTCACTGAGTGTTTTATCGCTCTGTGTGATGTCCTGGAGGGTCAAACTTACTTACTCACTAACACATGCTCACCCAACAAAAAAGGCAATTTTCTTTAATAGTTAAGACACTAGTATATATTTTTTTTAAAGTTTTCACACCTTCAGGCGTATTGGACATATAGGGCTAGACCAATATATTACAGACCAATCCGCACTCGGTGGGTGATGTGGTCAGCATCACGCCGGCCACCTTTACTTCCCCGGACGGCCCCTGGTACACACCCAAGGCAGGGCTGACCTGGAAACCAAGGTCATTTTTGAAGAAGCCCGGTTCTGGCAGGACACGAACCCACGACCTCCTGACCCGCAGGCGAGCGTCTAGCCGCTACATCAAGGCGTCTCCCAACCTTAAACATAGCTAGGATGACCAATGACTAAAATACTGATATATAGCAGTGATCTTCAAAACTTGCGGTTACATGGCGCTTGAGACATGACGTAATATAAAATTTAATTTCGATGTGCAATCAAACGATTTAGAAAAGTCTACAGTCATTACACATACACGCTGTACTATTATCAACTATTACTATTTTTGATGCAGTTTTGCATGCGAGAGCAAACGATAGAATGGCTTGGCGTGAGTTGGTTGAGGGCCTATGCTCCATTGGGAATTAGAAAGGCAAAAGAAGAAGAAGAAGAAGAAGACTTTTTTCATGGTATTACTTTGACAGACGTCCAAGACGTAAAGGTTGTGAACGTAGTTTCACAGTGCCAGTACAGAGAGGTTTGAAGTCTGCTGTGGACGATTTGGTAGCAGCCGGTTTTGCGTTGACTCTGACAATGGTATGAGCGTCGTATCAAACACCTTTTTTGTAGTGCCTAGTTGGTCGTGTTGTCAGTACACTTTTCCATAGCGAGGATCATATACCACTGGAGGTGACAGGTTCGATTACCGGCACGGCAACTATAGCTTTCGATTTTGTTGTCTAGTTTGTCCTTCTATCTTTCTGCTTCCTTCTATGTAAGCCGATCTAAACATTGTTTATTATATATCTTTTTTTAAGCATTCCGAGCTCTTGAGGTTCATTGCTGCAGATATCACTCGCCTCCATTCATCTCTCTGGTTGCCCTTCTTCAGCATTCGGAGCCCTTGAGGTTCATTGCTGCAGATATCACCCATCTCTATTCATCTATCTAGTTGGCCTTCTTCAGCATTCCGAGCTCTTGGGGCTCATTGCTGCAGATATCACCCGCCTCAGTTCATCTTTCTGGTTGGCCTTCTCTTTCTAGTTGGTGACACCACGTGTTTTAGGGTCTTTCTGGACATTATCTCTCCATTATCTTCTTGGTCTGCCTCGTGTTCTACGGCCATTTATTTTATATGTCGAACAGAAATAATAACTGACTACATTTTCCTAATTGTCTAAATGTGTACCAACCTGATTCACTTTCACACTGGCTCAAATATTTCTCACGTTTTTTTATGGGGATGCGTGGTCTCGAGGCATGGTGTCCGCCTCAAGTGTTAGAGGTTCTGGGTTCAATCCCCCGGTAAGGTCTCGTGGACTTGGACTTCTAGTAATTCCCCCTGCTCTCTGGGTAGTGAGATCAGACGCCCGTGTGTATTGTTGTGCATGTAAAAAATCCCTTGTTAGTTGGAAATCAAAAAGAGTAGCCTAACATCCCTGCCCGGGCAAATTTTGGAGTTAAAAATCTACCCAAAGTATTTCAGGTTCCTAGCCGCTGCTACAGAGCCTGTGCACTGTGCTGAGCCTCTTCGGAATCAGACTTGAGTTAGCAGAAGAACGGAGCACCTATGGGTCATTACCTATGTGCCATGATGTTAATCCGTTGTTCAAAACCCCAAACCTATCACGTTTACGTGCATAAGGATAGTACCTTGTGTAAGCAAGAGAAGGATTCATGTTTTGCTTCATTATACTTTGTAGTAATGCACCTGACAGATACGGATAAATATAATCATCATCAAGTGCCTTGGCTGCTGGCGTAGGCGTTCATGTAACTCCACAGATGTCGGTCTTTGGTGTTCTGGGTCAATTCTACTGATCCTCCATGAAGCTGTCTTAAGCCATCCACCATCATTTCTCTTTGTCTGCCTCTGCCTCTGCTACCATTGATCTTTCCAGTCGTCACGATATTTTCTGATGCTCCCTTTCTCATTACAAGACCAAAGAACTTTGTTGTCTCATTTTTATTGTTGTATATAATGTTCTACTTTCATTAGTCATTTCTAGGCATTCATTGTTGGTTATTCTGGCAGTCCGAGGTATTCTCAACATTGTTCTCAAGATTCACATCTCAGTTGCCTCCAAATTCTTCTTAATTTGTAGCTCATTCCAATTCACTGTAATACAACAGAACAGGCTCGCTATAACGTTTCAATATTCGTTTTCTAATGTTTAATAAGAGAGATTTATTACATAAAATACTTTTCTTTTTCTGAAAAGCTGCCTTTGCCTGGCACAGCGAAATATCATCATCATCAATTTTCTTTATGTCTAGTGGCACATGATGATTCAGAGAGGACTTTCCATGCACGCCTTTCCTGTGCAATCTTCAGTGCAGTTTTCTATGTCAGAGATGCCGCACTCAGTTCACTCTCCATCGTTCTTCTCCATGTCGCTTTTGGGAGCCCCTTTTTTCTCTGGTATCCATGTAAGAGCTGTTTTAGCAGGCATATCAGGATTCATTCTCATAACGTGGCCAAGCCATTACCATCTTCTCTTGGTTATCATACTGTTTAGAGTTTCTTGGTTTGTGACTTGAAGTAGTTTAGTGTTTGAGATTGTATCTGACCAGAACATTTTTGACAATTTTACGTAGACATGTGTGGTGGAACGTAGATAGCTTGTGTGCATCGCTTTCAATCATTCTCCAGCATTCCGCTCCATAAGGAAACGGCGAAATTTGCCAGACTATAAATAGACGTAAAGCAAATCGACAATGTTGTTTATGCATTTCAGCAAGAAAAGGATTCAGTGTATGCTTCATTATATGTTGATTTAACTCTGTAGCAATACACCTAACGAGATACAGTGAAACAGCATCATCGCCACACGCCTTGTCGGTTGGCGAAGGCGTTCATGCGTCTCCACAGATCACGATTCCCATGTCCTCTGGATCAGTTCCACCGATGATACATATCCGAACCCCCGCCGCCACCCATCCACCATTACCTTTCTCGGTATACCTCTCCTCCTGCTCCCTTAGTGCCAGGCAATAAATTATAATTTTCTGGGTAACTGAACGAAGTAACTGGGATTTTCCCCCTGTGGAAATGTTATCCATGCTTTACCATATTTCCCAAATATTAAAAGTTCTTCCCCGCAGAATAGTTTTTGCGCTTGTCTTAGCGCCCACTGTTTCGCACTTGTTACATTAGGAATTCATGTGCCCACCTGTTACATTGGGATTTCATGTGTCCACTTGTTACATTATAAACTCCTGTGTCTACTTGTTACATTAGGAACTCCTGTGTCTAATTGTTACACTGAAAATTCATGTGTCCACTTGTTACATTAGGAATTTCTGTGCTCACCTGTTACATTGGGAATTCCTGTGTCCACTTATTAGGTTGGGAATTCCTGTGTCCACTTGTTACAATAGGAATTTCTAGGCCCACTTGTTACACTGAGAAATTATGTGTCCACTTGTTACACTAAGAATTCATGTGTCTAATTGTTACATTAGGAATTCCTGTATCCACTAGATACAATGGGAATTTCTGTGTCCACCTGTTACACTGGGAATTCCTGTGTCCACCTGTTACATTTTATGTATATATATATATGTTTATGTATATATGTATGTTTATGTATATATATATATATATATATATATATATATATATATATATATATATATATATATATATATATATATATATATATATATATATATAAATATACATAAACATACATATATACATAAACATATATATATATATATACACACATATATATATACATATATATTTATATTATACATACATACATGTCGACTCTGTAGCTAAGTCGATGCGAACGCTTCGTAATGCCAGGATGCCGGGTTCGATCCCGGCTGCGGGCTATGCGCCTTGCGTTGTTTTTTGACAGTGGTATCAAGAAAGCCGACCGTCCAGAAAAGCAATGGCAAACTACTGGACGTGAATTTGCCTACAAAAACCACACAACAGCCAGGGGCTGTTGGGGTTGGTTCTGCCACGTCCTGTAAAGGATACGCAACTAACTCTGGTGCCAAAATAAAAGTGTATCTTGTCTATGGGATCGTCTTGTATTAGGGAAATAAATAAGTAAAGAAAGTAAAGATCCCTTTTCACGCTTCGTGGCACATCGTGTATATGGGGAGATTTGCGCCGATACTTGTAAAGACCATCGGCACTAAGTAGGTAATGCGGTCAGCATTACGCCG
>CAJHNH020000248.1:426702-491702 GCA_905116865.2 Candidula unifasciata | reverse complement strand
AGACAGACAGACAGACAGACAGACAGACAGACAGACAGACAGACAGACAGACAGACAGACAGACAGACAGACAGACAGACAGACAGACAGACAGACAGACAGACAGACAGACAGACAGACAGACAGACAGACAGACAGACAGACAGACAGACAGACAGACAGACAGATAGATAGATAGATAGATAGATAGATAGATAGATAGATAGATAGATAGATAGATAGATAGATAGATAGATAGATAGATAGATAGATAGATAGATAGATAGATAGATAGATAGATAGATAGATAGATAGATAGATAGATAGATAGATAGATAGATAGATAGATAGATAGATAGATAGATAGATAGATAGATAGATAGATAGATAGATAGATAGATAGATAGATAGATAGATAGGTAGATAGATATATAGAGATTAAGACAGAGATTGTATGTATGTGATAGAGTGTCTATTTGTGTGTGAGCGTGTCTCCGTGTGAGTCTGTGTGAGAGCGAGGTGCGTGTGTGAGAAAGCGTATATGTGTGCCTGTGTACCAGTCAGAGAGAGAGAGAGACAGTCTATGTTAAAGCGGAGAGAGAGAGTCTATGTTAAAGCGGAGAGAGAGAGAGAGGGAGAGAGAGAGAAAACAGAGAGAGTCTATGTTAAAGCGGACAGAGAGAGAGAGTGAGAGAGAGAGAAAACAGAGAGAGAGTGAGAGAGAGAGAGTCTATGTTAAAGCGGAGAGAGAGTGAGAGAGAGATAGTCTATGTTAAGGCGGAGAGAGAGAGAGTCTATGTTAAAGCGGACAGAGAGAGAGAGAGAGAGTATGTTAAAGCGGACAGAGAGAGGGAGAGAGAGAGAAAGAGAGAGAGAGAGAGAGAGTCTATGTTAAAGTCGAGAGATCGACTTCGCTGCATCAGGTTTTATCCCAGATGGCCCTATCTCTCTCAGCGCGGCTTGCCGAAAGTCTATCAAAATTATCAATACGTTCCGGTGTACACTTGAAATGATCTACAACGATCTCCACCTCCGTGTCATTTGCTGTATTTTCTATTATTTAGTAAGCAAAGTAAAAGTAAAGGACCCTTTTCCACGCCTTTATGCGTATTGGGTATATAGGGCTAGACGTATGTTTTTAAAGATCACTGGCACTTTGTGGTTGATGTGGTCAGTATCACCCCGGGCCGCCTTTACTTCTTAGGTCTGCAAATGAAAACCACTCAACGCTGGGTCTACCTGAGAGTCAAGGTAATTTTTGAAAAAAATTCGGCTTTGTCAGGACCCGAACTCACGACCTACTGATCCGCAGGCGGGCGTCTAGCTGCTAAAGCTATGGCGACTTTCTCACATTATTTAAGGGTACACAAATAATTAGTCTAACAAAGATAACAGAAATTCGCCGCCTAAAAAAACAACAGCACCTGCGCAACTGCAAAATTATAAGGACAGAAAAAATCTTTAAAAAATCAATATACAATTGCCTCCCATACAAATCCACGACACGCAATGAAGCTTCAACAGCTGTTAATCGAATTTTTCGCGTTGATCTGATCTGAAAGGAGACTGAAACCTCATCAACCATGGCGGAGTCCAGCATTGATTATCCTCCAAGTGAAGCGGTGTGGTATAATTGTTCATTTCCATTTCTCCGACATTTGAACACGAGAAAGAACAGCCAACCATACAATGAATGCTCCAGACGACGAACAATCCCAAAAATAATTTTCTCATTCTGAATTCTCAAATTTGCATTAGTGAAGATGACAGTCTTTCAGTTTGTGGGAATGTATGTGTGACAGTGTTTGCGTATGCGTGTGCGAGAACGTCGTGTCTGTGTATGAGACATGGCCCTTGTATGAGTGATGATGAAACTCGTTCGGCGTGTGTGAATTTAGGCTATCCTCCGAATAACGACCTCATATTATGGCGGCCAAAAACAGGGCCTCAGTCACATGTAAATTGCGAACTTCCGGCGACAACCGCCACCGCCGAGAGTATCTCCCGCATAGCGCGGCTCGAAGCGGAGCTAAACTAGATGGCTGGGACTCTCCAGCAGCAGCTTTCGCATCTCCTGCATCTTTGCTCGGGGACGATGTCGATTCAAACTCAATGCCTGTGGACTTGCAGGCGATCTCTCGCCACGCCGCTACCAGTGCTCCCACTTTCAATATAAAATTACTCTTTTCAACGACTTCAAACATATATTTTTAAGACCAATCAGCACTTTGTGTGTGATGTCATTAACATCATGACGGCCGCCTTTACTCCCAAGGACTTTACCTGGTACCCATTTATGGTCGACCTGGAAGCCAAGGTCATGTCTGAAAAGAACACCCCCCTCCCCCCCCCCCCCACCTTTAAGTTAGGTTAAAAGTTAAGATCCCTTTTTACGCCTTAGGCGCATCGGGTATATGCGAAGAGCACCCATATTTTTCCAGACCAGTCGGCACTGGGTAGGTAATGTGGTCAGCATTACGCCGGCCGTCTTTACTTCCTCAGGACAGCCATCCTGGTGCCTATTTTAGGTTGGGTCGACCTGCGACGCCCTATACCATGACAAAGATCCACGCAGCCAGCAGTGGGTTTCGATTGCGGTTCGTCCCCCCCCCCCCCCCCCCCCCCCAAAAAAAAAAAAAAAAAAAAAAACCGGCTCCGTCAGAACCTAAAGACGACTTTATGATCAGAAGATAGGGGGTGTCTATCTGCTACACAACGGGTACTCACCATCAGTGCTTGTCCCTAATTCTCCTTCAGGCTTAACTATTCTGATCTATTTAACATTCCTAAAACCGAAACGTCCGTTCAAATACTTTAACCTTATCCTTTCATTTATTCCCACCCTCTAAACCCGGTTATAAAGTATTACGTCGATTTATCTCTAGCTTAGCACTCTATTCAACCCGAAGTTGATTGAGTGTTCTCTGGCGTTGCGAGTGTGCCCCTGTCAAGAAGCCGTATGTCTAAACTCAGCTGTAGAGAAAGTATAACAGGAGGTTTTTGATCACCAGATGGGGTTCCTCGTTTGAATGTGTTCTCCCATGTGGGTGCTGGGGTCCCATTTTTGGGGGGAAAGGAATAGACGTACTGACTACCTAACAATTATGGGTTTTTCTTTGAATTCAGAGTGAATTTTTCTGAGAAGCAAGAAACCGTCTCTCTCTCTCTCTCTCTCTCTCTCTCTCTCTCTCTCTCTCTCTGTGTGTGTGTGTGTGTGTGTGTGTAAGCGCGCACACACACATGCACACAAATAAGCCAGAACTGTAAAATGGACGTACACGCAAAACGCACCTTCTGGATATTGAATGTTGAATTAGGAATCGACATCACAGCACTTAGGACACTCCCTTAAGCCCCCCCCCCCTCCCTTCCCCAGATTCAGCAGCAAAAGGATTCCAATTCCGATGGCACTAATAACTGTCTGATTGTAGTTCCGAAATGCTTTTCCCTTGTGTGTTCAGCGTGGGTCACATTCCCTAGCTCACGTTCCGGAACAAGAATAAAGATCAGAAATGGACGTAAAACCAGGCTAGAACTTTTTGATGACGTTTGCAACCGGTGAACATAAAGACGAAAAAATCAGAAATGTCTCAAAGTTGTACCCCTCCAGGTTTGCAACTGTAAGATTAACATCCCAAGCAAGGGAATAAAACAGCTACAAATCCGGGAAACCCCGTTTAACCGTACATCCACACAGCACAGTTTCAGGTTTTTGAGGTTTTGAACAACGGATCAATATCATGACACACGGGTAGTAACTCGTAAGTGCTCACTTCTTCTTCTAACTCAAGTATGAGTCTGAAGAAGCTCAGCACAGTGCACAGGCTCTGTAGCACTAGCGAGGATCCTGAAACACTCTGGGTAGATTTTCAACTCCAAATGTTGCCCGGGCAGCGCCGTGAGGCTACTTTTTTCGATTTCTAACTGCCAAGGGATTTTTTACGTGCGCAACAATGCACACTGGCGTCTGATTGAGTGCCCCGAGAGCAGGGATGTGATTTTATTCATATATCCTCTGTCCGTCGATCGTTTTTACAGAGGTTAAGAAGTAAGAATATTTAGGTGAAATGTGAATATTTAAGTGAAATGTGAATATGTAAGTGGAATGTGAATATTTAAGTGAAATGTGAATGTTATTATAAAATGTGAATATTTGAGTGTAAAGTTAAACCATACCCGGTGAATGAATCAGTAAAATCGAGAAAGATTAAAGCAATTACTGATAAACTACATTTATCGTGTACTGGTGGCTGTGTAAATACTAGCAATAAACGGACATGAGAGAATTACTTTGTTGCGTGAGGACAGAAATAGTCAAATTGCAGCACATCAAAGGACCATGTCTTAGGACTTTATTTCTGGTGTCATCTCTTCTATTCGCATCAGAACACTCTATCGGACTCTGTTTTCCGTGATTAATAATCATCGTTTCTAAATGACTGTGTCCAGTTTA
Source organism: Candidula unifasciata (assembly GCA_905116865.2). Lineage (NCBI taxonomy): Eukaryota > Metazoa > Mollusca > Gastropoda > Stylommatophora > Geomitridae > Candidula > Candidula unifasciata. The sequence continues at coordinate 487,270 of CAJHNH020000248.1, read as the reverse complement.
ATTCTTAATGACCATGTCTGGTAGAATTCCTAATGACCAAGTCTGGTAGAATTCTTATTGGTCATGTCTGGTAGAATTCTTAATGACCATGTCTGGTAGAATTCTTAATGACCATGTCTGGTAGAATTCTTATTGGTCATGTCTGGTAGAATTCCTAATGACCATGTCTGGTAGAATTCTTAATGACCGTGTCTGGTAGAATTCTTAATGACCATGTCTGGTAGAATTCTTAATGACCATGTCTGGTAGAATTCTTAATGACCATGTCTGGTAGAATTCTTATTGGTCATGTCTGGTAGAATTCTTAATGACCATGTCTGGTAGAATTCTTAATGACCGTGTCTGGTAGAATTCTGAGTAACCGTGTCTATTAGAATTCTGAATGATCATGTCTGGTAATAGTATGATGGAAACAAATATTGTGTCTACGAGATACTTCCGTGTGCTGATAAAGCAGCCTGTCGCGAAACTTTGTTTTCTGCAATGCAACCTTTATCTACTTTGTGTTAAAATGTGCACTCAGTTTAAAAACGAATTATGTCCATAATGGATATTAGAGAGCAACGAGCAACATAATAAAAACAATTTACGCCTGAGGGAATAAACCTTTTCCTGTTCAACTTTCAAACAAGAAAACACATTTCCAGTATGTTGGCACGTATCATTACTAATTCATGCCATCATCTATTGTCGTTGCGCCCCACAGGAAGAAAGCCAGCGCAGGCGAGATGTTGCATGCTGGGATTTCACCGTGTTTTCCGTTTTACTGGGAAAGACGCTTTTTCAATAACACATTTTAGCAGTGGTAACGGAAGCTTGAGGCTCAAACATCTCGAGCCCCCCCCCCCCCCTTTTTTTTTCCAAGAAAAACTGAGTTTAGGGTGTGAAGAATAATTGTGTAACTGGGTTATAAATCACCCCCACCCCCCCCCCTTTTTTTCAAAGTTGGCAATGGGGCTAAGTGGCCAACATAACCCAAAAGTTGTTTTTAAATATTTGTTTGAACAATTAATATTATTTTAGGTATATTGTATTTTGATTTATAATTCATTACACATAATAATAATGATAATAAAAATAATAATAATAATAATAATAATAATAATAATAATAATAATAATAATAATAATAATAATAATAATAATAATAATAGTAATAAATTTTCCAGTGTTGGGTTCAGGGCCCCACTGGGGGGGGGGGCGCCCTGCCTCCCTAAGGGCATGTCGTAAAAGACGACTGCCGCATTCACGCGCATACAGGCCGCACGGGTGTATAGGCCGCACCAAGTTTCTGAGACGATCATTTTAGGAAAACATAATTTTCTTAGAATTTCGTCGAGAGACTTAACCCGACACAGTAGTACGTGTAAGCAGATAGGCCCCATAAAAGCAAGTTACAGTAATATATTTAAGTAGCAAGTAGTGCGCTATGCGCAAGAAAATGGAAACCGGCAGCTGGGAAGAAGTTTGATGCGAATGAGAAAAATGTGCGAAGATGGACTGGAATGACAGATGCTTTTGATAACAAATAAGCCAGTAAAACGGATGTAATCGCAAAACTCAGGCCTTGGCAACACTATATGTACGAAAACCAGGACTTTATGCTGGAGTTTACAGCCGGTGAACAAAGAAGAAGATAAACAGAGGATTCAAGCCAGTTGAACGATGAGCAGGTTTGACATTTATTTCTTCTAACGAACGAACAGAGGCTACAGAATAAAACCTAGAATCAAAAACGAAAATAAAAAAAACATGATCATGACTTTTTTCCCCCACGTCCTACTCGAGCTATGAATAGTCCAAACAGCTCAACGGGAATTTGCGTTTTTTGTGACACCCCGAGAGGTGGATCTGTGTTCACAATTTTTCTCGTGTATATTTATATACATATTAAACTACAGTTTCATTAATTTGTAAAATTAATTATCATTCTGAAGATAAATAAGTGGGCTATAAGAAAATATTATAATAACAAAAAATAATAAGTAATTAAATAAATTAGTAATCAAATAAAAAAAAAAAAAGCAAAAAAAAAAAAAAAAGCATAATGATGAGGAATGTGGAATTAAAGCTCAAAGGGGAAGAATGCCTTCAAACTGTTTAAAGCTTGGACCCAAAAAATGTTAAATAACAAGTTAACTAAAATTTCCTTGCATTAATAAAATAATAAGACTGCAGCTTCAAGCGACTTATTTGATTACAGCAGAAGAAGCATGTTCTGTATGTCAGATATATGATATTGAAAATTATTTACTATACAGCAAAAAAAAAAAAAAAATCCAAAGACTTTCCCCCACTAATACATGATACACTGCAATAAGATAATTACAGTTGAAAATATGCTAGGAATACATGTTCCTAGAGAGCTACGGGGAAAGATTAAACAGTACATCACAAGAACAGAGGTTAGCCTATGAGATGGTATATACATACATACATAAATATATATATATATATATATATATATATATATATATATACACATACATACATAAATATATATATATATATATATATATATATATATATATATATATATATATATATATTTATATTTATATATATCTTGACAGTAGAGAAAACATCAAAACAGCCAAACAGCCGCAAATGCTGTGCCAGATACACTTATAGATAAACACACTATGTGTGGGTTCCAGGGTCCCGGTGTGGAAAAAACAAGAATAGACTCACTGCCTTCCCAGCGAGCATGTCGTAAGAGTCGACTCATTGTGGCTTTCTTCAAAGCCGGAATACATGTGCCTGAGAAGCAAGGAACTAGCGATCTGCAAACAAATTAGTCAAGTTTGTATAACAAATGTGCACGCAACAACCAGTGTCTGGAACAAGACTACAGTCTAGATGAAGATGAACAACCAGGACTTTCTGCCAGAGTTTACAGCCAGTCAAAGCGAAGAAGAAGAAGGTGCACAGAAATGAACACAAATGGCTGAGGATTATTATTAGTAAGTGACTTGCTGTGAGAAATTAGTTAGTAAACGTGTTTTTTTTCCCCCACTTACCCAGAGGCAGCTTCGAAATATCTTGACATAATGTATCCACAATGAAGTTGCACCATCTATGCACAGCCAATATGAACGCAATAGTTGTCCTCCAGAGCAATTTTCACAACAATACTCAGCACAACTAAATATGTCTGCACTGTACTGTATAGAGACTATATACAAGTCAACATGTTTATATGGTTTTAGATGAGAGATGGCAAAATTCTCTCTTTATTTAATGTGCACATCTGTCCAGTTTCCTCTTGTTAAATGAATTCAGTTCCTTATCACTGCAAATTTTTTGGTAATTGTTTAAAAATATATTACACAGTGGAGGTAGTGCTTTTGAAATAATACCTGACTTTGGACACCCATTAGCACACACACCTTTCACTTCATCAGCATAATATTTCTAAATTTTGCATGTAACAATGCCCATAAGTAGCTTCTTGTGCCGTTTATATTACATGAATTTAGCGTCTAATCTGGTGATATGAGCCTCTGCATAGCAGCATAAGACCCAACTGTTGCCTGGAATGCCTGGATTTTCTATGCATGTACTGCTAAACTTGAAGAGATTGTTGTACACTTTGCACTTTAACAAAGTAGTTGTCTGCAATAACTGCCAAAACTGTAAAACCACATTCTTAAACAATGTTGATTATGTGAAGCAATTTTGCACTTAGATCGTTTGATATCATTCTATGCATCGTATCGGTGCCAACTCTACAACTTCCTGGTAACTTCCAAACACTGAAGAAATCATAAAAGCGTGTATCATTGTTGCTGAATGTGTTGAGTCTAGTAGTCTGGTAGTCTTAGTTTCAGCTTCATGGCAAACGGGTCACCCCATCTTTGCTCCGCCCCTGTGCCAACGAAAAACATACAAAATGTTTATCACAGTATTAGAATTGCAGTTCATCATTGATGGTAGCAGAAGTCGCCAACAGATCAGCAGTTGCCCACGCGATCAATTTTAATCACATACGGGCACCACAACACTGCACGATAGGCATCGCGCCATTTTCTGAATCTACAATTCACACCAACACGTTGGTCACAGTCGAAAAAACATTTCAAATGCAATCCGCAGCTCACAGGGTCACGCCATGCATTCAACTCAGAAGCTGGGCGACGAAACTATACCCAGTCTTTAAATGGAGCAAAATTGCATCGGCCACCGTCCAGCAGAAGCAAAAAATCTGCCTCTGTTTCGAACAGTGCCGCTGCCTAACGTCCATTTTGACCGGAGGGTTATGTTGAGTTGAATGTGTTGAGTTTTCAGCCCTACCAAAAAACCGAACTCGTGAGTAGTTTACAGCTGATTTCACATGGATTTCATCCATTTGCACCGCTACAATTTTTTTCCAATTCAGAAAGCCTGCACTCTTTCAATTTTAAGTACCCAGAAATGCTCCCATCACAGTTGGACAGTGTACAAGGTGAAGTTAAACTTGTAAATGTGTTTGGATGTGGGAGACACGAAACATGGATTTTCTTATTAATCTGTAGCATGCAGGAGATTTGATAAAAACCATGAGAAACATACAAAGTACAACTGCTGTAGCGACTAGCATATTAGCTCTTATTGAGCTGTAGCTGCTCTGTGATAAACTTAAATTGCTTTTCAGTTGTCTGTACATTAGTGTCCTCAGATGATAACAGCAGTTCTCTAGCGATATCTAAGTTTTTGCAAGCTTCTTCCAACAAATAACTGAAACTATACGGAGATGTAGGGTCAGTCTCCTTGTAACGAATCAGTAGATTTTCTAGTTGCGACCATCTTTCCAATTTACTTTTAGTAATAATCCAGTCAAGATCCTTACAAGCAACCCGTTTATTTTTCAGACAAACTTCTACACAAATATCTGGTAAGACCTTTACACTTACTGATTTTGATGATGCAATGTCTGCTTTCACACTGACTGTGTACAATACAAGACAACAAGATGTTCCCTCTGTGACAGTATACATTTTCCAGTTCGTATCTAACAAGTCTGTTAATTTTGTTGTAATCTGACTTTGCAGAGTTCCAAAATCCTGTACAAAATCCAGTGAGAGCCACTCGCTGGTTTTATGTCCATATCTGCTGCCTATTTCTGATGCTCGTTTTTCAGGAAATTTGCGACCAATCTTTACGTAGTATGCACTTTTTTTCCATTTATCTATCATTTCAGAGTCACTTGGAAATTTGAATAGTTACATATTCACTCGTCGATTTATAATTGGATTTACATACAGGAATACTGCATTTCCAAGGCATTTTTATTGCTATAATTACACTCCACAAAACAGTTAGCTATAGCTAATCAAGTCTGTGCCCACAACACGCAAAACAACCGAACATGGAACACATCGGTCGACGAAGGAAGCGTCGGCCTCCGTGCTATAATGTCACGCGATTAACTGTTTTGACTTTAAGTAGCTCAAGTCGGATGTGCTTTTTTCTTAGTTGAATATCGCGCCTTGCAGACGACGCTTAGTCATTTGAACTGCTTATACAGCTACCCAAAGAAAATGCAGAAGCCTCCTGGATGCAGAGCCAGACATTCGCCTGGAATTATTTTTCAGCTGAAAAAAAGGAAAAATCCCACAGTAAGCAACCACATGTGTCCCATTAAAAGTTCCTACGTTTTTTTGTGGACTGTAATGGTTGTCTCGCCAAAAATGTCAAAGGAACAGGAAGACAGATTGGCTGAATCTGCAGCACTTGGTGGTGAATTGATACATGACAAGGCAGATGTGGTCAAGGCCTTACGGGATCAAGCAACGGAGTTAGAAGAGAAACAAGATTATTATGGCCTGGAGAGAATGAGGCACCTGGAAGTAACCTGAGGGTCTAGCCGGCACACTGCACTCAGAGGAAAGGCAAGACGGATACAACCAGATCGCGACCGGTACCATCAGTTTTAGAACTCTGCGCTAGCTGTTGAAGATTAGGACGGAGCAGCACACACGGGAATGCCCCCGAAGAAGCAGCAATATCAAACAATACCTGTGCTGTGATGCAAATTCTTGACTCAGCTCAACCTAATGTAAAATCTTTTTGAAAAGATGTTATGTTTTGAATAAGTTGGAAACCAACTTCTTTTTCTTCTTCTTTTTCTTCGCTGGAAATAAATTATCTATATAATACAATGTTATCTCTAGTATGAACTTCACCGTCTTTTGTAATTCACTCAGCGACCCGTGAAGTTTGACTTTCACCGATGTTTCTCTTAGCCAAAAAAATTTACCTTGATATTTGGGACAGTCTTAGAGGACATGATCTGTTGTCTCAGGTGCCATTCCACATGTACTATGTGTGTTAGTGAGCCTGTTTAAGCAATTGCTAGCATGTATGTGTGTTAGTGAGCCTGTTTGAGCACTTGCTAGCATGTATGTGTGTTAGTGAGCCTGTTTGAGCACTTGCTAACATGTATGTGTGTTAGTGAGCCTGTTGGAGCACTTGCTAGCATGTATGTGTGTTAGTGAGCCTGTTTGAGCACTTGCTAGCATGTATGTGTGTTAGTGAGCCTGTTTAAGCAATTGCTAGTATGTGTGTTAGTGAGCCTGTTTGAGCAATTGCTAGTATGTGTGTTAGTGAGCCTGTTTGAGCAATTGCTAGTATGTGTGTTAGTGAGCCTGTTTGAGCAATTGCTAGTATGTGTGTTAGTGAGCCTGTTTGAGCAATTGCTAGTATGTGTGTGTGTGTGTGTGTTAGTGAGCCTGTTTGAGCAATTGCTAGTATGTGTGTGTGTGTGTGTTAGTGAGCCTGTTTGAGCAATTGCTAGTATGTGTGTGTGTGTGTGTGTTAGTGAGCCTGTTTGAGCAATTGCTAGTATGTGTATGTGTGTGTGTGTGTGTGTTAGTGAGCCTGTTTGAGCAATTGCTAGTATGTGTATGTGTATGTGTGTGTGTGTGTGTTAGTGAGCGTGTTGCAGCAATTGCTAGTATGTGTGTGTGTGTGTGTGTTAGTGAGCCTGTTGGAGCAATTGCTAGTATGTGTATGTGTGTGTGTGTTAGTGAGCCTGTTTGAGCAATTGCTAGTATGTGTGTATGTGTATGTGTGTGTGTGTGTGTGTTAGTGAGCGTGTTGCAGCAATTGCTAGTATGTGTGTGTGTGTGTGTGTTAGTGAGCCTGTTGGAGCAATTGCTAGTATGTGTGTGTGTGTTAGTGAGCCTGTTGCAGCAATTGCTAGTATGTGTGTGTGTTAGTGAGCCTGTTGGAGCAATTGCTAGTATGTGTGTGTGTGTGTGTGTGTTAGTGAGCCTGTTGCAGCAATTGCTAGTATGTGTGTGTGTGTGTGTGTGTTAGTGAGCCTGTTGGAGCAATTGCTAGTATGTGTGTGTGTGTTAGTGAGCCTGTTGCAGCAATTGCTAGTATGTGTGTGTGTTAGTGAGCCTGTTGGAGCAATTGCTAGTATGTGTGTGTGTGTGTGTGTGTGTTAGTGAGCCTGTTGCAGCAATTGCTAGTATGTGTATGTGTGTGTGTGTTAGTGAGCCTGTTGCAGCAATTGCTAGTATGTGTGTGTGTGTGTTAGTGAGTCTGTTGCAGCAATTGCTAGTATGTGTATGTGTGTTAGTGAGCCTGTTGCAGCAATTGCTAGTATGTGTGTGTGTGTTAGTGAGCCTGTTGCAGCAATTGCTAGTATGTGTGTGTGTGTTAGTGAGCCTGTTGCAGCAATTGCTAGTATGTGTGTGTGTGTGTGTTAGTGAGCCTGTTGCAGCAATTGCTAGTATGTGTGTGTGTGTTAGTGAGCCTGTTGCAGCAATTGCTAGTATGTGTGTGTGTGTGTGTGTTAGTGAGCCTGTTGCAGCAATTGCTAGTATGTGTGTGTGTGTGTTAGTGAGCCTGTTGCAGCAATTGCTAGTATGTGTGTGTGTGTGTTAGTGAGCCTGTTGCAGCAATTGCTAGTATGTGTGTGTGTGTGTTAGTGAGCCTGTTGCAGCAATTGCTATTATGTGTGTGTGTGTGTTAGTGAGCCTGTTGCAGCAATTGCTAGTATGTGTGTGTGTGTTAGTGAGCCTGTTGCAGCAATTGCTAGTATGTGTGTGTGTGTTAGTGAGCCTGTTGCAGCAATTGCTAGTATGTGTGTGTGTTAGTGAGCCTGTTGCAGCAATTGCTAGTATGTGTGTGTGTGTTAGTGAGCCTGTTGCAGCAATTGCTAGTATGTGTGTGTGTGTGTTAGTGAGCCTGTTGCAGCAATTGCTAGTATGTGTGTGTGTGTGTGTGTGTGTGTGTGTGTGTTAGTGAGCCTGTTGCAGCAATTGCTAGTATGTTTGTGTGTGTGTGTGTTAGTGAGTCTGTTGCAGCAATTGCTAGTATGTGTGTGTGTGTGTGTTAGTGAGCCTGTTGCAGCAATTGCTAGTATGTGTGTGTGTGTTAGTGAGCCTGTTGCAGCAATTGCTAGTATGTGTGTGTGTGTGTTAGTGAGCCTGTTGCAGCAATTGCTAGTATGTGTGTGTGTGTGTTAGTGAGCCTGTTGCAGCAATTGCTAGTATGTGTGTGTGTGTGTTAGTGAGCCTGTTGCAGCAATTGCTAGTATGTGTGTGTGTGTTAGTGAGCCTGTTGCAGCAATTGCTAGTATGTGTGTGTGTGTTAGTGAGCCTGTTGCAGCAATTGCTAGTATGTGTATGTGTGTGTGTGTTAGTGAGCCTGTTGCAGCAATTGCTAGTATGTGTGTGTGTGTGTTAGTGAGCCTGTTGCAGCAATTGCTAGTATGTGTGTGTGTGTGTTAGTGAGCCTGTTGCAGCAATTTCTAGTATGTGTGTGTGTGTGTGTTAGTGAGCCTGTTGCAGCAATTGCTAGTATGTGTGTGTGTGTGTTAGTGAGCCTGTTGCAGCAATTGCTAGTATGTGTGTGTGTGTGTTAGTGAGCCTGTTGCAGCAATTGCTAGTATGTGTGTGTGTGTTAGTGAGCGTGTTGCAACAATTGCTAGTATGTGTGTGTGTGTGTGTGTTAGTGAGCCTGTTGGAGCAATTGCTAGTATGTATGTGTGTGTGTTAGTGAGCCTGTTTAAGCAATTGCTAGTATGTGTGTTAGTGAGCCTGTTGCAGCAATTGCTAGTATGTGTGTTAGTGAGCCTGTTTAAGCAATTGCTAGTATGTGTGTTAGTGAGCCTGTTGCAGCAATTGCTAGCATGTGTGTTAGTGAGCCTGTTGCAGTAATTGCTAGTATGTGTGTGTTAGTGAGCCTGTTGCAGCAATTGCTAGTATGTGTCTGTGTGTGTTAGTGAGCCTGTTTAAGCAATTGCTAGTATGTGTGTTAGTGAGCCTGTTGCAGCAATTGCCAGTATGTGTGTTAGTGAGCCTGTTTAAGCAATTGCTAGTATGTGTGTGTGTGTTAGTGAGCCTGTTGCAGCAATTGCTAGTATGTGTGTGTGTGTTAGTGAGCTTGTTTAAGCAATTGCTAGTATGTGTGTGTGTGTTAGTGAGCCTGTTGCAGCAATTGCTAGTATGTGTGTGTGTGTTAGTGAGCCTGTTGCAGCAATTGCTAGTATGTGTGTGTGTGTGTGTTAGTGAGCCTGTTGCAGCAATTGCTAGTATGTGTGTGTGTGTTAGTGAGCGTGTTGCAGCAATTGCTAGTATGTGTAGTGAGCGTGTTGAAGCAGTTGCATATGGCTGATTCGCCGATTTTAAATGTTGTGTACATATGGCTGCAAAGTCGATTGTGTCCTGTTCCAAGGCGTAGAATGATAACTTGCTCTGCTCTGTTTATAAAATGGTAATCGTCTTGTGCCGGTTTTGGTGACTTTCTGATTGATTTGGTTATTCTCTTCTTTTGAAACCAACTGTTTCATGACATCCGTTTCCATTCTTACACACATCCTTACCCGTATTGACCTGCAGGTTACGCCTGGCTACTCTAGCCTTTACGACTTCCCTTACTTCTGTCTAAGTTGAACCGGGTACATCTAAGATCTGCCTTCTTCGTCTACTATCCATGTTGAGTTTTTTAAATCTCAGGATAGGATGGTATGGCAAAACTTTGAGGCAGAAAAGCTGAGAGGAAAAACTCATTGATGGATTGAACCTTCTCTTAATTATTTCAATGTTTTTTTTTTTTTTTAATCAGCTTGTTGCGTTTTTGTTTGCTATTAAACTTTTAACTCAAACCAAGTTTTCCGCATCAAGAGAAACTTCAAGATGATTAAACAATATTTCTTTAAAAATTTCATAATTAAATGCATCATTATCTTTAATTATGTGACAAAAATATACATAGACTATTTTGTTCTACTGAGATGTTCGTCTAATTATCGTCATTTGTCACGTAGTTACATTTTGGCGATTACGGATCGCATTCTTATGAATCTTTACAATAACAACTTGATATCATCTTCTGCTTTAACGTTTACTGGCTGTGAACTTAGGTGAAAAGTTTCTGAAATGCGGTCTTGTTCCAGAACTTGAGTTGTGCGTGCACATCCGTTTTACAGCTCTAGCTTATTTGCATGCCGACTGCTGGTTCCTAGCCTTTATGGCAGATGCACTTCGAAAACGCCTCTAATTAGTCGTATTTTTCGACATGCTTGTTAGAGGACAGTGGGTCTATTGGCCCCGCTCTGACCCACCCAAACACTGATCCACACCACCCCACCCCCTTTAAAAAAAATCGGCCCTGGACCCCACTCAAGGAACAACTTTGTATTTTTCAGATAAGTATCTGCGTTTATCTCGTTCTCCCTGTTCAGTAGCCAGACGCATGGCAGTTTAATTGTCTCGTAATCCCGAACAAACTCCTTCCCCTTGTTTTCTCTAGAATGTACCAGCCATATGTTTGGCCTGACATCACTAATAACTTTAATTTCAGTTTTCAATTACTAAGTCTTTACGACGTTTTCTTTATGGGGTCGCCTCTTCATATTCTTCTTTCGCTCGCCTTAAATAAGTTGTCTATATCCGCAGTTTTGTCTTGTAAATTTCTCTGTCGTTTTTAGTTAATTCAGACTTTATATTTTCCACTCTTTCCCCAAAAAAGTGTTGTGTTATGTTTTCACAATCACTGCACACCGGGCATCCCTGTGCGTGCTCAGTCCTCCGATGCAGCATCCACTCCAAGGTACTTCTACTAATTGTTCCCATGAGAAGCTGATTATATTATCTCCTATCTTGGCCTCGAAGACGGCATAGACGTGCTTCACCATGATTTATTCCCATGTCACGCAGTCGTGTTAGTGTCATGGATTTCTCCTTATTCACTAGCCCAGTCCGCACAGCTTTGACGATATTTGCTCTGTATATGCTTCTTCCTACATGCGTTGGCACACCGCTTGCCAGTTTGTTTGCTCGCTCATTACCCTTTACACCCGTATCATCAGCATGTTCTGGAGTCTTATTCAATTACTTCCTGTGTCGCGGTTTGCTCGGATACCCATGCTAAAGCTTTAGAAGCAGCGGCTATTTCCATGGTCATGCTTGATGGGGTTGTCTGATAAGCGCCGCTGTCCAACTGTATTGTTTTCCCCATTCTCTGCGCTGTGAATGAGCATGCTGATCTTTATCCTCGCTTCGCTGATCTTTATCCTCGCTTCACTGATCATTCATTCATTCATTCAGTAGCATGTCCCTCGCGGAACCTCGCTGCCATAACAACCCTCCGGAAAACCTTCCTATCATGAGCAAGATGTCCTGCGTCTGATACACCCATCTGGAGATCATCTGCCACATCCTGCACCCATCTTCTCCTTGGCCTTCCTCTTCCTCTCTTCCCAGGCATATACCCCTCCATTATTGTTCTCTCTAGACCTCCATGACGTTTCAAGTGACCAAAATATTTCAATTTTCTTTGTTTTATGTCTTTACTAGCCAACCCTCTTCAATATTCAGCTCTTGAAGTATGTATGCATTATCTTTGTTTTTGCTGTGTTAAGAAATTAGTTATGATTTTCACTATTTCTTTGGAGTGAGGTTAATAAGTTTTCTAAACCATTTTGTGATGTTGATAGTAATACTGTATCATCAGCATAACGAATTTCTGGTATTTCATGACCACCGATGTTTAGGGCATCATATTGGTCCTTGTTTATATCATCTCTTACATTTCTCATTATATTTTCGGCGTACAGGTTGAACAAATACGGTGACAGCACACATCCCTGACGGACTCCTTGCTTGATGCCAAACCAGTCTGATGTCTCTCCATCTATTCTGACTGCTGCTTGTTGGTCTTGATAGAGCATTTTAATGAGCTGCACTATATGTGATGGAAAGCCCATATTCCTCATGATTTCCCAAAGCTTCTGATGTTGTACACAGTCAAATGCTTTTGAATAATCCACAAAACATAAGAAAAGATTTACATTAAATTCTCTACACTTCTCTATTATTAAACGCATGTTGAATATATGATCTCTTGTTCCTCTTCCCTGTCTAAATCCAGCCTGAGCTACATTAATCTCTTCTTCCATTTTCTTTTGCAGTCTTCTCATTATAATTTTAGTAGAATTTTACTTGCATGACTGATCAGGGCAATAGTTCGATAGTTTGTACATAATTTCAGGTCACCCTTTTTTGGTATTGGAATGAAGATAGTTCTCTTCCAGTCTTTTGACCAAATACCATATTTCCATATCTTTTCACATAATGCATGATAGATTTTTATGCTTTCTTCTCCTCCCGCTTTAATCAATTCAGCTGGTATCTCATCACATCCAGGTGATTTACCATTTTTCAGGCTCCTTATTGCCCATGAAATTTCATCTAATGAAGGTTCAGGTTCTGCCTCTACTGTTACTGGTTCATGTATATCATTCATATCCTCACTGTCATTCATATCATACATTCCGCTGCAGTATTCCTGCCATCTTCCTAGAATTTGTCTAGATTCTGTTAAAGTATTTCCCAACTTGTCACAAATAACATTTAACTGAGGTTGAAAATTTCTTGTCAATAACTTCATTTCCTTGAACATTTCGTAATCTCTTCCATTTTTGTGATGCTGCTCTATTTTAATACAGCAATCTTGTACATACTGATTTTTATCCTTTCTTGTGTACTTTCTTATTTCTCGTGTTAAAAATTTATACTTCATCCTACTGTCATTGGTTTCTCCTTTCTTTTTCAGTTCCCTTCGTTGTTTTATTAGTTCTAACGTGTATGGTGTGATCCATGGTTTATGTTGCTTAGTCCTGATGGGTATTAAGTCTTTAGCTGCTGTTATCAAGATATCCCTAGCTTGTACCGCCAGTTCATCAGGTGTCATTTCCTCTTGTACAGACATCAAGACCTCAAAACGGTTCTTCACTTCTACGTTGTATGCATCTGGTATTTTTGTGAGATCAAATCGAAATGGCCTTGGTCCTCGGGTAAGCTTTTTGAGTTTTAATTTCAGATCTGCTTCTAGTAACTGATGCACTGTATCGCAATCTGCACTTCGCAGGGTTTTTGCAGATGTTATGCTCGATCTCCACCTTCTTTGTATTAAAATGTAATCTATCTGATTTTTGGTAACACCGTCAGGGTATGTCCATGTGAAAAGCCTTCTAGGGTGTTGTTTATAAAGTGTGTTAGCTATTGTTAATTAATTTTCTATGCAAAATTCAATCAATTTTTCTCCTGTTTCATTTCTATTACCCAATCCAAATTTTCCTAAAACGTGTCTCTCATTTTCAGCTCTGCCTGTACCTACTTTAGCATTAAAATCTCCCATTATTATTATTATATCATTCTGATAAATTTTATTTAATGTGTCTTGCAGTATGGCATAAAAATCTTCAATTTCGCCCTCCTCTGCTGTTGAAGTTGGTGCATATACCTGCATGAAAGTTATGTTTTTTGGACGGCCTTTAAGTCTGATAGTTAGGATTCTATCACTAACTGGATTATATCCCATAGTAGCTTTTGCTGTTGTTTTATCTAAACAAAATGCCACTCCGCTCTGGCCTCTTACATCTCTACCAGAATATACGAAAAAGCTTCCATATTCATTGATAAAATGTCCCTTGCCACTCCAACGATGTCTCATGATTGTTATGGGTTCTTGGCAAAATTTGCAGAAGGTAGTTTGCCGTTGCTTTCCTCCTGAGCCTTCTTCACTGATCAGTCTGTGTAAATGACGATATCTTCTGGGTCTGAATGCTGATCTATCGGTGGGTGCCCTTACCTCTGTGTCTACAACCGCAGGCATCTGATCCCAGCAGTACCTTCCGAGTGTGACGACAACCTTAGAGATGCCATGCATGTCTAATGGTTCGTTTATTCTTTTCCGTGACTGATCTCGTCTAGGACACATACCTGCTGGATTAAATCCTCAGCCTACGCCATCCAGAAGCAGCCTCTTTTGAGACGCATTCCTATTGTGTCGTGTACAGCTTTGTGCAATGGGTGGTTAATGTCTGCTGATACCCTCATGTAAGCCTTGACTTGTGCCACTTTGGGCCTGTGCGCCATCGTCAGTAAACCCAGGACATAACGCATGGCGTTGCAAGAAGTGTTACAACTGTTTAAATTTAGGTTTAGACAACGGATCAATATCATGGCACAAGGGTGGTAACCCATAAAAGCCCCGTTCCACTTCTGACTCAAGCTTGAGTCCGAAAAATCTCAGCGCAGTGCACGAACTTCATAGCACCTGAATTACTTTGCGTAGATTGTTAACTCCAAAATATACACGGGCAGCGTCGTTAAGCTACCCTTTTTAAATTTCCAAATGCCAACAATACACACGGGCGTCCGATCTTACTACCCAGAGACCAGGAGAAATTACTAGAAGTCCAGGTGGAAAAATCTCAGCCTTCGATAGGGCTTGAAAACGGGATATCCAGCACCCGAGACGGACGTCATGCCTCCCCCCCCCCCCCCCCCAACCCCCCAAAAAAATAAAGATAAAAGTGTGTCTTACTGTGTCCCATTAAGTGCAGCCTTGGAGTTTTGTTCTCCTGTCTGGGGCGTCTTTTCACGTGCGCACATGGCTGATACACCAATTTTACATTTAGTGACTGTACTTGGCCTAATCCGTTCTGCACTGTCTTGAAGCACGGGATAATGACCTTTTGTGACTTGTCTATAATAAGATAATCGTCTTATACTGGGGTTAGTGGTTTCCTTATTGGGGTCGCCTCTGTCTGCTACCATTAACTTCTCCCTTTTTGATGATACTGCTTCTTTTGATATGCTGGCATCTGTGGCTTAGGCGTTACGAAAGCGCTTTGTAATGTCGGGGTGCCGGGTTCGATCACAGCTGCGGGCCTCGCGCCTTGCGTTGGTTTCAACAGTAATATCGAGAAGCGGACCGTCCAGAAGCAATGGCAAACTACTGGACGTAAACTTACCTAGGAAAACCACAACAGCCAAAAGATACTGGGGTTGGTTCTGCAACGTCCTGTAAAGGATACGCAACTAACTAACCCTTTTGATATTGTTGTTTCGTCGTCTAACTGTGCTCTCCCTTCTTCTTTTTCGCTCCTTTTTCAATGAAATTCCTCACACTATGGTTGCCACATGCCCGTCATTTTTGCGAAGGCTCACTACAGTCGCCGTGGTGTAGCGCCTAGACGCTCGCCTGCGGATCAGGAAGTAGTGGATTCGAGTCCTGATTGAGCTGGACACTTTTTTGAAATGGCCTCGACTAGCAAGTAGACAAAGCCTTGAGTGAAAACCAGGTGCAGTCCTGTGAAGTAAAGGCTGGTCAGATCACCCAGCTAGTACCGATTGGTCTATAAAATATAGGTCTCGCCATATATTCTTCTTCTTCTTTCTTCCGCCTGAAATAAGTTATCTATATCAGCAGTTTTGTCTCTTGTATAAATTTCACTGTCGTTGTTAGTTCATTCAGTGGTCCATAGAGTTTACGTTCCACTGTTGTTCTTTCTGGCCAAAAGGTTTGCCTTAATGTGTCAAATTCGGTGCAGTCCTGGAGTACATGCTCTGCGGTCTGGGGCACATTTCCACAGGTGCACATGGCTGATACGCCTATCTTGAATTTTGTGTACATGTGGTTACGTAATCGGTGTTGCCCTGTTCTGAGGCGGAAGATAATGACTTGTTCTGGTCTGTCCATTATAAAATAGTCGTCTTGTGCTGGGGCTGGTGGTTTCCTGATCGATTTAATGATTCTTTTCTTTTGGTGATATGTGACTGGTACATCTGGCTGCTTTTTTGTCGCACCTTCCCCTGCCAGTTGATCAGCTTTCTCATTTCCAGGCACTCCACAATGAGACGGTATCCACTGCATTACGACTCTTCGCCATATATGTCCAATACGCCTGTAGGCGAGGAAAAGGTCCGTTCCTTTTTTTTTTCGATATATACTCGTGAATCAGGAAGTGTCCACAAAATGGCGGACAGACGGCAACCCTACTACACGGGCATACATACAGAAAAATGTTCCCATAACTAACAAGATAAAAGGCTGCTGCTTTAAGATATGGGATCGCATGTTGAGTTGCCAGCCTTCTGACAGTCTCGGAAACATTTCGAGGATTATGAAAATTCATTACTGTTCATATTATGACCCTTTTTCATTTTATGATCCGGCAGCTTCCACTGCGCGTTTTGTTCCAAACGTAATGGTGTTATCTTTCCTTTAGAGTAAACAATACAGGCACACACAAAAAGATACTATGATGCATGGGAAAAACATAGTTTCTATAATACTGCCCAGGCTTTGTGCTATGGAATGGACAAACATGTGGGCCCATCTGGTTAGTCACACAGGCCATCGACATGGGCTGTTTCCTATGGTTCCCATAGGGCAATAAAAGACTATCATCTGACAACACGGAAAGGTGGTAGTCACAGTATGTTGAGACTTTGTTGACCTCTTATTCGCAAGGGAGGGAATTAGATCCACTGCCTCCATAAAAAGCATGTCTTAAAAGGTGACGAACTACGTATTACAGTCGAGTCCACTTAAGTTGAACTCGGATAAGTCGAATTTCGGTTAAGTCGACATGACACCAAGAGGTTTTGAAAGAGGCGGGAGCCCGAAGACAACTTATCACAGACATCAGAAGGAGACAGTCATAATTTTTCGGTCATGTTATGAGAAGAGGAAAAATAGAACATGTTGTGACCACTGGAAAGATCTGTGGAAAGAGGGATAGAGGAAGACAACGAGAGAAGAGAAGATGCTTGACAGTCTTGTTGCATGGCATGGAGGTGTGTCGGCAAACGCACTGATACATGCTGCAGGAGATCGCAGATTATGGAGAGGCATGATCGCCCACACCATTCGGCAACGCACCTGATGATGATGATGTACTGTCTGGATAAGTAGAAGTCCTGATAAGTGGAAGCATTTTCTTAGGTCCCCGCGACTTCTACTTATCCAGACTCGACTGAATTCCCCCGAAGTCGGAGAGCATTTACCTGAGAGGCGAGGAACCCACAGAACATACCATTGAGCCAGATCTGTAGAACGGATGTGCATGCAGAATTTAAGTTTCTGGAACAAAATTAAAGCCCAGAAGTGGACGAACGACCCGAACTTTCTGGCGGAGTTTACAGCCGCTGAATGCTTAGATGAAGGTAAAGATACCAATGGCTCACTGGTACACATGTTAGGCTGGGTCGATCTTGCTGCCCAGATCAATATTTTAAAAAAAAATAATAAAAAGTATTTGTTTCTCAATGAATATAATGACAGGCGTTGTTCCAAAAGTTTTTACAAATTTCTTCGCTTTTTACATCATCTTTTCTAGTGTTCTTTGCGGCTTTTTTTTTTTTTTCAAACAATTTATTTCGCAGGTTGTCAGTTTTCTTTGGTGTTCTTCCAAGTCTGATACTGACAGCACAAGGATGAAATGATAGAACAAGGCTGGTTTAAAGTTTGCATCTATAAATGTTTTTTATCAAAATATCTACTGGGATAGCCGGGTATTTCAAAATTGGGATAAGCTGATACGTGACATTGTTGGCTTGTTTGATTCTTGTTTCAATCTCTCTGTCTATTAATCCTAGTTGTGGGATGCAATTTTTCCCTTGTTATTTTGAAGCCCCACCCTGGTTCTTGCCAGGGGCCGCAATATAGCCCGGCCATAAATATGGCCTAATGGTTGAACGCGGTTTCCGGGACCTCTCCACGGGTGATCCTCATCCACATGGTGGCACTGTGTCATCGGGTGTTTGTCGCTTGTATGATGTCCTAGTGGGGTAAAATTTGATGTAAATAAAGATGTAAATAAAAATAAAGATGTTCTACAAGTATTTGAACTAGGGCTGTATCGAGTAGTGATTTTCACTATTCGGCCGAATACGAATAGTGTATCATCATCATCGGGTAATTAGCCGACTGGCGTGGGCGATCATGCCTCTCCATAATCTGCGATCTCCTGCAGCATGTATTAGTTCGTGTGCTGACACACCTCCCTGCCATGCAACAAGACTGTCAAGAATCTTCTCTCGTTGTCTTCATCAAGCCCTACTTCCACAGATCTTTCCAGTGGTCACAACATGCTCCATTTTCCCTCTTCTCATTACATGGCCGTAAAACAATGACTGTCTCCTTCTGATGTCTGTGATTAGTTGTCTTCGAGCTCCCGCCTCTTTGAAAACCTTTTGGTTGCTTTTATTTGTGTGTGTGTGTGGCTGTCCAGGATATTTTAAGCATTGTTCTGTAAAATCATATCTCTGAGGCCTCAAGAAATTGTTTTGCCTGCCTACCAATTGTCCAGGACTCACAACGCATTGCCTTTAAATATAAGTGCTTACTAGACAAGGCTAGCAGTGACTATTGTACAGAACACATTTTCCACTTTAAAATTTCTGCCAAAATGTAGTCACAACCTTACTTATCCGCTGCACCTTGACAAATACAGATAACGGATTAGTCGCACCTAGGGATAAATAAAAAAAAAAAACAATTTTTAGCATGCTGGGGTTGGCATTTTACGCAGTTTGATACACTCTGAGTGTGAAACAATAAAAAAAAAAATTAAAAAAAAAAAAACTCTTTTTGACAGTGGCGAGGAAAGACAATTTAAATTTTAGCTTTTAAGTATCTTCATGCCCTCTTTAATAATGTCACAATTTATAGGCGACTTTTCTTGATTTTCGCTGCGGCACACCTGGCATACGCACCCATTCTGAGAACCTCTGCTGTATTGCCTCGGTCGAGTCAGCAGGCAAAGACTTTGCTAGCTGCTTTACCACGCAACCCGGTCGCAGTTTCCCCCGCTACGACAGACTTAGGCAACAGTAATTATTGTATTAATGAGACAGTTATTTCAGTCAATCGCAGTGTATGCAAAACGGGTGTAAGGTAACCACTATTCGTATTCGGCCCGACCGCAAGTATTCGGCCGAATAACGAATAGTTATTAGGTCTACTATTCGGCCCTGAAGCGAATACGAAGCGAATATTCGGTACAGCCCTAATTAATTTAAACTGCTGAACATGTTTTAAACTGTGGTCTTTTATCTTTGTGTCGACCGTTTGATGTTCTTTTGCTAGGACTTCTGCTGCTGTTATTTTTTTTTTAAGCTTATTTTTATACGGTGTCTGAGGTAGCTTCCGTTTATCTGGTTTGTATGGTCCTGTAGCTGATTAACTTGTGGAATAGGCACTGGTCATCGGCGAATACGAGTTCATTAAAATTTTTCAGTGCATCCCTAGCTGGTGACATTTTATTGATACTGTTCATGAATATACTCACAAGACAGTAATCTTACATAATAAGCAAAGCAATGGACGTGAATCGATTATAATATTAATGCTACTCGTGAACTCAACACGACTAACTGCTCAATAACATCATCACTGTCATTACTACTACTCCACTCACAGGAAGTGAACACTTCCAGGCTAGACGATGGCAGCTCCTCCATATGCAGTTACGGACGACTGGAAGTCGCTAAGCGGTGATGGTCTCAACTCTTCCACAAACAACAGCTCGCCTGTTCAAGGCTCTGACACTTCCGTGGAATTGATTGATATCCTGGAGAAAACTACAACCCCACTTGTATGCCTTGTGGGTACGGTGCTGAATCTGATGGCTGTAGGGGCGTTTCTGTCCAGTCCATTGAGGTAAGTCTCATGATAAAGCTTAGGTGTCTGTTTATATAGCTCCTTCTTTATCATTAGGTGCTAGGCCAGTACGCGTGAGGGATCATGTTTGTTTTGTCCACTAAGGAAGTAAAATGATATATTTCAGGTGTCTGTTTATCGTACTTCACCATTATCGGGTGCTAGGCTAGTAAGCGATGGAGATCCTGTCTATCTGGTCCGCTGATGTGAGTAATGATAGAGATCCTGTCTATCTGGTCCGCTGATGTGAGTAATGATAGAGATCCTGTCTATCTGGTCCGCTGATGTGAGTAATGATAGAGATCCTGTCTATCTGGTCCGCTGATGTGAGTAATGATAGAGATCCTGTCTATCTCGTCCGCTGATGTGAGTAATGATAGAGATCCTGTCTATCTGGTCCGCTGATGTGAGTAATCTGATATATTTGAGGCGTCTATTTATCGTACTTCACCATTATTAGGTGCTTGCTAGGCTAGTGAGCACTGGAGATAATGTCTATCTGGTCCGCTGAGGTAAGTAACCTGATATATTTCAGGTGTCAGTTTATCGTACTTCACCATTATCAGGTGCTACAGCGATGGAGATCCTGTCTACCTGGTCCGCTGACGTAAGTAACCTGATATATTTGAGGTGTCTGTTTATCGTACTTCACCATTATCAGGTGCTACAGCGATGGAGATCCTGTCTACCTGGTCCGCTGACGTAAGTAACCTGATATATTTGAGGTGTCTGTTTATCGTACTTCACCATTATCAGGTGCTACAGCGATGGAGATCCTGTCTACCTGGTCCACTAATGCACCCGACGGGATACAGGAAAATATGCCAGGCCATAAATTGTGCAATCTATCGTGTGTGTCTTCTTTGTTCATATTCAGTAAGTGCCAGCGCATTTTTATTTTAGAAAAGAAAAGAGAAAGAAAAAAAAAAAAACTGGTCATTATTACAGTGATGATGATCGTAGTTTTAGTAAAACCAGCGATAATTAATCTTACAGTTATGAGTTGAGTTGATTCAAAAAACGACATCAGGGCATTTCCACAAGCGCTTCGTCCATAT
This sequence comes from Candidula unifasciata, assembly GCA_905116865.2. NCBI lineage: Eukaryota > Metazoa > Mollusca > Gastropoda > Stylommatophora > Geomitridae > Candidula > Candidula unifasciata. The sequence goes on along the minus strand of CAJHNH020000248.1, from coordinate 466,263 downwards.
CTCCAGCAGCCAGTAAAAAGTTTCAGTACCAACGGCGTAGTAGCATTCTGATTATTCTTACAGCTGTGCTGGTTATTTGACAGTTAAAATGTGATAATTACAAAGATGAATCGGTATTTAAGAACGAAAGCACTGCCCAGGGTTTCAACTCATACATCTCTGTCTCGCTCCGTTAGGATGTTGTTTAGTGCAAACAATCACAAACTGACCGTGTTCAACCGTTCTGAGAATAGCGTCGGTTCTAATTAGGGTCTGGTTTTATTTGTGACAAGTCCAAGGGCTTCAATAAGCGGTATATAAAATGTGGGTCGCGACCCGTTTTATGTTATGAAGTGGCGACGAAAATAATTGTATGATAGGGGGTGGCCACAACATGAGCAACTGTATTAAAGGGTGGCCACAACATGAGGAACTGTATTAAAGGGTGGCCACAACATGAGGAACTGTATTAAAGGGTGGCCACAACATGAGGAACTGTAAAAAAAGGGTGGCCACAACATGAGGAACTGTATTAAAGGGTGGCCACAACATGAGGAACTGTATTTAAGGGTGGCCACAACATGAGGAACTGTATTAAAGGGTGGCCACAACATGAGGAACTGTATTAAAGGGTGGCCACAACATGAGGAACTGTATTAAAGGGTGGCCACAACATGAGGAACTGTATTAAAGGGTGGCCACAACATGAGGAACTGTATTAAAGGGTGGCCACAACATGAGGAACTGTATTTAAGGGTGGCCACAACATGAGGAACTGTATTTAAGGGTGGCCACAACATGAGGAACTGTATTAAAGGGTGGCCACAACATGAGGAACTGTATTAAAGGGTGGCCACAACATGAGGAACTGTATTTAAGGGTGGCCACAACATGAGGAACTGTATTAAAGGGTGGCCACAACATGAGGAACTGTATTAAAGGGTGGCCACACCATGAGGAACTGTAGTAAAGGGTCACGACAACATGAGGAACTGTATTAAAGGGTGGCCACAACATGAGGAACTGTATTTAAGGGTCGCCACACCATGAGGAACTGTAGTAAAGGGTCACGACAACATGAGGAACTGTATTAAAGGGTCGCCACAACATGAGGAACTGTATTTAAGGGTGGCCACAACATGAGGAACTGTATTTAAGGGTGGCCACAACATGAGGAACTGTATTAAAGGGTGGCCACAGCATGAGGAACTGTATTAAAGGGTCGCCACAACATGAAGAACTGTATTAAAGGGTCGCCACAACATGAGGAACTGTATTAAAGGGTCGCCACAACATGAGGAACTGTATTAAAGGGTCGCCACAACATGAGGAACTGTATTAAAGGGTCGCCACAACATGAGGAACTGTATTAAAGGGTCGCAGGCATTAAGAAGGTTGAGAACTACTAGCTTAAATGGTTTACTGTGCCAGTAGCTGTGAATTAGAGTCCGCTAACACTATAAAATATCATATTTGAACATGCACGGGTCCTCTGTGGATCCTATGTTCCTAATGGGGGTTCCGTCGAGTGGCTAACCAAATGCCGTGACACTCACAAAAAGCAACTTCAGAAACTCCAGAGACACAGACTCCTAGGAAACTCAGAAAAACCTGTTATTGCGAACCGAATTCTTGGCTTACAAACCGAACTCCTAGCATTTCTATCATAATATGAGGAGAATGAGGAGGGGAGAAGGAGGAGGAGGAGGAGAAGAAAAAGAAGAAGAAGAAGAAGAAGAAGAAGAAGAAGAAGAAGAAGAAGAAGAAGAAGAAGAAGAAGAAGAAGAAGAAGAAGAAGAAGAAGAAGAAGAAGAAGAAGAAGAAGAAGAAGAAGAAGAAGAAGAAGAAGAAGAAGAAGAAGAAGAAGAAGAAGAAGAAGAAGAAGAAGAAGAAGAAGAAGAAGAAGAAGAAGAAGAAGAAGAAAGAAGAAGAAGAAGAAGAAGAAGAAGAAGAAGAAGAAGAAGAAGAAGAAGAAGAAGAAGAAGAAGAAGAAGAAGAAGAAGAAGAAGAAGAAGAAGAAGAAGAAGAAGAAGAAGAAGAAGAAGAAGAAGAAGAAGAAGAAGAAGAAGAAGAAGAGAAGAAGAAGAAGAAGAAGAAGAAGAAGAAGAAGAAGAAGAAGAAGAAGAAGAAGAAGAAGAGAAGAAGAAGAAGAAGAAGAAGAAGAAGAAGAAGAAGAAGAAGAAGAAGAAGAAGAAGAAGAAGAAGAAGAAGAAGAAGAAGAAGAAGAAGAAGAAGAAGAAGAAGAAGAAGAAGAAGAAGAAGAAGAAGAAGAAGAAGAAGAAGAAGAAGAAGAAGAAGAAGAAGAAGAAGAAGAAGAAGAAGAAGAAGAAGAAGAAGAAGAAGAAGAAGAAGAAGAAGAAGAAGAAGAAGAAGAAGAAGAAGAAGAAGAAGAAGAAGAAGAAGAAGAAGAAGAAGAAGAAGAAGAAGAAGAAGAAGAAGAAGAAGAAGAAGAAGAAGAAGAAGAAGAAGAAGAAGAAGAAGAAGAAGAAGAAGAAGAAGAAGAAGAAGAAGAAGAAGAAGAAGAAGAAGAAGAAGAAGAAGAAGAAGAAGAAGAAGAAGAAGAAGAAGAAGAAGAAGAAGAAGAAGAAGAAGAAGAAGAAGAAGAAGAAGAAGAAAGAAGAAGAAGAAGAAGAAGAAGAAGAAGAAGAAGAAGAAGAAGAAGAAGAAGAAGAAGAAGAAGAAAGAAGAAGAAGAAGAAGAAGAAGAAGAAGAAGAAGAAGAAGAAGAAGAAGAAGAAGAAGAAGAAGAAGAAGAAGAAGAAGAAGAAGAAGAAGAAGAAGAAGAAGAAGAAGAAGAAGAAGAAGAAGAAGAAGAAGAAGAAGAAGAAGAAGAAGAAGAAGAAGAAGAAGAAGAAGAAGAAGAAGAAGAAGAAGAAGAAGAAGAAGAAGAAGAAGAAGAAGAAGAAGAAGAAGAAGAAGAAGAAGAAGAAGAAGAAAGAAGAAGAGAAGAAAGAAGAAGAAGAAGAAGAAGAAGAAGAAGAAGAAGAAGAAGAAGAAGAAGAAGAAGAAGAAGAAGAAGAAGAAGAAGAAGAAGAAGAAGAAGAAGAAGAAGAAGAAGAAGAAGAAGAAGAAGAAGAAGAAGAAGAAGAAGAAGAAGAAGAAGAAGAAGAAGAAGAAGAAGAAGAAGAAGAAGAAGAAGAAGAAGAAGAAGAAGAAGAAGAAGAAGAAGAAGAAGAAGAAGAAGAAGAAGAAGAAGAAGAAGAAGAAGAAGAAGAAGAAGAAGAAGAAGAAGAAGAAGAAAAAGAAGAAAAAGAAGAAGAAGAAGAAGAAGAAGAAGAAGAAGAAGAAGAAGAAGAAGAAGAAGAAGAAGAAGAAGAAGAAGAAGAAGAAGAAGAAAAAATGACATAACGACGAACCTGTTATCAATCTCACCAACTGTCCACAGAAAAACATCCTGCTGTTTGTACCTGGCCACACGCTCATTGGCTGTCTTTGGCGTGCTCATCAGCATCATCATCGCCTGGTCCAACTCCTTGGTGCCGCTGATGAACACACCGGGCATCTGCGAGATAACGGTCTTCCTCTCCTACATATGCCCCTTCATCAGTGTCTGGATGGTGGTCACCATCTCCGTGGAGAACTTTATTCGCATTGCCCAACCAGCCAGGTAGGTCATTGATGGCACCCAAGAAAGAATGGATACTTCTTGTGTTCCGTGCACAGAAGTCATCGCCGCATTGGTTAGAACCCTGCCCGCCCCCTTCACCCCTACCTCGGCCCCTCAAAATAGACCTACTCCTCTTAGCTCCGTCCCTTTGTCCCAACAGACCTATCCCACCCCCTTCCATCCCCTCCTCCGGCCCCCCAAAACATACCTTTCTCCCTCCAAGCACTAGCATGATTTTCAAGGTGCTTTGGAAATAAGCCTTATTTCCCGAAAAAGAAGCTTAAGAAGAGATCGTCAGCTAGCATAAGAGATTTAAAATATTCAAAATACAGACGCCACTTGTCAAAATGAACGAATGTGGGTGGGATTTCGAGAGCTTTCAGGAGAAGAAGAAATGTCTAGGAAATATATTCTCGGAGGAGAGAAGAATAGATGGGGAAATACAAACAAGATGCCAACGAGCCAGTGCACATATATACCAATTGACACCTTTATTAAGACATCCAAACACAAGTATAACAGCCAAGAAACAGATTATAAACAGCATTTTCATACCAAAACTATGCTACTAGTGCCAGACTTAGACATTATCGAGGATAACTTACGATAAATTAACACTGTGAAATGAGACGCCTGAAACAAGCCGTCAGCTTAACCATCATAGTCAAAAGTTAGAAATGATATTATCAGACAGACTGTAGAAACAACACAATTCAGCAAATTATGTGAAAAACAGAAAATAGATTGTTTGGTCTTTTAATAAAAATGCAGCCAGAACAACTACCAACTCAGGCGCTACACATGAGAAGATCAATAGACAAGCAATAGGCCGCCCTATGAGGACATGGACTGATGACATTAAAGAGCTTATACATCCACACGGAATGGCAACAACCATTTCTGTCCATCAAGTAATGGAATGCAAACTGTTCCTCCCCACAACGCTTAACGGCAGAAGCGGAAATTGATGATGATGACGTTCCAGAAGCAGATGACAAGACTGTACTTGACTGATTACATACACAATTTGCTAAATTAATGTATGCATATTTGTGTACGTAACAGAAGAAACAATCTATAGTATAACCTTTAGTGAATTTTTTGAAGCACAAATGAATATAAGACAGGGTCTGTTTTTTTTTCTGGTAAACACGGTAATCTGATGTGGTTATGTTATTGAGCTGTCGCAGTGAAGTGGCTAGACGTCTGTGTGCGGTGTAAAGGTATTGGGTTCGAATCAACGTCAGGCTGAATTTAATCAAAATATCTTAGATATTTTGGTGTGTCAGGTCGGAAGTAAGGTCCTTTTTCCACGCCTTTAGGCATTAACATGGGAAATAAAGGTACTGAGGATGCGATGACGACCAAACGAAACTCACAGATGAACACTGATGAAGGAGGCCAAAGCCGCTGGACTGGATTCCTTTCACAATAATGAACTGTTCGCACATGGTAGAACGGAATGGAAGAGTAGACTGCGAACCCTATGTGACATATAATGGCACAGTAGGATGATGAATGAATGACAGAGCACTTATGGTTTATAACCGTGTGCCATGACGCTGGTTCACATCTCCCGACTTTACCCTTTTTTTTTTTTTACCTTTTAGTGATGGTTTGGTGGTGGTGGTTGTGACAATAATGAAGGTGGTGACGATGGTTGTGATAATGAAGATGATGATGATGATGAAAATGATGGTGGCGACTGTTGTGGTAGTAATGATAATAATGATGTGTTGGTCGTGATGATGATGACGATGATAATTATGGTATCGATAAAAATGGTGGTGGTAGCGTTGTCTGTAATTTAGTGCTGTGAGGAGGTCATTTTATTTCGTCAGCTACTACCATGACAGTTAAGATGATCCTACAGTTAGTTATCAAGTAGAAGTTATTTTCATTTTGCGCTAAGCAAACATTTGTGATCAACATGTGTGTGTATGTCGGCGCACACAGTAGAATAGTGGCGAGGCGTACATGTAGCGGTTGTAATCGCCCGCTTACACTTTCCACTGACCCCCTTCCCACCCCCTCCCCAAGTATTTTACTCTTTATTATTACTATTTACTATAAATACGCCACTCGGTTGAAGTCTCGAACATAACGAAAAAAGTGCTTGCTGCATACAAACCACTTATGCATAAACTATAACCCCTGAAAGTTACTAGTTACTTTCCCGATTTCATGATCCTCGCCGGTGCTACCGAGTTTATGCTCTGCGCTGAGATCCTTCGGATTCAGACTTGAGTTAGAAGTAGAACAGATCACTTATGGGTTACTACCCTTGTGCCAATCCGTTGTTTAAACCTTAAACTGGTTACTTTTACTACGATGCTTTCTGCGTACATATACACGCCACAGGAAAGCGTCGAGGAGGAAAATATCACGTGATACCATCTCCAGCGTAATCGTTAATGCTAATACTTGAACATGCGAACTGATCACGCAACGTCGCTGGTCTCGAAGAGACACTGATAACTGCACGTATTGATAAGGTCCTACAACTCTTGTATTTATTGTCCCGTACCCAGAGTAAGCACTCTATGCACCCCACGAGTTGCCAAGTGTGTCATCGCTGTCTTCCTTGTCGCTGGAATGATTGTCTACAACTTCCCTCTTTGGACAAGTCGAGTGATCAATGGGAAGTGCGACGTGCTTGACGACTTCAGGCAGGTAAGTCAAGGGCAGGTGAGCAAAATGTATGTATGGGTTTGCCTCTTCAGGCAGGTGAGCAAAATGTATGGATCTGCCTCTATAGGCAGGTGAACAAAATGTATGGATCTGCCTCTACAGGCAGGTGAGCAAAATGTATGGATCTGCCTCTACAGGCAGGTGAGCAAAATGTATGGATCTGTCTCTACAGGCAGGTGAGCAAAATGTGTGTATGGGTCTGTCTCTACAGGCAGGTGAGCAAAATGTGTGTATGGATCTGCCTCTACAGGCAGGTGAGCAAAATGTATGGATCTGTCTCTACAGGCAGGTGAGCAAAATGTATGGATCTGTCTCTACAGGCAGGTGAGCAAAATGTATGGATCTGTCTCTACAGAAAGGTAAGCACTGGGTGTGCTTGAGTTTTTAATCATAGTCAGGTGAGCAAAAGGTGTTCCTGAGTAAATCACACCAGGCAATGTGATCATAAGTTGTTATCGCAGCAGGCAGGCAAGCATAAGTGTGCCTGGGTGTGTCAAAACAAGCAGTTGAACGTAAAGAAAACGTTGGTCTATCACAACAGGCAGGTGAGAGTAAGGTCTATATCAACAAGCAGGTAAACATAAGTAAAGCGCTCGACTATTACAACTTGCAGGCGAGCGTAAGATGTTCCGGTGGGTAAGGTGTTCTTGGGTATTTCACAACAAACAGGTGAACATAATGTGTGCCATTGGTTTACCACAATCTACAGTTTGTCGCCACCCACCCCCCCCCCCCCACCCCACTATTTCTTTTAAAGTATTGATTAATCCATTTTAATTTCAGCACAGGTTATATTTAGTGAAGTTAACTAGGTGTTGATTTCATGTCAAGGAAATAGAAGGGAGAAGCTTCGGTAGCGCGGTGACAAGATGCTCGACTACCGTCTATAACCGCCAGAATTGTGGACTCAAACACCTCCAGACACACCCCTCCCCCCCCCCCCCCAAACCATACATCACTGAAGGGAGCCTGATTACCCAACGGACTGAAATCCGAATCGCGTATCTTTGAGTCACTGGTGTCAAATCTTTAAGCATTAGTCCCGGATAAACAAATCTTGAATTGAAAAAAATTATTAATTCAAAAAACCGCTGGCTTTTTTTTTTCCTTCACTTTTTCGATCTCAAACCAAGAGGGAGGTATCGTTTTAAACTTGACCTTGGGCAGGCAACTCGGGCCACTTCAGGCCTCTGGGTTGTAATCGAGAGGTTCATTCCTTGTCTGGTAGGAATAAATCTTCAGTAGATGTGACTCCAGTTCCTCTTTACCGGACAACCGGAGTCCCAGAAAGTTGGCTGCAGTGACCCGCTGTTGCCTGAAAAAAAATTACGTGGTGATACACGTTAATCTCGCCAAACTTACGTGGATAGAGTAACACAGGGAGCAAATGCAGACAATGAAGAAATCAATAAACTTCTGTTTGCAGACGATCACAAGCACATAATTGACAATACCATATTGACTGCTTACATTCAGCCTGTACAAAGTATGACACTAGAACAAACTTTTGCTGAATACCAGCAAAAGAGAGAAAGTTGGAATAAGACTATGTCAGGATTATAGTGACAGACAAAGAATGAAATGGTTCAACAGTCTAGTGAGAATCCAGCCAGACCAGACTACATTTAAGACTTCTTACAGTTGAATATATCTGGGAGGAGGGCGACAGAGAGACCAAGAAAGAGATGGATAAATGGTGTAGCTGAAACCTGCAAAAAGATGAACAAATCCATCACCCAAGCCACCCGAGAAGCGCAAGACAAATACAGAAAACGACAGCCTAGTATCAGTGAGACGACAGTAGAAGAAGAAGAAGAAGAAGAAGAAGAAGAAGAAGAAGAAGAAGAAGAAGAAGAAGAAGAAGAAGAAGAAGAAGAAGAAGAAGAAGAAGAAGACTCTCCAATCTTGGGTTTCCGGCGAGTTCTCCTTATCCTTACTTTATGTCCCTGGTGTAAACTGCAGCGTTTAATAATGCTTTTCTTTGATTGTAATAAACAATAGACTTGAAATAAATAATATACTGATGCGTCCCCCAAAAGGTGGTTCTCCTGTACAACTACATCGACGCGGTGCTGACCTTATTCTGCCCTTTCATTGTGATGATCATTGTCGTACCCCTGGTGGGGTACACTGCCATCTCCGCCTATGAACGGAAGAAACGTCTCAGCGGTGGATCTGAAACGGCTCGAAGCAGGTAAGTACAGTAAAGGACATTTCTGTTTAAACATGGGTGGCGTATCTGGCATACGATGAAAGACTCCTCTTTTGATAAATCAATCGGCATTCAGTGGGTGATGAGGTCAACCACCTTTACTTCCTAAGACGTCACCTGGTTTTAATTTAAACATAGTCGACATGGAGCCAGGTCAATTTTGAAAAGATCCCTCTCTGTAGTTTCGTTAGAAGCAAGTTAGCTAGCGGGAAGCGAAAATAGTATAACAAGGCGAAAGGGGGGAATAACAAAGAGGGTGACGAGGAATGAAATATGATTAGGACAATAAGTAGTTCCCTGCTGAACTGCAAAAACATGATAAGTATAGAAAAGAAAAGGGTTCTTGTGGTTCAGGATTATTGAATTATTACTCATGTCTCAGGCGATAAATATGTTAATAGTGAATTACATAACAACTACAACATATAACTACATAGGCAGCGAATAGTCAGACCACATGCACGAACTACACGCCCTATTCTGAATCACACAAATGGAATATATTCATCACATTCAACATCTGTTTATTTTCCTGAACACAAAACTAACGGGCTTCAAAAATAACAATACATAACAATCAACAACGTGTTCGAACAGGACCGTGTGCTAACCGCTCTAGCTAAAAAGATGAGAGTTTGCCTTCGGCGACCAACAATCAAAATCTCCAATGATAATACACGTGGAAATATAGATCTAACACAATCTATCTACTAAACGTACCGCCATAACACGTATCCAGTAAACCGGTCTATCTTTCGACTCAGCCCCCCTGAATCCACGTTGCGCTAGAACCCTGTACCCTGTAGTACACGTTTCTTGTGTCACTACCGCAGACCAAAGAGAAAATTTTCTACTGCGCTGCGCCTCAGGGTTGCCAGATAAAAAACGTCATTTTATGCCAAACCATCACCCAAAATATGCCAGAAAATTGCCAAATTAAGTGTAACATTGAACTCACTTCACATCAAAAGCTCTAGATTGAATTCTTTACTGTCCTCCTCACTGGAACCAGTGGAAGATGCAGCATAAACCTTTTCGGATGTAAAATCTGCATTTTCTCAGATGGAATTAAGTCTTTGCAACATTTCTTTGATATCAATAGTTCTGCTCTAATTCTGACAACTGCATCTAGAAAATCCAGTTGTATTTTGTTTCTTGCTTTTGATTTAGTTGAAGTTACAAGAGAGAATATTCTCTCAACTACAGCATTGCTAACGGGCATTATTAAGCAAGTAAGGGCGAAAGTGGCCAACTCTTTAAATGCCTGGTGTCGAAGTACGCCTTTTCAAAAATATTCCCTGTTTTTAGGTAGTCCATCCTTCTTAAATGTAGCTTCTTCTTTCCAGTTGACAACAATCAGTTTTCTGTACTGTTCTTCTATAATTCTGATGTTGTTTTCTGCCAGGTATATAAATGGTAGCTCTGAAAACTGTGTCCTTGATATTTGATTTAAAACTGCCAAAGGGCTCAGTTTTGACTGATTTTGAAATACATTCTCTGTGGGAAGTCTACACGTAATTTGACTGAGAGCTTCCTCTAGCACAGACATACATCTTTCTTTAACATTGTTTATTTCTATCTCAGCTTCAGTCCCGATATTCTTCTGTAGGAACGCATTACATTCCGTTAGAAATTTAATACCAAAGACAACGTGATGAATATTTGTTTCTGCTCATTGACGTCATACAGTCTGTTCTTAAGACTTTTCTTGTGCATGGACAATTCGTGGTGTAGTTCATGAGGGTCAGCTTTTGTTTGTTGAAAAAGACTGTTCAGTCTTTCAAATTCTTGTACAATTGGTGTCGCAAACACAAAGTACAAATAATTTTTGTAGTCTAACAGCATTTCCTTTAACAATCTTACTTTATATTTTGTGTCAAACGTTGTCTGTGCTAATTCAGCACATGTGAAATAAGCTTTCAATTCTTTCCAGTTTACCAACATACTGAACAAAATCTTTCCACGCACCATCCAGTAGATGACAGTTTCTCAAATGGAAGAGGAGCAGTTCGTTCTGATTCAAACTCCGTAGATGTGTTCATCACTCTAAACAGTTCTTTATAGGCTTCTCATTTTAAATCACTATGACAAAACCACTGAGGTAATTCTGACAGTGAGAAACCAATATTTGATGGCAGCTTGGCAATTGCACTACAAATGCAGAGTGCTAATGAATGGCAGATACATCTGAGCTGTACACAAAAAGGAGACACATCTTTAATTCTGGACCGTACATGTTTGAAGCCCCATCTGACGCAAACCCAATGTAATTTGTAAGACTCTGACCACACCTTTTGATTTCCTTATCAATCAAATTAAACAAGTTTTCTCCTGTAGCTACTTGCAAGGAAATTCACTCTTTGAGTCCCAAGAAATGCATCATACGTTCATAGGTTCCTACTTAGAGCCCCAAAGAACGCAAGATGCGCCGATTTTACGTCTCTCTTGACTACCCATTGGGCCTCTGATGCTAAACACTCAAAGAGTTAAAGCAAGAAATCCAGTTAACATTTCATTTTTCCTGTCACTGAAAAAAAAACTAACTATAACGCACAAGTACTTTGGAGTTTAAACTTCAGTAGACTCATCTATAATGATGGCATATTTCTTGTTCCGAAAATCCTCAATAAGGCCATCCTTAAGTGCAGGCGATATAATATTTCTTATTAAGCATAAACATTTAGTTCTATGCAACTGTATGTGCTCCAATGTACTCCCCTGACCATGCGCTCTCATGATTTCACTTAAATGATCATTTGTGCATATTGCACAATGGCAGGTCGTGTTTACAGCAAGTTGCAACTCTGCTGCTTTAACTTTATCATTACTTTGCCTAGGAGTTATTGTTGTAATAAGCTGTGACTGGCTTTTTGACGGAGTTTTCATCCCGTGTTTTTCGGATTTTTCATGATTTGAAATGCTAGCAATTCTTGGTGCAACAGTGCACTGAACCAGTTTACAATATGCTGCCTCTGATCCGTCTGAAGATCTTTTGAGCTATGAGTATGTTTTCTTCCAATTACTATTATTTATACTTGCGATTGCTGTCATAAGATGCTTTCCATTTTTTAGATGACGTGGCCATTGGTAAAAGTAATAAAATCTATCACAGATAGAAGTAGGTCTATATATTATCTATTTTCTGTCCTCAAGTAGTTTCTGAACAACAGTCTGAATCACTTGGTATCAGTGGCGGGTTGTCGTTTTATGTCTCGCATTAATTCTAGTAAAAACATAAATTACAGAGGTTTATAGCAGTCACGATCCGTTTAGGAGGACAGCAAAACAATAAGAAATGACGCGAATCTCAATTAGTCCGTACCAGGACATCACAACAAAGTCAAACTGAAATAAAGATTTTAACTGTAGGGCTACATTACTTTTAGTAAATTTGCGTAAATATAACAGAGGAACCATGAAGAAAATGTAAGCACACCATGATAAGAAATGCCAGGGAAAACCCAAATATGCCAGAATATGCCAGTTCATTAGCCTATGCCAGTTCAATTTCAAATATGCCAGATTTGTGGAATCTGGCATAAAAAATGCCAATATGGCAACCCTGCTGCGCCTTACATCAACCTGGCCACTCCCGGAGAGTTCCGATCAGCAAACCTGCCCGTTTGACTTAGCAAAGTCAGGCAAACCAAAATTATTATATCAGGCTCAAAACCTACCCATACCAGCCTGTTACATAACGAGCCTTGATTGCCGCACTGATAACCAACCAGTACGGTTAGCCACAATTTTGAAACTGCTACTAAAAAAAAAACCATTCTTGTGTAACAGGCTGGTATGGGTAGGTTTTTAAGCCTGCTATAATAATATTGGTTTAGCGACACTTACAGAACGTCGCTTTCGTTACGACACGCCTTGTCTAATTCTCCAGCCCTATGTGCTTTTATAGCTAATGCATCTTTAATGTATCTATCAGCGATCACGGAGGTCTGCCTCTGTCTCGTTTTCCTAAATTGTACCTTCTATCACCATTGTTTCCATGCTACCGTGGCATTTATAATTTGCAAAATACCTCATCTTTCGGAACAGGATTCTGTTTGTGAGCCAATTCTCCTGTGTTTATTTATCATCATTAAATCCCGAACAGATGTGGTCAGGTCCGTCCAGTTCTGTGTGTAATTATCAACATTAACCCTAAACAGATGTAGTCATGTCCATCCAATACTGTGTGTAATTATCAACATTAACCCTGAAGAGATGTAGTCATGTCCATCCATTACTGTGTGTAATTATCAACATTAACCCTGAAACAGATGTGATTATGTCCATCCATTACTGTATGCAGTTATGAATATTAACCCCAACACACGAATAATCACTATTCATCCATAGCACAACCTGTCAGGGTCAACGACAAGAGAAAATATGGAGTGGGGTGGGGTCGGCTTGCTTTGGTCACATTCGGTGACATCCAACTGGCCAAAGACTGGTGTTTCCTTCTATTACCGGTGATCGATAATAGCGTTTGTGGCCGTGCCAAAACAACGGTTCCGTCTGCATCTCACGGCAAAAAGCAGATTATGTATTTGTTTTATAGCCATTATTATCAGCGACGGATATGCTGGTAGCAATTCGCTACTTAGAGGAAAAACCAGCCAGACAGGTAATTAGTGTAAACTAGCATAATTTGTGTAGGACTTGCAATCTGGCTGCTGACGGTTAGGTTGGAGTCTTTAAGAATATACTCAGAGTGATGGGACATTGATTTTTAACTCATTAACTACCAGACAACTGGGACAGGATGTAGACTTCATAAGGTCCCAAACTATGACAAGCCTTAAGGCCCCCATCGATCAAAAATACACTAGCGAATCTCATAAAAACCAAAATAAATACACCTTTCAAATATTTGGATTACAGAAATGTGTATCCGTTTCGTTCGCGTCTGTGGCTTAGACGTTGCGAACGCGCTTCGTAATGCCGGAGTACCGAGTTCAATCCCAGCTGCAGGTCTCGCGCCTTGCGTTGGTTTCGACAGTGGCATCGAGAAGCCGGCCATCCAGGAAGCAATGGCAAACTACCGGACGTAAACTTTCCTAGAAAACCACAACAGCCAAATAAATGCTGGGGTTGGTTCTGCAACCTTCTGTTAAGGATACGCAAATAACTTTTATACCCGTTTCATTTTTAGTAATAGAAATAATAAAGAATGTGTTTGCAAAATCACACAAATTATATAATTCTCTAAAAGGATCTATTAAAGAAAACATCAGAAAGAGACAATCTACATTCTATAGTAATGTGATTAGAAGGAGAAAACTGAAGTAAATCCTGACAGTAGGAAAACTGGAGGGGAGGAGAGGCAGAGGAAGACCGATAGAAAAGATGCAGGACAGTTTGACATCATGGCATGTAGGATCATCTGTGTCAGAGTTGATTGAAAGTACACGGGACAGAAGGTTGTGTACAGACATGACTACTAACGCCATATACGGTATGGACTTAAAAAGATGAAGAATACTGCACTTTAAAAAAAAAAAAAAACAGTTTATTGTGTGGGGGAAAAAAAGGAAGAATTTGTTAAATACCCTGCATACTGTCAGCCGCTAAGCTATAGCTTAGTTGGCTTGTACCTAAATCCAGCATTGCAAACAACTTAGCAAACGTTTATTGTCAATCCAACAACAATATAAGGTTCTTTCTGTCTTTTATTAAAGACGCCTTCAGGCGTATTTGGCAAATAGTAAAAAAAAAATAAAAAAAAAGTAAAAAGTAAAGGACCCTTTTCAACGCCTGTAGGCGTATAGGGCATAGACCTATATTTTTAAAGACCAATCGCTATAAGATGGGTGACGTGGTCAGCATCATGCCGGCCGCCTTTACTTCCCGGGACTTCACCCGGTACCCACTCAAGGCTGGGTCGACCTGGGAGTCAATGTCCTTTTTGAAAAAGTCCGGCTCCGTTCTGAATTTTGAACGCACTACCTTCGGATCCGCAGGCGACCGTCTAGCCGCTACACCACGGCTGCTGCCTAAAATAGCATCATTATTATTAGGAAATAATGGAATATGTCTTCTGTCTGTTCTCATTGTCTGTCTGTTCTTACTGTCTGTCTGTTCTCATAGTCAGCCTGTTCTACCGTCTGTTCTCACTGTCTATTTTGACTGCCTCTCTGTGTTCACTGTCTGTATGTTCTCACTGTCTGTATATTCTCACTGTCTGCCTGTTCTCACTGTCTATCTGCTTTCACTGTTTTCATGTTCTGACTGTTTTTCTGTTCTCGCTGTCCGTCTGTTCTCACTGTCCGTCTGTTCTCGCTGTCCGCCTGTTCTCACTGTCTATCTGTTCTCACTGTCTGCATGTTCTCACTGTCTGCCTGTTCTGTCTATCTGTTCTCGCTGTCCGTCTGTTCTCACTGTCTGCCTGTTCTCACTGCCTGTCTGTTCTCACTGTCTGTCTGTTCTCACTGTCCGTCTGTTCTCACTGTCCGTCTGTTCTCACTGTCTATCTGTTCTCACTGTCTGTCTGTTCTCACTTTATGTATGTTCTCACTGTCTATCTGCTCTCACTTTATGTCTGTTCTGTCTATCTGTTCTCACTTTATGTCTCTTCTCACTGTCTGTCTGTTCTCACTTTATGTCTGTTCTCATTGTCTATCTGTTCTCACTGTCTATCTGTTGTCACTGTCTATCTGTTCTCACTGTCTATCTGTTCTCACTGTCTGCCTGATCTCACTGTCTATCTGTTCTCATTGTCTGTCTGTTCTCACTGTTTGTCTGTTCTCACTTTCTGTCTGTTCTCACTCAACTACAGATCACAGTCGACCGACAAGAAGAGTACTCCGGAGTCCAAGGTGACGCGTCTGCTTCTGGCGGTATCGCTGGTGTTCCTGATCTTCCACACTCCCTTCCACGTGATCAGAACCAAAGTGTTCATTTTCGCATTGTCCAACACAAGTCCCTCCAGGTAAGGTTATTGCTTTCCTATAGATAAAGAATGGAAAAGGGCCGAAGGAAGGGGGGTCAGGCCCCTTGAGCCCGCCAAAAATTGGGGCACCACTTCTGGACTGCAGTCCTGTTCTAGAACTTGAGTGTTGCGTGTGCATCCGTTTAAGAGATATGACTAATTTGTATGCAGACTGTTGGTTCCTTACCTCTTAGGCAGATGCACTCCGATTTTGACAGAAGCTCCCAATTAGTCGACTCTTACGGCGCGCTTCTGGATAAGCAGTGGGTCTATTCTTGTTATCCCTTTAACATGGCCCCTGTTAAAGATAAGTTCTATACATGGTTAAAGGGGTATTCTTGCTTTGTTCTCTGTACAGTTGTTATTTGTGTATGTGTGTATGTGTGTATGTGTGTATGTATGTATGTATGTATGTATGTATGTATGTATGTATGTATGTATGTATGTATGTATGTATGTATGTATGTATGTATGTATGTATGTATGTATGTATGTGCGTGCATATGTGTGTGAGTGGGTATGTGTGTGTATGTGGGTGCGTATTTGCGCGCGCGAGTATGCGCATACATTTTACACCCGCGATTTTTTATTTTTGCTTCATATTCATAATATGCATATTATTATATGAACGTTTTATTGATAAAATACAGCTGCTGTGTGAAAGATGGGTGTTTGGGAGGGTCGAATGTAAGACGGGCCTGCGTGCCCAATTTGTGACCTTTTGAAAATAAAGTTGTTTGTTCTAACTACCTACTTACCCACCTAACTAGCTATCTGTATACCTATCTATCTAATCTACTATGTTTTTTGTTTTAGTATCCAGAAGCCATGAGTTGCTAACCCTTAGACTCAGTATTATGGATATCGCAACCTTTCGGCCTTGATTCCATGACAAATACCGTAAATCTGGTAGAAAATGTGGCTTTTCTGCCTACCCCCGGGAGTGAGCCCGGACCACAAGGAGTTCGTCACCCGGTCACCGCGCAATCCGGTTTAGTTAACTCACTAGAGAGCCGGGCCTTATCTACTATCTGTCTGTCTATCTCTCTATCTATTTATCTAACACAACCTCACAGTCTGGTAAATAGCGACGTTGTTGTCAAGTCTTTTAACTGTTCGATGGAATGTATTGGAAAAACCAATGTGCACTGGCATTGACTGTGATAGCATCTATCTATCTTCCCGTGAGTGTGTGTGTGTTAGCTGCGTGTATGTCTGTGTGCCTCCCTGCATGCCTATTTGTATGCCTTTATGTATGTATGTACGGATGTATGTATGCATTCATGTATGTGTGTAAGTGAGTGGGTGAGCGTGTGTATGTGGGTGTGTGTATGCGCGTGCGGGTTTTTTGCATGCATTTTACAACTCATGCCTTTGTGTTCTTTCGCGATATTCTTAATATGCATATCATCATACGATCACAACATGCTTTATTGGTAAAATATAACTGTTGTGCGAAAGATGGGTGATTCGTTCGTTTTGTATGGAATACGCATGTCATGTATATGTTTATATCAGCACATATAAGTACATGCAATACCTTAGTGTACTTGTGACTGTGGGTCTATTTAGTACACACATGTCATGTAAATGTTTATACATGCACCATGTTTCTGGCTACAGGACGGATGCCATGTTTGTGTACACATGGCGGTTGGTCTATATAGTACACACATGTCATGTAAATGTTTAATCATGTACCATGTTTCTGGCTACAGGACAGATGCCATCTTTGTGTACATATACTTTTCTGTCTATATAATGGCAACATGTCATGTACAGATTTTTACGTTTACCCTATTTCTATCCACAGGACAGATGACACCTTCGTGTACACATAATTGTCTTCTTCTTCTTCTCTTTCACTTTGTACCTCAGTGAAGTGTCGGGGGGAGGTGTAACATTCGGCGATGAGCTCTGTCAAAAGCACTATTAAAACTGATGTTCATTTCTGTAAGGCTGGTCTTAATGCCATCAATCATATATTTTCCGAGGTCTTTCACTCGCTCTATACCTGTTGTAACGTTTTAGTGTGGCTGTGTCTGCCTAAATAATACCAACGTACATGTTTATACCTGTACCCATTTTTCTATCTACAGGTCCGATGAGATCTTTCTGCACATATTCCGACTCATCTACAACCTGGACACGTGTGTTAGCTGCGCTGTCTATCTTATCTTTGGGGACAACTTCAGACAGGTGTTCTGCAGGATCTACTTCTCCAGATGCCAGAGAGCGCTGGAGAGAACTTCCATGTTTAGAGACAGGGGGAAGCCTGAATACAGCGGCGAGGCGCGTGACATGGGACAGGTAGCAAACCACACGGATACGTGAGGGTACGAATAAGACACAGAGTGCACAAGATAACAAGGAGAAACATGGTGTGTTAAACTGATAACACAATGTTTAGCTGCGAAGTTATTCTTGTGCTTATAACTGCGCTTTGCTAAAGCAGCTTCCATATTTGACCGGTAGTCAACGGTTTCGCTGCCTAAACTAATAAGTTAAGTGCTTGATGCAGCACTGTGAGCTTTTTAAAAAATGTGGAATGGCTTTTATTTGTGCAGTGATTGTGTCGTGGTATTCAATGTGGCGGATATTGGGTTTACGTGTGGGTTGGTGAAATACCTTATGTAATCATTTTGCGTGTACCGCCAACTTATCTTGACCGACTACTTCCATCAACGACAAACTGCATTTTCGGAGGCGACTGTTGGCTTTGGCACCTCTAGCAAATGCCTCATGCATTGACTGCGAGCGCGACCGCGGGGTTTTCTGCCGAGACTAATTGTTTGTTCACCAGTTTTTCCAATGGGACAGTGAGAAATATTTCATTTGATTTTTCACTGGCACAGAAACGGAGCAAGTATGGGGGTGACCCCACTGCAGTGAAGTTGAAACCTCCACGACTACAGCTAGACATGGAACACATAGACGTGGAGGAAGTAGCGAGGGCACTAGCACAGAACATACAGACAACTGCAGGAAAAGACCTGTCGCATTTTAAACATAATATTCATATCAATCCGGAAATTCCCCATGTAGGTTCCAATCCGCGGCTTAGCCCCCTACCAACCCCCCCCCCCCCCCTTTCTCTCTCTCTCTCCCCAACTCTTAATTCTGTTTCTTCGAGTTCACCTGTCTGTAAGCTCCGGAGGAAACTTCTAGTTGTTCATCCACTTTCTCGACTCTAGTCCTGTCTGTTCCAGAACCTGAGTGTTGCGTACACATCCGTTTCACAGGTCTGACTCATCTGCATGCAGACTGTTGCTTTCCTGCCTCTCACGCAGATGTACTCCGCCTTCGAAGTAAGCTCTCAATTAGTCGACTCTAACGACACGCTTTTGGGCAGGTAGTTAGTCTATTCTTGTTTTCCCCACAACTGGGCAGCGGAAACCACACGGGGATTTCCCTTAATTGTAACGAGGGCTTATAAGAAATACCCGCTCCCACCGCGTATAAAAGATCTCTTAAGTTGTTTCTTTATCAGCAGTATCCTAAATCCGCATGCCGTTTGCAGAGCGTCGCTCTCTTCACTGCGCGACTGAAAGTTTCTCTTTCTCCAGCCAATTCTCCACCCCTGTGTTCTTTCAGAGCCAAAGCATCCTACATGTACTGTCATCCACGATCGCGTAGGTCGGCCTCTGCCTCAATTTCCGATAGCTGGGCCCTCCATTGCCATTCTCTCCAGACCGCCATGCCGCTTCGAAATGTCTAAAATATCTTAGCATTCGGGAGAGGATTCTGTTTACGAGCCAGTTCCCCTTAGTATTTTGGTCCTTCAGATGTCTACGTTTTTCTTTTTCTTGGTCCACGGCATTCTAAGATTGTTTCTGCAGCTTTTCCTGTTCAAATGTTAAGATTTTTTACTTCAAAGGCTTGAGTAGAGTTCAAGACCCACATAGATAAGTTCCCACGGGAAAGATGCATGATCTCAAAATGTTTACTTCACCCTGCTTGCAGGTGCACTGAATGGCAAACTAATGAACATAAAATTAGGTGCTTTACCAATATCTCCCCCCAGGATGACGTCACAGGACAGTTCAATATTTTCGAGGGTGGTAAGATCGGGTTTCCCGGCTGTCTGACGCTATTAACTACCCCAAAAGATCTAGAACTGAGCCTAACCCCAACCCACCTACATCCCACCAGAGAATGCAGCCTATCTAACACCCCCTAAAATATTTGACTGTTTGGTGGTGGGGAAGAGGGGGGGGGGGATATTGGGATAGAACCAAAAATTACCAAGTAAAACACAGCCAACAAATGTTGGGGTTGGTTTGCAACGTCGTGTACGGAATATACAACTAACTAAAAACACGTACACAACTATAATTATTACATTTCCAGATTTAAAAAAAAAAAAATGAATATTACAGCGCAGACCGCGATCTCGGATGTGATAAAGTTCTGTTGTGAAGACCAATGTGTTTATCCCCGGCGATATTTCTTGCTTGAACTCTTACCTGGATAAGAGGGATTGCTAATAAGAAGAACCATTTCTCAGATCCCCGGTGAGTTCTCCTTATCAGGTCACACAGTATTATTATGTCAAAATCACAAATGAGAAAACCTGGGAACATTATAACTAAAATTCCTTTGCACTGGAACCCACATAGGCATAGAAATAAAAGCAGACCAAAAACACCTGGAACAGGGAGCTAGAGAACGGAATTGAAAAGACAACGAGTAGCCCCGAATAGGACAAAGTGGTGTAAGATGGTTGCGGGCCTATGCTTCCTTGGGAGCAGAAGAAGACACACGAACAGGTTTCAAACATTCTGTGATCTGTGATAGACACTTTCATTAAGATGTATTATTTCCATGATTAATTAGGCATACTGCTGCCCAATTATAACACACACGTTAGTAACGTCGGTTCTTTTCTGCTTTCTCACCACATCACACCGGCTTAGAGATTTGTTAGGGACTGTCCCATAATATACAGGGGTTAGGGTTAGTGTTTAATGAATACTACTAATCCTACCCCCCCCCCCCCCTTCCCCAATACAATGGGAAGGTCTGGGGATTCCCCTAACAAATTTCTAAGCCAGCGTGTTGTGGTGAAATAACAAAAGAACCGTGACCTCATTGATTTTAAAATTATACTGTACTTTATATCCCACCATAATCTGTCTCATCACATGTTAGTCAACCTTACTTATGTGTGTGTATATGTGTACGTGGGTATGTACATGTGTTGGTATGCAAGTATTATGTGTGTAGGATTACTGTGCAAGTGGTTGTGTATGTATGTGTATGCTTGTATATATTTACAGGTGCCTGTGGGTTTGTGTGTGTGTGTAGGATTATGTGCGCAAGTGATTGTGAATACATCTATCTATGTGTGTGTAAGGGTGTGTATGCTTGTATGTATTTACGTGCGCCTGTGGGTTTGTGTGTGTAGGATTGTGTGCAAGTGATTGTGAATTCACCTATGTATGTACGTGTGTATGTGTTTATGTATGTATATGGGCGTGTATGCTTGTATATATTTACGCGTGCTTGTGGGTTTGTATGCGAATGTATTTGTATGCCGGTGCGTACATATGCGTGACTGTATGCACGTAAGCTGAAATGTGTGTAGCTAAGTGTGTACATGTGAATGTTAATATTTCTTATACCCAGTGTTATGTATATACTTAGTATTCATGTAATAAGTTTTTGTTGTTGTTGCTAAATGAATTTAACATGCATGGTGTGTGTGTGTGTGTGTTTATGTATGGGTGCATGTATGTATGGGTGCATGCATATATGCAGGTATGTATGTATGGGTGCATGTATATAATATGTATGTATGGGCGCATGTATGTATGTTTGTGTGCGTGTATGTATGTATGTGTGCATGCATGTGTGTATGTATATATATATATTTGTGTGTGTAGCGTACATGCATGCATGTATGCACGTACATATATGCTGTTTGAAAGATGAGTGGTTTAAAAAGCCGACAGACTGACAGGTCTGCATGCCGACTGTATGACCTTTTAAAAAATAAAGTCCGTTCAATTGAAGACTTGTGTTGCAGTTTTCTGATCAGTTATTACCACTGCCTCATGTTAAAATTTTTGTTTGTCAGCGTAAGTGAGATTACTTGTTATTTTTTCCCGAAAAAAAAAATTATTCTGTGTTTTGGCACCTTTCCGTTTTTCCAGAGGATCATGGTTATACTGTGCAGACCAGGGATCCCAAAAATAGTTTTCTTATCAGAAATTCTTATAAAATTCCCAGGTTTTCTCACCTGTGATTGAAACATAATGTAATATTTCAAGTTAAAAAAAAAAAAAATCGCCGGGGATAAACAAAATTATCCACATCCTTTATCGCCTTAAGCGGTGTGCAATGTACTGTATTATAGAGACTTGTGGGAATGAAGTATCTTCTCTGCATAGCACAAAGCCAGAGAAGTAATGCACAGATCATGTGCTGTCCTCATAGCAAGATCCCTTGGCTGATCAACTTGGGTCTGCAAGGCCTGTGTTTAAAGATCATAACGTACTGTCCTGTAATTCATTTAAGTTCGTCTTCGATTCTTCTGTCAGGAAACATAACAGGAGACTGGTAGCCTTTATGAACGCTATCGTGCAGTCCAAATCCCTTCCCTGTGCCATACAACATAGTCTTCATTGAGGTTGGAACAGGCCAGATTTTGTCTCTGTTGGCAGCATACGTTGGACTGTTGGAACACAATAGCCAATTACATGCTGCCAACAAAAGCGCAATATGGCCTGCTCTAACTTCAATGAAGACGATGTATGGTACACATCGAGATTTGGGCAGTAAGCTTCTTTTATATCCAATCACTGGTTCCACAATCCAATCCTTGATGTACTATGATTTTATTTTGGCGGTAGGCGTTTAGAAAAATACCATTCTCAGTTTTCAGAAAGTGGTATGCGAGATACACCGTGAAAGAGATTAGATACTCACCACTTAATACTCACAAAGAGACAGTGGTGGACGCACGACAACCAATCTCCACCAAGCAGACAGCTGAACTTTAAAAAAAATTGTGTCTTTCAGAATTTCTAAGAGTCGATTTTTGAGTGTAAAATGATTCATAAACTGATCTGAATAGCTTTAGAGTATCAAAGTACTGTTTTAACAAACACAATCCACACTAACTTAAGGACTAACAAGATCTCTTTTCCCACACCTTCAGGCGAACCGGGTATAAAGAGCTAGACCTATATATTTTTTTAGACCGACTGGCACTCTGTGTGTGATGTGGTCAGCATCATGTTAATTTCTAGGACTTTACCTGGTACCCGCTTAAAGCTGGGTCGACCTGGGAGCTGTGTCGGAGCAGCTAGACACTGGCATGCGGATGGGAAGGTCGTGGGTTCGCTTCCTGGTGGAGCCGGACTTTTTTTTTCAAAAATGACCTTGGCTCCTACATCAACCCAGCCTTGACTGGGTACCGGGTGCAGTCCCGGGAAGTAAAGACGGCCGGCGTGATGCTGACCACATCACCCATCTTGTGCCGACTGGTCTATAAAATTTAGGTCCAGCCTTATATGCCCTATACGCCTAAAGGCGTGAAAAGGGTCCTTTACTTACTTTACTTGTTAAAAGGTGTCTATGGCCTGGTATTGCAAACGTGATCGTAATGTTGGCGTGCCAGGTTCGATCCCAACTCCAAGCGATTTGGCAGCAGGCTGCCCTGCGTTGGTTTCGATAGTGGCATGGAGAGCCGACAGTTAAGTGATTAATGTAAACTACTAGACGTAAATTTACCTAGAAAACCTCCAACAGGGTTAGTTCTGTAAGGGACACACAACTAACTTAAAGTGGAAGTAGGTCTACCACCCCCCCCCCCCCCCATATCCAAATGAGGACCCGACTCCAACACAAACATTACCAACATTTTAATGATGTTGCACAAGAAAAGGCCATCTTGGTCTCTGAGGTTCCCGGTCCCACTGCGGGGAAAACAAGCATAGACTCACTGCCTCTCCAACAAGCATGTCGTACGACTAACTGGTGGCTTCCGTCGAAGTACATCTGCCCAAACGGCAAGGAACAGCCAACTGCACATAAATAAGCCAGTAAAACGGATGTACACGCAAAATGCAGGCTCTGTCACAAAGCCAAAGTCCTAGTGGACGAACAATAAGGAATTTCCGCCGCAGCTTACAACCAGTGGAAGAAGAAAAAGAAGAAGAAGAAGAAAAATAAAAAGGAGGAGGAGGAGAAGAAAAAGAAGGTCTCTAAAATGTCAAGTTAAGGGTCATGCCAGTGACACTGTCCCTGTAATGTCTTTTAACTTTCTGTGGCACTAAATTATGTATAGTATAGTAACTAACAACATCCCCCTTTCCCTGTATAAGTTACAAGCTGAAGATCTCATGTTTTTCCACAGTTAGTGGGGGATATGGCCAAAAGCACACTAATTGTCTCCCCCTCCCTTTTCCCCTAAAATAAAATTCTTTGTACCTATTAAGGTTAGCAGGTACCCAAGAGTACTAAAGTGAATCTTATCAGAACTATTTTTAGCCAACACTATGCTATCAGTGTCAAACGTGGACACTTACATCCTCCAATGAGCGTAAAATTGTGACAACAGAGATGAAATGCCTTAGAAGGGCTGCAGGAGTTTCAGGGAAAGACAGAATACGAAATCACGAAAATCAGATGAAAGCTAGCAATAAAGCCAGTCTTACAGGTCATCCAAGAATAATGAAGTGGTTTGGACACCTAACAAGAATTCCCCGGTACTATCTGCCACAGCGAGTTACACTAAAACGTTACAACGGGTATAGAGCGATTGGAAAACCTCAGAAAATATGGAGTGATAGCATTAAGAACAGCCTTACAGAAATGAACATCAGTCCTAATAGTGCTCTTGACAGAGCTCATCAATGAATGTTACATCTACCTCCGACACTTCGCTGATGTAAAAGGTGGAAGAGAAGAAGAAGAAGAAAAAAAGAAGAAGTTATCTGGGAGCATAGGTAATTTAATGGAGATATAAACCACATGCTACTCTGCTCACCTGTTTTCCTCGCCAGAAATCTGATCATTAACAATTTCTAGTGACTGAATAGTACAGCACAATGCCCACCTAACAAAGATACAACATACAGACTGGCTATCCAAAACAGAGCCCATGCAATAGTTTGGCAATTTACTTTTCTCTCACAATCCACTGAGGTTAGTCCATGAGTTACCAATGCATGTGTCATGACGCCCCAAATCAGGTCGCAAAGATTTTCCTGTTGGGCCACCTGGCAGTGGCGAGCTACACAAATTTAACAAACACAAACACACATCTTTTTTAAAATGGCACCACTGCAGAGATTTATTTGTGAACTGTGGGCGCTGATAAGCTTGTGATTGGATGGTTCTTAGTGATACATACAGACTGAGTGACTAGCTTTTTCCTTGCTGGCGACAGTTTTTCTTCAATGCTAGCTAATTCTGTTAAATTTAATTAATCATATGTCGACACAAATCGAATGATCCATATTATTTTTTATAATTTTTTTAACCAGCCAAGCAGACGTCCAATAGCAGTCAATATATTTTCAACGTGTTTTCATTTACCTTATTAAAGAGCCTATTTTTAATGAATCGCGGGTCACTTTCCCTCTACAAAATGATGTTGCCACTCTAAAATGATTGGGAACCGCTGGGTCAGTCGCAGTTATAACTTCATGGCAAAGCCGCCGTGCTGTAGCAGCTAAACGTTCACCTGTGGATTTAAAGGCAGGTCCTGACAGAGCAGGACTTTTTGTAAGCTTTTATTTCAGGAATGACCTTGGCTCCTAGGTGCGTCTGGGGATTTTAGGTTTCTCACATTCAGTGATCATAAAAGTATATGGCCCAGTCTCTTACTTGCCATAAACCTTTATGCTGTACTTGATGAAAGGTCTTTGTGAAATCTAATGGCTATCATATAATATCTTCCCATGCCAACATAAGCCCAGGAACACTTACCTGGAAAAAGCTCAAGCCAATATCAATGTCTCTAATGTCCACCACATTTCCCTCTACAAAAGCCACAAGCACCTGTAGGCAGCCCTGCACACAGAAGCACAAGCCAATATCAATGTATCTAATAACCACATTTCCCTCTACAAAAGCCACAAGCACCTGTAGGCAGCCCTGCACACAGAAGCACAAGCCAATATCAATGTATCTAATGTCCACCACATTTCCCTCTACAAAAGCCACAAGCCCCTGTAGGCAGCCCTGCACACAGAAGCACAAGCCAATATCAATGTCTGTAATGTCCACCACATTTCCCTCTACAAAAGCCACAAGCACTTATAGGCAGCCCTGCACACAGAAGCACAAGCCAATATCAATGTCTGTAATGTCCACCACATTTCCCTCTACAAAAGCCACAAGCACTTATAGGCAGCCCTGCACACAGAAGCACAAGCCAATATCAATGTCTGTCTCTAATATCCACCACATTTCCCTCTAGAGAAGCCACAAGCACTTGTAAGCAGCCCTGCACTTAGAAGCACAAGCCAATATCAATGTCTCTAATGTTCACCACATTTCCCTCTACAGAAGCCACAAGCACTTATAGGCAGCCTTGCCCACAGCAAGCCTTCTTCAGATCCATACATATAAATGCTGAATGCAACTAATTTTGTACATTTTTCCCTTCAGGATTGCAGCTTGAAAGTCTGACACCCTGTGACTCAATGATTCACTTTTTGAATGTTTAAATAGCCAGAGCAAATCCCAGACATGCCATTCAAAAATATAAAATAGTTGTATTGGAACACTCTGTGGGTCCTCTCCTATGGGTGAGGTCTCTTATTGTGCATTCAACTAAGTTATTTGTGTAAATGCTACTGAAGCACATACTTGGCATTATGTGGTAAAACAAAATCATTAACAGCTGTCTTCGCAGTTTTCTAAGTGCTTAGTCTTCGAAGGCTCAGGCAGCTGGGACAAACTCGGAGAATGAAGGGCGGCAGAGTCCTTACTGATAGAAGATACCGGGCTCTCTGCATGGTAATGACTGACTCAAGAGAACAGAATACCACTGATCATGTTGCAAGGAGGGAAAATCTGGAAGGGAATAGGAACTTCTTCTTATTCCTTGAATTCAACGGCTGTAAGTAAACACCGGCAGAAAATCTAGGTTGTGTGTCCAAGTGTGGACTTTAGTCTTGCTCCAGAACTTGAGCTTTGTGTGCACATCCATTTTACAGATCTGGCTTATCTGTATGCAAACTGCTGGTTCCTTGCCTCTCTTGCAGATGCACTCCGACTTTGAAGGAAGCACTCTTAGTCAGTTAACTCTTTTGTCATTCTTGTTAAGGTCTATTCCTTTTTTTCCCCTCACAATCGGGCCTTGGAACCCACATGGGGAGAAACAATGGACAAAATGATTGCAAGCAAGTAAAAACTAGCACCTGAGAAGAAACAGCCAAACACATGTGATGGTAACCATCCTATACATAGGAATATGATGCTCCTCTGTAGTAGCTTATTTTATGCCCCCTCTTCCTTCAGCATCACTATTTGTTTACAAACAAAACGTTGTGGTATTATTTACTATAATTTCAAAATGTACTGAAGTATTGAAACTTAACTGAACACAATACACAAGAGATGAAACATATGTGCAAGCTGAAAATTTATAAACTATTGTGAAGACAAAAACATATGGTAAAGACCTGAAATAACTTACTAGTTTAATAGCTAACATAAAAGAAAAAAAAGATACAACAATTATCATGGAAACCTCAAATTTAGTCAATCTTATTACTACTAGCTCTATTTTGCTTCTCTCAAATGCTCCCGTCCCAAAAATTTTACCGTTTAATGCAGCTGTACATGCCAAATTACAGACTTGACAGTAACAATGGTTCCGAAACTGCAGTTGCTTATTGTGGAAGACCCTTCAACTCGGCTGGTATTTTTAATCCCATCTCAACACCATGCAGTCTTGGCCTGACCCCTCTAATTTTTTTCTTCTACGCCATAGCCACCAGTTACTCCACACATTTTTTTCACCTCCAACTTTAACACTGAAATTGCCTATTATTACTGTTGCTTCAAAATGATTATACTGATCAAAACCCATGTCGAAATCATTATAGAATTCATCAATGTCCTCTTGTTAGCTTTCTGCAGTTGGTGCATACACCTGTACTAAGTTTGCATCAACTGGCTTGCTATGGATCTTCACTAATAGAACCCTGTCTGAAATAGTCCAATATCCTTGAACAGTTTTTGCACACTGTGGGTCCAGAATGGTTTACCTGGATATTTTCCCCTACATCCGGTCAACACATTTCACTAATTGTTGGTTTTTACTTGTCAAAATATTTTTTATCCATCATGTCTTTTCATTCACCCAGATATCTTATTTTTCTTATCCTTTCATTTACACAAAATGGCTTGTTGTCATGACTTCAGCTGCCCATAATATCTTATATGTGAAACGCTGATAATATTTAATATCACCTCATTTACCTCAGTGTAAATATCACTTGCAGCGAAGTTGCCACGCTCTGTACTAGCATACGCATTACGACAGTTCTTCACACTGACACGACAACATGATGTCGGGACAGATGGGCTAGTCTGTTTCCTGGAAAATCCAGTTCGGAACCAGTCTGTATAGTTTCTAATGCCACAACATTGAAACTGGAGGCAAAGGTAAACAAATTATCTTTGTGAACTGAACAATAAGACAAGATGAAGTAAAGACAATAAAAGTTATCTTTATAAATGAAATAAAGCTAGCTAAAAATGAAGGAAAGATAAAAGAACACAACTGTCTTCATGAACTGAATAGCATGTCAGCTGTAGAAAAGGTAAAAGAACAAAGATTTTCAAGAACAACATGTCAGCTGTATAAAAGGTAAAAGAACAAAGATTTTCAAGAACAACATGTCAGCTGTAGAAAAGGTAAAAGAACAAAAGGTTTTCAAAAATAACATGCCAGTGGTAGAAAAGGTAAAAGAACAAAAGTTTTCAAGAACAACATGTCAGCTGTAGAAAAGGTAAAAGAACAAAGGTTTTCAAAAATAACATGCCAGCTGTAGAGAAGGTAAAAGAACAAAGGTTTTCAAGAACAACACGGAAGCTGTAAAAAAAGGTAAAAACAAATGAAATGAATAACATGCCAGCTATAGAAAATAAAATTGCATGAACAGTACAACATGATATAGAAAAGGTAAA
Organism: Candidula unifasciata; assembly: GCA_905116865.2. Taxonomy (NCBI): domain Eukaryota; kingdom Metazoa; phylum Mollusca; class Gastropoda; order Stylommatophora; family Geomitridae; genus Candidula; species Candidula unifasciata. Next base: position 437,695 of record CAJHNH020000248.1, on the reverse strand, counting down.
AACTACAACACTATGTGCTGATTACACAGAGAGACACAGAATAAGGTGGTTCAGTTATATAACAAAAACTGAACTTGTACAACTACTCCTGGGTATCTACAGGCATAGAATGGCTTACAGAACATAAAGAAGGCAAAGAATTAACAAGACAAGTAGCATCTTCTTTTTAGCAACCACACTGTAAATACTGACAGAATGTTCTAGTTGTTTGTCAACTTCTTGACTTTGGTTTGGTTCCATAACTTTTAGCTCTGCGTGCACATCCATTTTACGGGTCTGGCTTCACTGTATGCAGACAGCTGGTTTCTTGCCTCTCAGGCACACACACTCAGATTTGGAACAAAACACCCCTCATTAGTTGCCTCCTATGACATGACCGTTAGAGGGACAGTGGGACTATCCCTCTCTCCCCCCAAAAACGAAAAAGGACCTGAGAACCAACACAGGAAGTAATATCTTCAAATTGACACAAGTTCACAGGGGGTCAAAGAAACGCACTTGGTATTAGATCATAAACTGCAGCTCTTCACAACACATGGCAGCAATGTCTCAACCAACTCAGAGAACAAGACAGATGTTAAAGTTTAACAGTGGAATGATAAGTAAAAAAGAAGTCAAGTAAAGGGTGCTTTCATAAATGTTTATTAGGCAGATGATGTTAGACTTTTTGTGTGTATGCGTGCGCGTGTGTGTGTGTGCATGTAAAAAACAGTCAGCACTTATACTTCCCAAGATACTACTTGCTACCAATTTTAGGCTGGGCTGACCTTGGATCCAAGCTTAGATTTAAAGGAGAAAAAATGGATTCAAACACAAGACCATTGAGCTGGCAGGCAAGCATCTAGCCATTATGCTAACACAGCTATGGACTGATTAAGAGAAAACTACATTTGTTACATTCTCAGAAATTCATCCAAAAGTCATGTCCACTAAACTTCACATGTTTACCCATAAATACATTTCCATCCAGTACTGGCTAACATTTTAGATTTTTTACAAATATAATACATTACAGATATAATATTTCTTATAATAGTCCATGTCATATGGCGTTGATAGTCAAGTCTTTCTGCTGCCTATAGTTTCATGTACGTTTAATCATTTCTTACACAGATAATCTTCAATGCCATGATACAAACCACCCAGCATCTTCTCTGTTAGTCTAACTCTGCAAGCCGTTCTAATGTCACAATGTGATGAAGGAATTTACAGATATCAGTTTCATATTTCACAGGGCATTTATGCGTGCAAGGAAATGAACTAGCTTGCAGATAAAGCTACTGTGGAGGGTGGACGACTCAAGGACCAGGCAGATTTTCTGAATACCCTATAAGAAATAAGATGTTTGCAAGAACCAAGTGATAACTATGAATCTGCAAGCACTACCAGACTTCAAGAACAACATGTTAAAAGGGGTGTGACCAGAAAAGAGCACTATGCAGGAAGCCAAAGAAGAATAAGAAAACAACACAGAACTGGTGTCATCAGCTGCTACACGCTGCAGAATTTACTAATAAGGGGATCCGAGCACTTATAGATCGAATGGTTCAATGTGCAATGAGGATAATCTGTTGACTAACTAACTAGCTAGCTAGCTACTATTTATTAAAATGCAATATATAACTTTAAAACTACACTTCTTCTTCAGTACTCCTAGCCCTTGAAGTTCCCTGCTACAGATATCATACATCCATTCACGTTTGTGATTGGGTTTTGATTTTCGGCAGGTAACTCTGAGTGTTTGTAGATCTGCCTGTATCTTATCTCTTCACATTCATCTTTCGTCCATCTCATGGTCTACAGCCATTCAACTCTTGTGTGCATGCAGGTTCTGTCTCTCTGTTATCTGCCAGTAATGAAGATGTCTTGAAAGAAACTGACCCACGAAGAGAACTGACTGCCCACATCAGTACCAGTCAATCTACATTCTTTGGCTATGTCTTCAGAAAGAGAAAACTGATGTACATCATGACTATGGGAAAGCTAGAGGGGAGAAGAGGCAGAGGGAGACCAAGAGAGAAGATGCTGGACAGTCTGACATCATGAACATGGAAGATCACCTGTGTCAGAAATGAACAAAAGTACATGAGACAGAAGGTTGTGAACAAACATGACCATTGATGCCATATGGCACAGACTATAAGAAGAAGTTATCTGCCATTCTCTCTATATACCTCAACCAGTTAGTGCATCAGCCCTCATGGTGCCAGTAACTGGTGGTCAAATACTAAAACTAAACCTGAGAATCCTTACTTGTTTCTGAAGCTCATCAAGTAAAGCAGACGACTCCTTGACACCACTGGCATCATATGCTTGTACAGCTTCTGATAGCCCGGCCCAGAAACCCGGCTCAATCTGGACAAAACAGGGGAAAACTACTTGAATGATCTGCCTGCGATGCAGAGGTGCTGAATGATATGTGGTGGCACACCAGAACTTATATACACCCCTCTGCAGTCATCACAGAAACAGGTTTCCCAACCAGGAGCCTGGCCAGTGTAGATAGGATCAACATTGCAGGCAAGGAACCAACAGTCTGCAAACAAATAAGCCAGACCAGGTAAAACAGATGTGCAAGCAATATATTCAAGTCCTGGAACAAGGCCAAAGTCCAGAAGTGAATGAATAAACAGCAACTTCTGCATGTTTACAGCCAGTGAATGTGAAGAAGAAGAAGAATTACGTGCCTAAAAAAACTGTGGTACTGTGTACCACCAGAAAAAAGGCCTGCCTTTAACAACATTTGTTTAACAGATGTTGTGGTTCACAGTTAGGCTGCAATATCTTCTACAACATACTTGTGAGAGGGCCCTTGCCGGTTCCAAGCCTGGATGAGAAAAGAGGAGGCCTGGAGGTGGGGCCAGCTCCCCCACCCTGTAAACAATTATTTGCTAAAAAAAGCCTCTGCAGACTTCAGTGGCCAGACATACACGCTACTTTGCTCAAAATCTATCCACTGTCTAGAAGGACTGAGGAAATTAGGACACTAAGGTCAACTCTGATGAGAGAGGCCAAAGGTGCTGAACTAGATTTCATCCATGACATTGAACTGATTGCACCGGATAGAACACAATGGGAAAATAGAGCCCTAGGTGGCATATAAGGGCACAACAGGACAATCAATGAATGGGTGAATATTAGGGGACAATTTATCCCCTCACACACCCCACCACATGGAGCCCTGGAACCCATCTTGGAACAGGCCAACTAAAAACTAATTCAGAAATGATCAAACACAAACTGAATCACAAGTTACAGACAACCCACAAACAGATTTTTGATTCAGACCAGCGGTGAGGTGCAAGTGTAAGTGTTGGCAGGTAACGATTATCCTGAAGAAGGTACCATCTGATATTTTCCTGTCTTCCTTTTTCAGAGTATTCATGCGCAGCTAGCATCGTAGTACAGTACTATTAACTGGTAGTTTTCACAGGTTAGTTTCTGCACAAATGGCATAAGCATGCAGCGAGCCGTCTTTTTACTACATTCATGACATAAACTGAGTGGCGTATTTGTAATTTAAAAAAGTCAACAGTAATAACAAACAGAAAAATAATGTAATTTTCTTTGGCAATGGAAAGTATAAGCAGCGATTACAGGGTTATATGGACGACTTACCACTGAGTCATACAGCAACCAGAGAGACATACCTGATCTCTGTACAAATTCAACATAATTCCAGTGCACAGCTCAATAATGATGACAACAAACACCAAACCAGCATACTGTGGAAAGCACCAGTAAGCATATTAAGAAAAGACTAGTAAATGATTGGTTGGTGCTTAACTTTCAGTAAACAGATATTAAACTAAACTCTAAATTGTTTTTTTTTTTTTGCATACAATTCTAGGTGCCACAAAATCTACACCTATTGCATAAATGGAACACCCACCCTTAGAAACCAGCACTGTTGCACTTCAAGGCAAAAAAATTTGCCACGGCTCAAAAAAGTAGCCGTGCTTAGCGTTCATTTTGATCGGAAGCATTATGTGAGGGTTAATAAACGGTCACCCCAGCAGTACCCTCGCTAGTAGCTGGGGAAGGGACAGGACATTACATCCACGAGCAAGCGTCACCTCTACAATGACCTGACTGCCTTCATTAACGACTGTTCACTCAACAGCCATGCAGTTCTTTGGCACGAAGGAGACACCTTGAACTTTGGTTTTGGACTGCTGACGCCCTACAAAATGTTATGTTATGTTATCACAATCGACGTCACTGCACACTGGGCATTCCCATGTGTGCTCAGTCCTCCGATACAGCAGCCACTTCAAAGTACTTCTACTAATTGTTCCCATGAGAAGCTGGTTATATTGTCTCCTATATCGGCCTTGAAGACAGCAAAGACGCACCACACCACACGCTTTACTCCCATGTCCCGCAATCGTGTTAGTGTCAGGGATTCCTCATTATCCACTAGCCCCGTCTGTACAGTGTTGATGATTTCTGCTCTGTCCATGCTTTTTCCCCACAATCCTTAGTGCAGTGCTTGCCAGTTGGTCCGCTCACTAACTTCCCTTTTTGCCGGCATGACCTGGTGTGTAGATCTAGGTTACAGAGGTTAAGTGCGATTTTCAAATGCTTTCTACCCATTCAGAGAGCATACCATCTGTTGCTATCTTCTGAAGCAAATTCATGGTCAGCATTTTCATTTCACTGGTGATAAGTAAAATCAAGTTGAAACTAAAAAGATATATAACATCTTATAATCATAGAAACCAATATAATGTAGGCTTTCTCAGAGATAAAGAAATTAAAGAACAGTTCTCAGTTACGGTCTCTAATAAGTACCAGGTGTTGCAGCAGTTAGCTGAAGATGTCAACACAGAAGTCTGCTGGGATCAGATCAAAGGTATCTGGAATGAATCTTGCGTAGAAGTTTTTGGCAAGAAAGAAAGGAAACATAAAGCATGGATAACACCAGAAACCATTAAACTGATTGAAGATAGGAAAAGTAAAAAGGCAGAATTAAACAATAGCAAAACTACAGCTGCTAAAGCTAGAGCTCAGGAGAATTACACAGAAGCCAACAAGGAAGTTAGGAGGCATATAAGGGCAGATAAAGTGAAATATCTAAATGATCTAGCACAAGAAGCGAAGACAACAGCAGCAAAAGGAAACCTCAGAGAACTTTACAGTAACACTAGAAAATTAGTAGGTAAATATAGTCAGCCAACTGGATCAATCAAAAATAGTCAAGGAAAGGTACTTACTAACACTAAAGATCAAATAGACAGATGGGTTGAATATTTTGAAATGCTTCTAAATAGACCAGGCCCAGAGGTTCCCCCAGATATCCAGCCTTTAGAAATGGAACTGGATATCAATTGTGAGATACCATCCAAAGAGGAAATTAGAAAAGCTATAAATCTTCTCAAGGAAGGAAAGGCGTCAGGCCCAGATGGTATCCCAGCTGAAGCCATCAGGACCAACATAAATACATCAACGGAATTGCTACATAGATTATTCAGTAAAGTCTGGGAGACCGAAGAAATACCAGCAGACTGGAGAGAAGGATATCTTGTGAAATTGCCCAAAAAAAAGGTGATCTACAGGAGTGTGAAAACTATAGAGGAATTATGTTGCTGTCAGTTCCTGGAAAAATATTAAGTAGAATTATTTTGGAAAGATTAAAAGATGCTATTGATAAAATGTTAAGAGATGAGCAGGCAGGTTTTCGGTCAAACAGATCCTGTACTGATCAGATAGCCACATTACGTATTATAACAGAGCAAAGCATTGAACTGAACTCACCACTTTACATTGGATTTATAGACTATAAAAAAGCATTTGACAGCATTGATAGGGAATCTCTCTGGAAATTGATGGGGCACTATGGAATCCCACAGAAAATTATCAGCTTAGTAAAGGCAACATATAAAGACATGAAATGTCGAGTTCTTCATGAGGGAAAGCTAACAGATGCATTTGAAATAAAAACAGGTGTGCGACAGGGATGTCTTTTGTCGCCTCTCTTATTTTTACTGGCTATAGACTTGACTATGAAAACAGTAACTGCTAACACCAAGAATGGAATTCAGTGGACCCCTACAAAACAGCTTGATGATCTGGACTTCAATGGAACACCTCAACAACATGTTTCCTTAATTTGGTAAAGACACTAAGCCCAATTTGGTCAATAAAGCAATCACAGTGGAACACCTCAACACGTTTCCTCAATTTGGCAAACAAAGACACTGAGCCCAATTTAGTCAAGAAAGCAGTCACAATGAAACATCTCAACAACATGTTTCCTCAATTTGGCAAACAAAGACACTGCCCAATTTGGTCAATAAAACAGTCACAATGGAACATCTCAAAAACATGTTTAAAAGGTTAAAGTGTGAGTTCCGGGGCTCCATTTTGGAGAATTAAAAATAGACCCCCTGCCCCATTCCTAACAAGCATGTCATAGGAGGTGACTAATTAGGGGTATTTCCTTTGAAGTTGGAGTACTCTGCCTGAGAGGCAAGGAACCAACAGTCTGAATGCAAAATTAAGGTCTGACAATCAGAACTTTCCACCAGAGTTTACAACCAGCAAATATTAAGAAGATGTTTTCAGGTCACAGCTATACAAAATTCTATCCAAATAGATCATTAATGAAGGCAATGATGATTGGAGGAACCAGACTGCCACTGTCTGCCCAAAAGCATGTCGTAAGAGTCGACTAATTGGGAGCTTCCTTCAAAGTTTGAATACATTTGCCTGAGAGGCAAGCAACCAACAGTGCGCATGCAAAGGAGTCACACATGTGAAATGGATGTGCATGCAACACTCAGGTTCTGGAACATGACTAGAGTCCAGAAGTGGACGAACAACCAGAACCTTCCGCTGGAGCTTACAGCCGCTGAACACGAAGTATCTGGTAGTATCTGCAATGTTTTACAATGTGAATTTTAATACTGCATAATGGGAAGAACTACAATGATAGTGGGCTCCAATGACTTCACACACACACGCACGCGCACACACGCACGCACACACACACACATGTGTAGACACAGAGACACAGATCAACAGCAGGCATCACAACATTATTGATTTCCTACAGACATATATATATATATATATATATATATATATATATATATATACACATAGGGGCAAACATAAGAGACAGATCAAAAAATATATTAAAATACTGATTTCCCCCCCCCCCCCACCCCCCTCTCCCCCCCTCCCCCCCCCCCCCCCCCCCCCCCCCCCCCCCCCCCCCCCCCCCCCCCCCCCCCCCCCCCCCCTCTCTCTCTCTCCGAGAGAGACACACACAACAGAGACAGAGAGTGACAGATCAACAGAAGATAGAAAAAAATCACGGATTTAGCACTAAAACAGGCAGATATATTGAGAAAGATCAACAGAAGACGTGAAAACCTTTTATAATTTTCCTCACAGGCAGATTTTGAGACATAACAGCAGCTATGAAAACATCACAGAACTCACAGACAAACACAGAAAGATCAACAGCAGCTATGGAAACACTGAATTCACACAAAAACACAGAAAGGTCAACAGCAGCTATGGAAACATTATTGAATTCACACAAAAACACAGATAGGTCAACAGCAGCTATGGAAACATTATTGAATTCACACAAAAACACAGATAGGTCAACAGCAGCTATGAAAAATGCCCTGGCTTCCCACAGACATACAGCTAAACTGCAGACATGGAATGAAAACCTCACTGACTTCACACATAGACAGGTCAACAGGGTGGACAAGAAAAGATCTTTAACTTCACACACATAGATGAACAGGTCAAAAGCAGCCATGAAAACATCTTCACAGACAGACCAACAGCAGCTATGAACACATCACTAACCACACAAAAACACAGACAGATCAACAGCAGCTATGAACACATCATTGACGTCATACCATATACATAAAGAATGTGTAACCCTTGATGGTGCAACAACAACCCAAGCAGCTAATCAGAACAATGAAAGCTCCAACGCCAATGAGAAGAAAGGCAACATCTGGCTGGGAGCTAGAGGAGATTTTCACATACTTGTACAAATGAGCCTTCATCCACACTCCATAGCCGAGAAGAATAACTCCATTTATCTGGGAATGCAAACAATGAACATATAAATATTAGCAAAAGAAGTACCAGACTAGATCTGAGCTATAGAAATAAGATGTACTGAAGTAAGATGGTTTTTATTTGAAGAAAAAAGTAATGTGCCATCTCCACAATGAAGATTGGCTACATTGTTGTTTTGAGGAATATTACATTGTAAGGCCCCAATCTCTTCCAATGTAGGACTCTCGTACTTTTGATTGAAAACCATTAGGGAAAAAAAATATTTTTTGTTTTCTCTCCCTTTTGGGGACTGAGATTTCGTGGTGAGTTCCCGGGAAAGCCCAACTGTATAAGGGTGAGAGTGTAAAATGAACACCGACAAACACTAACCCCCTTTCCCCAAATAATGGACCTTCCTAGGAACTCCCCACCTTATTTCAAAGTCTGTGAGATGCGGTGAAAAAAAAAGAAAGGAACTTTGTTTTCTGTGCACCGCAGGAAACAAACCTCCGCACTCGAGGATCCTAAAATTGTTTACTGCATTTAGTAACTTGTATGTGGTCCTAAAAACTGTTCACACGGTGAGGAGAAGCAGAGGGAGAATAAACAAACAGGCACTGGAATGGGAAAACAAATAGAATGATAAACAAGGATGTCCTAGAGAAACTCTAAGATGAATTTTGATGAGAAAGGCCAAAGATGATGGACTGGATTCCATTAATAATACCAGAAAGACAGCAGGAGAGAACAGAATGGAGGAACAGACTGCTGCCATCTGTGGCATAGACACAAAAAGGATGATGATGATGATGATATGCAAAATGCTAGGTGTGGAACATTTTCAGTAATTTGGGCTCCTAGCCTAAAATGCAGAGTACCAGATATTTCCTGTCATGTAAAAGTTTCCCACCATATCTTTTTCATAAGCTGAATGAGGTATTTGGGATTTGTTCTTTTAGGCTGACATATGAAAAGTGGCTCCTTGAGTCTTCCACATCAGGTAGCAGGTCCTTTGCAAAATGTGGCTATCATTTCCACATGCCAGAAATCAATTCTGTTCTTTCATTTCTGCTTTGTAAATTGTTATGCACAATGTGTCCTTGACATCCTGTGTTCCCTGTTGAGCTGGTAGACTCCTTCCTCTACTTTTAGGAACCACACTCTCCATTACTTTTACTAAAAACCATCATGACATTTAATATTCATTCATTCATTGTCATATTGTGCCATTCTATGTCACAAAGAGATTGCAGTCCATTTTTCCATTCCACTTTACCCTGTGTAATCACTCTGATATCACGGATTGAATCCAGTTCAGCTCCTTTGGATTCTCTCATCAATGTTTGCTTTAGGGTTTCTCTTGGAAGTCTTTGTTTTTTCTATTTTCTATTTCAGTGGGTCTCTGGTGATTTTGTGTTTGTCTTTTCTCAGAATGTGTCCAGTATAGCACCATCTTCTGGTTCTATCCCAAAATCTCCCCCCCCCCCCCCTCCAAACAGACAATTGAATATTTTAGTGGGTGGTAGTTAGGCTGCATGCAGTCTTGTGACCTAGGCTGCCTTCTCTAGTGGGAGGTAGGTGGTTTGGGGTGAAACACAGTTCTAGAAGTTCTGGGGTAAGTTACAAGCATCAGACAGCCGGAAAACCCCTCTTCTTCTTCTTCTTCTTCACTTCCTCTTTTACCGCTGTGGGTGTCGAGGGAGATTTAAGGTTCTGTTTCTAGCTCTTCTGGCTGCCTCGACTATAGGCACATCGTGCTGTTGTAGAGTTTCTCTAATGTTCTCCTTCCATCTTGTTCTTGGTCTACCCCATGCTCTACGTCCTTCTTCTCTTTCCATGTATGCTTTGTATGGTATGGTGTCACAAGGCATTCTCTCTAAGTGGGAAAACCATTTCACTTGCTGTCTTACCACCCTAAAAATATTGGACTGTCCCGTGCTGTCATCCTGGGTGGAGATATCAGGAAAGCATCCATTTTCTTTGTCTTTTAACTGCTGGTACTAGTGGTTGCCCTGACATTTTTCTTATTTCTTCACTCCTCTTGAATTCATCCCATTTTATGCTCTTTATTTTCCTCTGGCATTTTCTAGTGTTAAATCAAGACCTAATCATTCTACCCGAGATAGGTCCCCACTATACAGACATTTTGCAACTCTAGGTGCAGTCATAATACCTATTCCTTCCATGTATATCATAGTGGAAGTATTTCAGTTCACCTGAAACCATATTGACCACTGATACTCACTGAGTCACTGATAGTCAAAACTTCAGGTTGCAGTCCCAGAAAAGAAAAAAAAATAAAGAAGAAAGATTTAAAACTTGCCCTCTGGGCTTATTCTGTGTCTTCACTTCCCTTTTTACTGCTTCAGACATCACGAAAGATCTGCTTCTAGCTCTTTGACCATAGATACATTGTGCTGTTAGAGAGTTTATCTGTGTTATTTCTCATTGACTGCTGCCTGAAAGACACACATTTAGGACTCACATCCAATGAGGCATTTAAAACTTGCCTTCTGGTATTGTTCTGCGTCTTCACTTCCCTTTTAACCCCTTCAGACATCATGGGGGGTATAAAGTTCTGCTTCTAGCTCTTTGACCATAGATATGTTGTGCTGTTAGAGAGTTTATCTGTGTTACTCCTCCTTGACTGCTGCCTGAAAGACATCCAGGACTCAACGAGACATTTGTGGGCACGAGGTTTTACTTTAAGTAACTAGCAGTCCTGCCTAGGACGTGCTCACCCGCTGGTGTTGGCGTTACGGAGGCTCTAATTTTAGGCTAATTATAACTATTCTGGAGGTCGAATTGGGTATATGGGATCTGCGTGGTTGGTCTGCCGTCCAGGCTGAGATTTTTAAAGTATGATGTGGTAAATCTGTAAGTAGCAGTCCAGAAAGGACAAACCGATCGATCGTACCTATGTGGGTGAGAATAACACTAATAACAGTTAAACACTGGA
>CAJHNH020000248.1:351702-419202 GCA_905116865.2 Candidula unifasciata | reverse complement strand
ATTTCTGTCTATGCCTGGGATTTTTGTTGTGAATGTATAGTTCAAGCTATAGGTCTATGCCGTATTCCTAGATCATTTTCCACGTTGAAGGGTCTTTACCGCTCGAAAAACTTCTTGACTTCTGTCGCTTGAGTTGGTTGTTGCCCCATTCGACCACACAATCAAGAGTAGTGGGCTAGCGTGATACACACTCCATCACTATCGATTTTTTGCTAACCCGCTTTCTTTATCCTTTGTAAAAGATGGTGGCCATCTGACGTCACAAGTGAGTGGTTTTTTCCCCAGCGGGTTAGCACCCGCCCTCTTTATCCTTAGTAAAAGATAGCGCCCATCTGACGTCACACGAGATCGTTTTTTTCCAGCGGGTTAGCACCCGCCCTCTTTATTCTTAGTAAATATCGATCCGGCGGGGATGACGTCACGAGTGATTGTTTTTTTTTCGGGAGGGTGAAGATATATGAAATCTATTCTGTGCATTATCTCCATTGTCTCCAGCGGTGTCGGCATTTTCTTAGGGGATAATTTAAGGAAGGCAAAGCGATATTTCTTTAGTGTTCGGCCAAATTTGTGACAAACTGGCCGATGACTCATTTCCCACAGGCAATATGAAATGCCTTAGTGATTTTTCGACATTTTTTCAGCGCCGCAGAGGGCGAGGTTCTCTTATGATGGGTATAAAGCGCTGATAGGAAGGGGCGTAATGGGCACCCTACCTGACTTATAAATAAGTATATGAAGGTTCTAACTGGTCAGTAGGGTTCAGTAGGTAATTCTGCTGGGGCAGTTAGGTTAGTTGCGTATAATTTACAGGACGTTGCAGAACCAACCATAACAGCCCCTGGCTGTTGTGTGGTTTTTCTAGGCAATTTTACGTCTAGTAGTTTGCCATTGCTGGGGCAGAAGGATTAGGAAAATTCTTGTTTCCGGAGAGGCAAGTATGGCTATTATGCTCCAAGTTTAAAAAAACAAGGAATATAGCAAGAGGTTTGTATAAATTTGTGGGGCGTTTCGAAAAAGATGCTCTTATTATTTGTATTTCTCACAATTTATCTATATAGACAAGAACAACGCAGTGTGGTATTCACATAAACAGACTTTATTCGACATATAGAAACATCTATTTGCTGAGGTAAATCATGGCCCTGTATCAGCAAGTATACAACATATAGAAACATCTATTTGCTGAGGTAAATCATGGCCCTGTATCGGCAAGTATACAACATATAGAAACATCTATTTGCTGAGGTAAATCATGGCCCTGTATCGGCAAGAAACAACATATAGAAATATCTATTTGCTGAGGTAAATCATGGCCCTGTATCAGCAAGTATACAACATATAGAAACATCTATTTGCTGAGATAAATCATGGCCATGTATCGGCAAGTATACAACATATAGAAACATCTATTTGCTGAGGTAAATCATGGCCCTGTATCGGCAAGTATACAACATATAGAAACATCTATTTGCTGAGGTAAATCATGGCCCTGTATCGGCAAGTATACAACATATAGAAACATCTATTTGCTGAGGTAAATCATGGCCCTGTATCAGCAAGTATACAACATATAGAAACATCTATTTGCTGAGGTAAATCATGGCCCTGTATCGGCAAGAAACAACATATAGAAACATCTATTTGCTGAGGTAAATCATGGCCCTGTATCGGCAAGTATACAACATATAGAAATATCTATTTTCTGAGGTAAATCATGGCCCTGTATCGGCAAGTATACAACATATAGAAACATCTATTTGCTGAGGTAAATCATGGCCCTGTATCGGCAAGTATACAACATATAGAAACATCTATTTGCTGAGGTAAATCATGGCCCTGTATCAGCAAGTATACAACATATAGAAACATCTATTTGCTGAGGTAAATCATGGCCCTGTATCGGCAAGTATACAACATATAGAAACATCTATTTGCTGAGGTAAATCATGGCCCTGTATCGGCAAGTATACAACATATAGAAACATCTATTTGCTGAGGTAAATCATGGCCCTGTATCAGCAAGTATACAACAGACAGACATTGCAGTTATTACAATTTAAAGAAACAATTGATACAGCAAAAATATTATGGTTATTATAGGTAAACAAATTCAAACATACTTTTTTAATTTGACGTTTAGCACAGCAAATATTAATAACTACATGTATTATGGGTGCAACAAAAGTCAGATAGACAATATTTAAGCCAACAAAGGCAAAGCGCTGTGGGTAAATTTACAACGAAATCACCGGGAAAAGCCTCTACCGTGTTAGATGTTGAGAGGAGAAGTAGAGAAACCATGAGATTGGACTTGTCTTTTAATGTAAAAGTAAGATAGAGAATCTATATACTGGTTTTAGGTAAAGACAGAGGCTCCCCGTGTTCTAAAACCTTTATTGATTCCTGATTGGGGTTGTTGCGTGTTGAGTATTTGTAAACATTTTTCTTTATTTAATGTATTGTGATGTTTGCTGAGCCCTTTGGTGCTGGTTTTGTCGTATTTACTGAAATAATGGTATGTTTTACTATATAGCGATATCATCACGTCCCCCTCATACTCTAATTTAAACAACCCCAGGGTCCTCTTCTCGTATTTTTGTCAAACAACAATCCGGACAGCCCACGGGGACACTACCTTCACCGGAAATAAAAAGGGATCTATGAACGGAACAAACTGCTGAAGGCAACAGTCATATTCTTCAAAATACTGGGCTCTAAGATGAGGCCTTACAAGTCTCCGTTAACAAATAAAAAAGAAGTCACTGTCAACTAATTTAAAAAAAGTCTCTGTCAGCAAAAAAAAAAAAAAAAAAAAAAAAAAAAAAAGTATCTGTCAACAATTTAAAAAAAAGTATCTGTCTACAACAACAAAAAAGTATCTGTCAACAACAACAACAAAAAGTATCTGTCAACAACAAGTATCTGTCAACAACAACAAAAAGTATCTGTCAACAACAACAAAAAAGTATCTGTCAACAAATACAGTCTCTGTCAACAAATAAAAATGAAGTCTTTGTCAACCCGAAAATTAAATTAGTCCTTGTCAAAAAAAAAAAAAAAAAAAAAATATACGACTCTGTCAACAAATAAAACACACTAGTCTCTGTCAACAAATACAGTCTGTGTCAACAAAAAAAGTCTCTGTCAACAAATACAGTCTCTGTCAACAAATAAAGTCGCTGTCAACAAAAACAGTCTCTGTCAACAAATGAAAAAGGAAGTCTTTGTCAACAAAATAAAAAAGTCTTTGTCAACCAAAAAAGAAGTCCCTGTCAACAAGTAAAGTTTCTATCAACCAAAAAAAAGGAAGTCATTGTCAACAACAAAAATAAAAAAATGTCTCTGTCAACAAAAAAAAAACGAAGTCTCTGTCAACAAAAAAAAAGTTTCTGTCAACAAAAAAAAAAAAATCTCTCCCACTGTCAACAACAAAAAAAGAAGTCTTTGTCAACCAACAAAAAGTCCCTGTCAACAAATACAGTCTCTGTCGACAAAAAAAAAACAGAAGTCTTCAACAAGTCAACCCAAAAAAAAAAAGACAAGTCTTTGTCAACAAATAAAAAAGAAGTCTCTGTCAACAAATAAAGTTTCTGTCAACAAAAAAAAAGAAGTCTTTGTCAACCAAAAAAAAAAATAAGTCTCTGTCAACAACAAAAAAGGAAGTCTTTGTCAACAAAAAAAAAAAGAAGTCTTTGTCAACCAAACAAAATGTGTCTGTCAACAAATGAAAAAGAAGTCTTTGTCCACAAAAAAAAAAAAGAGAACAAAAATAAAGAAGTCAACCAAAAAAAAAAAAAATGTAAGTCTTTGTCAACAAATAAAAAAGAAGTCTCTGTCAACAAAAAAGAGAAGTATCTGTCAACAAATAAAAAAAGGAAGTCTTTGTCAACAAAAAAAAAAAATTAGTCTTTGTCAACCAAAAAAAAAAGTCTTGTCAACAAAAAAAAATGTGTCTCTGTCAAAAAAAAAAAAGTCTTTGTCAAAGTCTTTGTCAAAAAAAGAAAGTTTCTGTCAACAAAAAAAAGTCTCTGTCAACAAATAAAAAAGAAGTCTTTGTCAACCAAAAAAAAGTCTCTGTCAACAAATAAAGTCTCTGTCAACAAATAAAAAAAGAAGTCTTGTCAACAAATAAAAAAGAAAAAAAGAGAAGTCTTTGTCAACCAAAAAAAAAGTTTCTGTCACTGTCAACAAATAAAGAGAAGTCTTTGTCAACCAAAAAAAAATAAAGTCTCTGTCAACACATACAGTCTCTGTCAACAAATAAAAGAGAAGTCTTTGTCAAAAAAAAAA
Organism: Candidula unifasciata; assembly: GCA_905116865.2. NCBI lineage: Eukaryota > Metazoa > Mollusca > Gastropoda > Stylommatophora > Geomitridae > Candidula > Candidula unifasciata. The sequence goes on along the minus strand of CAJHNH020000248.1, from coordinate 414,912 downwards.
AAAAAAGTCTTTGTCAACAAATAAAAAAAAGTCTCTGTCAACAAGTAAAGTTTCTGTCAACAAATAAAAGAGAAGTCTTTGTCAACCAAAAAAAAAAGTCTCTGTCAACAAAAAAAAGTCTCTGTCAACAAATAAAGTCTTTGTCAACAAAAAAAAAAAAGTCTATGTCAACAAAAAAAAAAGAAGTCTTTGTCAACAAAAAAAATGTGTCTCTGTCAACAAATAAAAGAGTTCTTTGTCAACAAAAAAAAAAGTCTTTGTCAACAAAAAAAAAAGAAGTCTCTGTCAAAAAAAAAAGAGAAGTCTCTGTCAAAAAAAAAAAGAAAAGAAGTCTTTCTCAACCAACAAATAAAAAAAGAGGTCTCTGTCAACAAAAAAAGAAGTCTTTGTCAACCAATAAAACAAAAGTTTCTGTCAACAAAAAAAGGAGAAGTCTTTGTCAACAACAAAAAAAGAATTTGTCACTGTCAACAAATAAAGATAAGTCATTGTCAACCAAAAAAAAAAAAGTCTTTGTCAACAAATAAAAAAGTCTCTGTCAACAAATAAAAAAAGAAGTCTTCTGTCAACAAATAAAAAAGAAAGTCTTTGTCAACAAAAAAAAAAAAGTCTCTGTCAACAAAAACAAAAAAAAAAGTCTCTCTGTCAACAAATAAAAGAGAAGTCTTTGTCAACCAAAAAAAAGAAGTAGTCTCAACAAAAAAAAAAAAAGTCTCTGTCAACAAATAAAAAGTTTCTTTGTCAACAAAAAAAAAAAAGTCTCTTTGTCAACAAAAAAAGAAGTCTTTGTCAACAAATAAAAAAAGTCTCTGTCAACAAAAAAAGTAACAAATAAAAGTCTTTGTCAACAAAAAAAAAGAAGTCTTTGTCAACAAAAAAAAAAAAAGTCTCTCTGTCAACAAAAGTCTTTGTCAACAAAAATAAAGTCTTTGTCAACAAAAAAAAAAAGAAGTCTTTGTCAACAAATAAAAAAAGAAGTCTCTGTCAACAAAAAAAAAGAAGTCTCTGTCAAACAAAAAAAAGAAGTCTCTGTCAACAAATCAAAAAAGAAGTCTTTGTCAACCAATAAAAAAAAAAGTCTCTGTCAACAAAAAAAAAAAAAAAAGTCTCTGTCAACAAATAAAAAAGAAGTCTGTGTCAACAAAAAAAAAAAGTCTTGTCAACAAAAAAAGAAAGTCTTTGTCAACAAAATAAAAAAAGTCTTTGTCAACAAAAAAAAAAAGAAGTCTCTGTCAACAAGTAAAGTCTCTGTCAACAAAAAAAAAGAAGTCTTTGTCAACAAATAAAAAAAGAAGTCTCAGTCAACAAATAAAAAAGAAGTTTTTCTGTCAACAAATAAAAGAGAAGTCTTTGTCAACAAAAAAGAAGTCTTTGTCAACAAATAAAAAAGAAGTCTTTGTCAACAACAAAAATCAGTCTCTGTCAACAAATAAAAAGAAGTCTGTGTCAACAAAACAAAAAGAAGTCATTGTCTCCAAAAAAAGAAGTCTCTGTCAACAAAAAAAAAAGTCTCTGTCAACAAATAAAAGAGAAGTCTTTGTCAACAAAAAAAAAGAAGTCTCTGTCAACAAAAAAAAAAGAAGTCTTTGTCAACAAAAAAAAAAAGTCTTTGTCAACAAATAAAAAAGAAGTCTCTGTCAACAAAAAAAAAAAGAAGTCTTCTCAACAAAAAAAAAAAAAAAAAAAAGTCTTTGTCAACAAATAAAAAAGAAGTCTCTGTCAACAAAAAAAAAAAGTCTCTGTCAACAAATAAAAGAGAAGTCTTTGTCAACCAAAAAAAAAAGGAAGTCTTTGTCAACAAAAAAAAATGTGTCTCTGTCAACAAAAAAAAAGAAGTCTTTGTCAACAAAAAAAAAAGAAGTCTCTGTCAACAAATAAAGTCTCTGTCAACAAATAAAAGAGAAGTCTTTGTCAACAAAAAAAATTTTCTCTGTCAACAAATAAAAAAGAAGTCTTTGTCAACAAATAAAAAAGAAGTCTTTGTCAACAAAAAAAAAGAAGTCTTTGTCAACCAAAAAAAGTGTCTCTGTCAACAAAAAAAAAAAGTCTTTGTCAACAAAAAAAAAAAAAAAGTCTCTGTCAACAAATAAAGTCTCTGTCAACAAATAAAAAAGAAGTCTTTGTCAACAAAAAAAAAAGTCTCTGTCAACAAATAAAGTCTCTGTCAACAAATAAAAGAGAAGTCTTTGTCAACAAAAAAAAAAAAGTCTCTGTCATCAAAAAAAGTCTCTGTCAACAAATAAAAAAAGTCCTTTGTCAACAAATAAAAAAAAGTCTTTGTCAACAAAAAAAAATGAAGTCTTTGTCAACAAAAAAAAAGAGAAGTATCTGTCAACAAAAAAAAAAGAAGTCTCTGTCAACAAATAAAGTCTCTGTCAACAAAAAAAAGAAAGTCTTAGTCAACCAAAAAAAAAAAAAAGAAGTCTTTGTCAACAAAAAAAAAAGAAGTCTCTGTCAACAAATAAAAAAGAAGTCTCTGTCAACAAAAAAAAGAAGTCTCTGTCAACAAAAAAAAAAAAGAAGTCTCTGTCAACAAATAAAAGGAAGTCTTTGTCAACCAAAAAAAAGAAGTCTTTGTCAACAAAAAAAAAGAAGTCTCTGTCAACAAATAAAAAAAGAAGTCTCTGTCAACAAATAAAAAAGAAGTCTCTGTCAACAAAAAAAAAAAAAAAAAAGTCAACAAAAAAAAAAAAAGAAAAAAGATCTGTCAACAAAAAAAAAAAATGTGTCTCTGTCAACAAAAAAAAAAAAGTCAACAAATAAAAAAGTCTCTGTCAACAAGTAACAGAGAAGTCTTTGTCAACCCCAAAAAAAAAAGAAGTCTCTGTCAACAAATAAAAAAGAAGTCTTTGTCAACAAATAAAAAAAAGAAGTCTTTGTCAACAAAAAAAAAAAAAAAAGTCTCTGTCAACAAATAAAGTCTCTGTCAACAAATAAAAGAGAAGTCTTTGTCAACCAAAAAAAAAAATGTCTTTGTCAACAAAAAAAAAAAAAGAGTCTCTGTCAACAAATAAACAAATAAAAAAGTCTTTGTCAACAAAAAAAAAAAGTCTTTGTCAACAAAAAAAAAAACGAAGTCCCTGTCAACAAGTAAAGTTTCTATCAACCAAAAAAAAGGAAGTCATTGTCAACCAAAAACAAAGGAGTCTTTGTCAACCAAAAAAAATAAGTCTCTGTCAACAAATACAGTCTCTGTCGACAGATAAAAAGGAAGTCTTTGTCAACCAAAAAATATGTCTCTGTCAAAAAAAATAGTCTCTGTCAACAAATGAAAAGGAAGTCTCTGTCAACAAATAAAGTTTCTTTCAACAAATAAAGTCTGTCAACAAATTAAAAAAAAAAATTCTTTGTCAACCAAAAAAAAAAAAAGTCTCTGTCAACAAATAAAGTCTCTGTCAACAAAAAAAAAGGAAGTCTTTGTCAACAAAAAAAAAAGAAGTCTCTGTCAACAAAAAAAAAAGAAGTCTTTGTCAACAAAAAAAAAAAAGAAGTCTCTGTCAACAAATAAAAAAGAAGTCTTTGTCAACAAAAAAAAAGTCACAAAAAAAAAAGTCTCTGTCAACAAAAAAAAAAAAGAAGTCTCTGTCAAAAAAAAAAAAAAAGTCTTTGTCAACAAAAAAAAAAGAAGTCTTGTCAACAAAAAAAAAAAGAAGTCTCTGTCAACAAAAAGAAGTCTCTGTCAACAAAAAAAAAAAAAAAAAAAAAAAAAAAAAAAAAAAAAGTTTGTCAACAAAAAAAAAAAGTCTTTGTCAACAAAAAAAAGAAGTCTCTGTCAACAAGAAAAGTTTCTGTCAACCAAAAAAAAGAGAAGTCTTTGTCAACCAAAAAAAAAAAGTCCCTCTGTCAACAAAAAGTCTCTCTGTCAACAAAAAAAAAAAAGAAGTCTTTGTCAACAAAAAAAAAAAAGTCTCTGTCAACAAAAAAAAGAAGTCTCTGTCAACAAAAAAAAAAAACAACAAAAGAAGTCTTTGTCAACAAAAAAAAAAAAAGAAGTCTCTGTCAACAAATAAAAAAGAAGTCTCTGTCAACAAGTAAAGTTTCTGTCAACAAATAAAAGAGAAGTCTTTGTCAACAAAAAAAAAAAAGAAGTCTTTGTCAACAAAAAAAAAAAAATGTGTCTTTGTCAACAAATAAAAAGAAGTCTTTGTCAACAAATAAAAAAGAAGTCTCTGTCATCAAATAAAGTCTCTGTCAACAAATAAAAGAGAAGTCTTTGTCAACTAAAAAAAAAAGTCTCTGTCAACAAAGTAAAAACAAAAAAAACAAAAAAAAAAAGAAGTCTTTGTCAACAAAAAAGAATTTGTCACTGTCAACAAATAAAGAAAAGTTTTGTCAACAAAAAAAAGAAGTCTCTGTCAACAAATACAGTCTCTGTCAACAAATAAAAAGAGAAGTCTTTGTCAACAAAAAAAAAAAAATAGTCTTTGTCAACCAAAAAAAAAAAAAAATAAAGTCTCTGTCAACAAAAAAAAAAAAGTCTCAGTCAACAAATAAAAAGAAGTCTCTGTCAACAAAAAAAAAAGAAGTCTTTGTCAACAAAAAAAAAAAAAAAAATAAGTCTCTGTCAACAAATGCAGTCTCTGTCAACAAATAAAAAAGAAGTCTCTGTCAACAAACAAAAAAAATTAGTCTTTGTCAACCAAAAAAAAAACGTCTCTGTCTACAAATAAATAAAGTAGTCTCTGTCAACAAATAAAGTCTCTGTCAACAAATAAAAATGAAGTCTTTGTCAACCAAAAAAAAATAAGTCTCTGTCAACAAAAAAAGTCTCTGTCAACAAATAAAAAAAAAGTCTTTGTCAACCCAAAAAAAAAAAGTCTCTGTCAAAAAAAAAAAGTCTCTGTCAACAAAAAAAAGAAGTCTTTGTCAACAAAAAAAAAAGTAGTCTTTGTCAACCCCCCCCCCCCCCCCTCCCAAAAAAAAAAAAAATTAGTCTTTGTCAACCAAAAAAAAAAAGTCTCTGTCAACAAAAAAAAGTTTCAAAAAAAAAAAAAGAGAAGTATCTGTCAACAACAAAAAAAAAGAAGTCTCTGTCAACAAATAAAGTCTCTGTCAACAAATAAAAAAGAAGTCTTTGTCAACAAAAAAAAAAAAAAGTCTCTGTCAACAAATACAGTCTCTGTCAACAAATAAAAGGAAGTCTTTGTCAACCAAAAAAAAATTACGTCTCTGTCTACAAATAAAAAAAGTAGTCTCTGTCAACAAAAAAAAAAGAGTCTCAACAACAACAAAAACAAAAAGAAAAAAATAAAGTCTTTGTCAACAAAAAAAAAAAAACAAATACAGTCTCTTTCAACAAATAAAAAGAAAGTCTTTGTCAACCAAAAAAATAAATTAGTCTTTGTCAACCAAAAAAAAAAGTCTCTGTCAACAAAAACAAAAAGAAGTCAACAACAAAAAAAGAGAAGTCTTTGTCAACCAAAAAAAAAATATGTCTTTGTCAACAAAAAAAAAAGTAAAAAAAGTCTTTGTCAACAAAAAAAAAAAAGTCTCTGTCAACAAATAAAGTCTCTGTCAACAAATAAAAAAGTCTCTTTGTCAACCAAAAAAAAAAAAGTCTCTGTCAACAAATAAAGTCTCTGTCAACAAATAAAAAGGAAGTCTTTGTCAACCAAAAAAAAAAAGTCTTTGTCAACCAAAAAAAATGTCTCTGTCTACAAAAAAAAAGAAGTCTCTGTCAACAAATAATGTTTCTGTCAACAAATAAAAAGGAAGTCTTTGTCAACCAAAAAAAAAGAAGTCTTTGTCAACAAAAAAAAAAAGTAGGCTCTGTCAACAAAACAAAATAAGTCAAGTCTCTCTGTCAACAAATAAAAAAGAAGTCTTTGTCAACCAAAAAAAAAAAAAAAAAAAAAAAAAATAAGTCTCTGTCAACAAAGACAGTTTCTGTCAACAAATGAAAAGGAAGTCTTTGTCAACCAATAAAAACTAGTCTTTGTCAACCCCAAAAAAATAGTGTCAACAAATAGAGTCTCTGTCAACAAATGAAAAGGAAGTCTTAGTCAACCAAAAAAAAAAAAAAAAATTAGTATTAGTCAACTAAAACAAAAACGTCTATGTCAACAAATAAAAAAAAGTAGTCTCTGTCAACAAAAAGTCTCTGTCAACAAAAAGTCTCTGTCAACAAATAAAAAGGAAGTCAATGTAAGAAAAAAAAATAATTAATCTTTGTCAACCAAAAAAAAGTCTCTGTCAACAAATACAGTCTCTGTCAACAAATAAAAAGGAAGTCTTTGTCAACCAACAAAATAATTTAGTCTTTGTCAACCAAAAAAATAAGTCTCTGTCAACAAATACAGTCTCTGTCAACAAATAAAAAGGAAGTCTTTGTCAACCAACAAATAAATTATGTCTCTTTCTACAAGTAAATAAAGTAGTCTCTGTCAACAAATAAAGTTTCTGTCAACAAATAAAGTCTCTGTCAACAAATAAAAAAGAAGTCTTTGTCAACCAAAAAAGTCTCTGTCAACAAATACAGTCTCTGTCAACAAAAGAAAAGGAAGTCTTTGTCAACCCAAAAAAAAAAAAAAAAAAATTTCTTTGTCAAGCAAAAAAAAAAAAAAAAGCCTCTGTGAACAAATAAAAAGGAAGTCTGTGTCAAAAAAAAAAAAAAAAAAAGATGTCCCTTCACACCGGAAGCTGTCGGTTGCCGTTAGAGTTGTGGGCCTGCACAACATGCAGAAAGTTCTCCCTCACATCCGTACAAACATTTGGCTATCCTCCGAATAACGGGCACTAAAAATGGCGGCCGCCAAATATTCTTTCAAGCCTCAGTCACGTGTCAATTGCGCACTTCCGGAGACTTAATTTGCGGTTTTCCGGCGATTACCGCACGAGTCCCCACGCCGCTCACGCGGCGTGGATTGAGGCTAAAATAGATGGCTAGTACTCACGACTAGCAGCTTCCGTATCTCCAGCAGCTTTGCAGCGGTAAGGGGGGGGCAAGATACAACGTGTCCACATCCTTGCTAAGGTACAGATGGGGAGGGAAAGCAATGAAAGGTAGCCCAATTTATAACTCACTGCTGGTTATCTCTTACTAGTGTGCCTTAAATTTTTTTTTCAGAGACGGTATGAATAATTTAATTTGATTTGTTTTTAATGTAGCTAAAATGTTTAACTGTTCTCTCTCTCTCACTCTCTCTCTCTCTCTCTCTCTCTCTCTCTCTCTCTCTCTCTCTCTCTCTCTCTCTCTCTCTCTCTCTCTCTCTCTCTGTCTCTTTAATTTCTCTTTCTTTCATCCCCAATCACACAAACACACACACACACACACACCCACACACTCACATACACACACACACACGTGCAAACACATACAAACACATATCCTCTTTGTGTCTGCATTCCGCAGGATTAACATCTCAAGGACGAGAATCAAACAGGTAAAAATCCCATAAACTTCGTTCATTTAACCATATAGCACTGGTATAGTGGGGAAGTAACCTTTAGTACAGGATGGGTGGGTTTCCGATACATACATCCTCATTAGCATTTTACAAGAACAAGGTCCCATTTCAATGTCCTGGGCACATGAAGCTAGCTTCACACTTGTGTAGACAAACAACACACAACTGGGGATTTGGGCAGTGTCAAGCCAGCTTCCCACTTGTGTAGACAAACAACACACAACTGGGGATTTGGGCAGTGTCAAGCCAGCTTCCCACTTGTGTAGACAAACAACACACAACTGGGGATTTGGGCAGTGTCAAGCCAGCTTCACACTTGTGTAGACAAACAACACACAATCGGTGATTTGGGCAGTGTCAAGCCAGCTTCACACTTGTGTAGACAAACAACACACAACTGGGGATTTGAGCAGTGTCAAGCCAGCTTCACACTTGTGTAGACAAACAACACACAACTGGGGATTTGGGCAGTGTCAAGCCAGCTTCCCACTTGTGTAGACAAACAACACACAACTGGGGATTTGGGCAGTGTCAAGCCAGCTTCACACTTGTGTAGACAAACAACACACAACTGGGGATTTGGGCAGTGTCAAGCCAGCTTCACACTTGTGTAGACAAACAACACACAACTGGGGATTTGGGCAGTGTCAAGCCAGTTGCTTTTACTTCTCGTGACCTTTTCCTGATATCCATCATAGATTGGTACAAACTAAAGTTCAAGTCACTTTAAAACTATGTTGATAGAGATTCAAACCTATACCCATCGGTTGGCAGGCAAGCACGCAAGCCTCCATGCTTAAAAAAAAAGCGTCTTTTGCATGAACAATCAGAACAATCAGCATATAATCCTTAATCTACCCAAAGAGACTGAGTCCACGTGAGCTTAAACTGAGTGAATTAATGATGTTTCCAATCAATATTATCAGTATTGTTCAATAGTTGTCTTTTATCTCACATCTTGTTAACCCATTTAAAACTACTGGCTAAATTAGTTTGCCAAGCATTTTAAAAACAAAAGGTTCAATTAAAGTCAACAGAAATGACTACATTGCATTGGATTTTATCCTATGTCGCTTGGACTATCTCCTCAAAATGGCAAGTTAGTACAGAGAGCATCGCAGAATGAATGAACTCCATAGCCCCAGCAACAATCACTATAAGTGTCCGTAAAAAGTGCTCTTTGAACTGAATGATGCAGTCTGTGAAATGAAACCATGGCCTTCACAACACAAGTCATAAAAATTAACTCTCTCAGTACCAAACATGTGTTTCATTATTTTATTCTATGGCAAGCATACATAATGAAACCATGTGGGTAATTCTGGGATGTACGAGAAATACCCCGTTAGTATGTATACGATATATACTTGCACTGTCTACTATTGCAGATAGGCTTACAGTTCTGAGGCTCAAAGTTCTGCAAGCAAAGTCATATCTCAGAGTAGCTCCAGACAAGAAGCACCTCTTGCATGAAGCCATGCGTAGATCTAAAGGTCACAGACTGAAAAGAGGAAGGTCTTGGATAGCGCAAGCTGAAGACACAATCACTCATGTGTGCAGGCTTGATAAGTTTGTGCGAGGTGAGGAGTGGGTCAAAGTGTGTGAGCACGTTTCAGACTTGTGCAGGGTTCTTATCACTTTGGGTCGTGAGTGCAGGGACTGGCCAGCTGGAACTGCAAAATCAGAAGTTCAGCAAATGATTCATGACAATTCCTGCCCAAGTGATGCTATCGTCTATACAGATGGCTCTGTGCTGAGAGGCAGACGATGTGCATGTATGTAGGTTAATAGCAAAGGCGAAAGGACGTCGCTTAGTGCAACAAAGCCTGGCATATTTTATAACGTCTAGTTTGAGAATGGAGGTGCAGGCAGTCCCTGCTGCCTTCCGCTGGTTTGAGAATCAGCTGTACACACATGAGTTACACATCCCTTTGAGTTGATTGGATGATTGATATGCAGTCACATAGGAAAAAAAATGTATGTTTCTAATATTTCTTTTCTCAAGCCCTTTCTTCTTCTTCTTCTTCACTTCCTTTTTTACCGCTGTGGGTGTCGAGGGAGATATAAGGTTCTGTTTCTAGCGCTTCTGGCCGCCTCGACCATAGGCACATCGTGCCGTTGTAGAGTTTCTCTGATGTTATCCTTCCATCTTGTTCTTGGTCTAACTCGTGCTCTACGTCCTTCTTCTCTTCCCATGTATGCTTTGTATGGTATGGTGTCACAAGGCATTCTCTCTAAGTGGGCAAACCATTTCACTTGCTGTCTTCGTATGTAATCCAGAATTGGTTCTGTGCCGACTTTTTCTCTTATGATCTCATCCCTGATCTTATCTCTTATGGTCACTCTTACAGCCCTTCTCAGACATCTCATTTCAGTGGTTACTAATTTTCTTTTATGGTTTGTTGCGAGTGACCATGTCTGGCACTGGTAGCACAGAGTTGGAATAAATATGCTTTGAATAAGATGTCTCTTTGTGCTGATTGGGATTGTCTTGTGCTGTAAGAGTGGGGCTAGCTGTCCTAATACTTGGTTTGCTTTACTGCATCTAATGTTAATTTCTTTATCCAATTTTCCATCTTCGGTAAATGTAGTTCCCAGATATTTAAACTCAGATGCATGTTTGATGCCTTTGCACTCTATTGCTATGTTTAGATCTGTCTTCTTTTTTCCTATTGACATTACTTCTGTCTTTTCAGTGTTGATTCTCACATTATTTGTTTTACATTCTTCATTCATGGATGTTAGATGTTGTTGCAATTTCATGGCTGTATCTGCTATCAAGACCTGGTCATCTGCAAAGAGTATTTCGTTGATCTTACTAACATTTTCATTCATGGGCTTGGCATTCTTGCATATACTGTCGATGTAGGTGATAAACAGCAGTGGTGATAAGACACACACCTGTCTTACTCCAGATGTCACTGTGAAAGGATGAGATGTTCCCTGATTTATTCTAACTACACTTCTACAATCCCTGTATAAACTTTTGCACACTTTGATGAGGTGTTTGCTTACTCCATATCTTGCCATTACTTTCCATAATAATTGTCTGTCCACTCTGTCAAATGCCTTCGCCTGGTCTACTAATGCCACAAATAAGTTCTTATTGTATTCAATGTTCTTTTCTATTAACTGTTTAAGTGTGAAGATTGCATCTGTGCAGCTTCTATTTCTCCTAAATCCCATCTGTTCTTCTGCCAGCTGTGGTTCTATCACTGGTCTCAGTCTTGTTTCTTTTATCTTGGCATACATTTTGCCAACATGGCTTAAAAGAGAGATGCCTCGGTATTGACCGCATTCTCGTTTGCTTCCTTTGTTCTTCCACAATGGTATAACTATTGCATGTTGCCAATCAATAGGGGTAGTTTGTTGTACCCATGCTGCATTAAATATTTTGTGCAGCCATCTGTTGCTGCTTTCACCTGCTGCTTGAATTATTTCTGTTGGTAATCTATCCGGTCCTGGTGCTTTATATTTGGGAGACTGCTTAATGACTTTTTCTATTTCATCCATTAGTATGTGTGGTTCTAACACTGTTGCTCTGTGCTCTTCAGTTGTTCTTTCCTGATGATCTCCTAGAGGATTAAAGAGCTCATTGACTCAAGCACTTTGGTTGCATCAATAATTGCTTGCTGCTCTGCTCTGAAGTTTGCGGAGAGTTTCCTAGAGGCGCATGACCTTTCTTCTGTGGTCCCATCTTGCAGCATGATGACCAATCCAGCTCCTCCGTTTGGTCCCTGCTCCCTCCAATGACCAATCGGTGTATACGTGTGTCCATTCAGGTTTTGGGTAAGAATTGTAGACATGTTCAAGGGTCTTAGCAAGCAGTACTAGGTCACATACTTCAGCATTTCTGTCGATGCCTGGGATTTTTGTTGTGACTGTATATTTAGGCTATAGGTCTCTGTCGTATGCATGGATCATCTCCCATGTTGAAGGTTCTCTACCGCTCGAAAGACTTCTTTACATCTGGGGCTTGAGTTGGTTGTTGCGCCATTCGACCACATAATCAAGCCTCTCCGGAATAACGCATGTGTGCTCTTCGCTACCCGTTATATTAGTATCGTCCATGAATGCTCTTAGTGGTGGTGCCTAGGGATCCCTAATGTGAAGGCCTTGCCTGTACCCGACAGCCCCATCTAACATAGCCTGCATGGCCATAGCGAACAGTACCGGACAAACCGTACATCTCAGTGCTATCTTAACTTGGAGCTCAGTTCACCTCGTAGTGAACGGGGCAAAAAAAAAAGGGGGGGGGGGGGGGCATATGGCGAACTATGAAAAATACTTCTGGATTATGGCTATGATCTATGCTGGTATATGAACCATGCGAAGAGCATGCCATAATATGTAGTACTGACTCACAGGTCCTGGTGAAGTCCAACCAGATCACGTGCAGTCCTGTTTTCTCTGACTTAGCTCTCTGAATACACACCCAGATCATAGACACAAGCTCAAACCACCCGGGGACGCCCGCGAGGCCACCATTCTGCACCGATGTACGATGTACTGGTTATGCATTAAGTACTGTGTGAGTCTGCGTGCCATAACAAATATTGTCCTCAACGTTCAACAGCGATATAGGCCTGAATTTGGATAGATCAGAGGAGACTCTCTCTTTAAGAATGTTGACTCCGTTTGCTTTCTGACACTCCTTACATTCATACTTTCGGCTCCACGCGAGCCTTAGCAATCGGTGAAGCTTTCGTTGGATTTTTGGACAGCGTTTGTATAGCGCCAACGGTAGTTAAAGTAGTTAGCTAGCTACCTAGCCGATTAGTTAGTTAACTAGTTAGTTAAATAACATTTTACCCCTTTTGCATATTTAATCATCAGTAACTGGTTTACTATTCTTCTTTAACTTCCTGATAATCGCTCTTGTCTGGCGTCACTCCTTTCAGAGCCGTACACAGTTTTTTTTTTTTTTTTTTTTTACTAATAATTGATTTAAGAATTGACATCATCACAAACCAGACATTCCTATTATACTCCCTCTCCCACAGCAAATGACTTGAGGTGTCGATACTAACTGTTCCCATCGCACACTGATATCATCCAGATCACCATAGCATGGGTTTCAGCGCATAAAGGTGTAGTCGATTACGAACAGGTGGATATATTTATAAAAAGAGGTACCAGCAGTCATAAATTAATAGAAACAGTCTTAGAAAAACTGAAAGGAAGGGCCAAATCAAACGGTATGTTATAGGAATGTGGAAGAGACGGTGGGAAATGAGTGCTACGGGCAGAAGGGCGTGCGAATATTTGAGAGAACCTGCCCTGGCATCACAAGTCTCAGACATCCTCAAATTCTTTCAAATAACAAATTAGGGAGACTAAGACTTGGATACCAGAAAGCCAAATTTACAGCACCCTTGTGCCTAGAATGCTTTCAGGACAACACTAGTACCCATTTAAGGTTGGGTCTACCTTGGAGCTAGGGTCATTTAAAATAATAATAATAATAAAAAAAATGTAGAATAAATAGAAAAAACCAAGCTCCGCTGGGATCTTGGCCTTCCGACCCATAAGCGAGCGTATTGCTGCTGTAACACGTTGGATCCTTTAAGTGTGTGTGTATATATAATATACATGTGTATGTATGTAAACACGTACACATGCATTCCAACGGGAATGAGTATGTTTTATATATATATATATATATATATATATATATAATATATATATATATATATATTTATATATATATATATATATATAATTGTAAATGAATGCTTGTATATGCGTGTGGGTGTGTATATTGCAAACCAGCCCCCTCTCCAACAACCCTAACTAGATACTGGAGTACCGGTCCAAGCCACTAATATTTCTTGACCAAGATAATTAGCACACACAAACTAGACCACAATTGTAGCAGATGCTGCTCGAAGAAGGTTGAACATGGTCGATTTTTTGTTAGTTTGTTTTTCATTAATAGCTGAATGGGTGGATCACACTTTCTTAGACATGTTATTTCATATAACTTCGTGTCTTCTGTAAACATTTGTTAATATATGTTTTTCACAATGTCTAACTTGTACAGTAACGAGTGTTTCCGTAGCTATCGTCTTTAAAACCAGAAAATCCGCTATTTCATTCCCTGGCACTCCTGCATTTTGCAGACAGTATAACCCCATGATTTCCTGCGAGGTTGACGTACCGACTGTGAATCGGACAATTCCTCTGGTAACATTGTTCTTTGTTATCCAAAATCAGAGCTGTGGTATTAGATGCCTTCTCTATCCTCGTGTTTGAAGCCCCATTCTGTTCTGCCACGATCTTTCTCTTCATTATTGCTGAAAAAAAAAAAATACAATCGGACGTTGGGGTTCATACTGAGGGGAGGATTTGAGCACCTATGGACATGTCCGGAGAGCAATGATGATAATCCAACTAACTAACTAACTAACCTATAGCTGAAAATCTCCAGCCAGATCTTACACCTCTATGAACAAAGCCATCGGTGTAAACTTTTGCCTCATCTAGCCCAACGGTTTTATCTGTCAGTTGTACTTCTAATTCTGCCATACCGTTACACAACTCTCTACATTCTCTTCCTAATGTGATAATGACTTGATGGAAACTGCTGTTGCGTGTGTTCCTCTCGACCCATTCTTGCCCCCGTGTGTATTTGCTCGACTGTGGCCATTTCCTGATGGTATCTTCTCTGCTGCCATCCATTACTTTCCTTTTTTCAACTGGTCTCCTCTCAAATCTTTCAGATTGCCATGCTTTTGCCAGGGGCCGCAATATAGGCAGGCCATAAATATGGCTAATTGTCTGAACGCGGTTTCTGGGACATCTCCACGGCGATCCTCATCCACATGGTGGCACTTTGTGTCATCAGGTGTTTGTCGCTTGTTTGAAGTCCTGGTGGGGTAGAAAGTCAGTCACACAGTCAACATTTATTAGTTTTCCCTATGAAGTACTTGACTTTTTGTGTCTATGTTGTATTTACTTAGTCAATGATTTTCTGTGGAATTCTTAATACATTTCCAGATAGATTTTTCACCATGATGCCAAAGGCTGTTTCATTGTGCACAAATGAACGGTGACAGTAACGATATCCCATTTTCCGGAAGAGTTGAGTGAGTGGACTTTGGTTTGTTAATCGAGAACAGTTTAGCAGATTAATTTGAAAGTTAATATCGTGCTACCAATACTTTTGTATTTGTAAAATTTCTATCTATGATTGAATTCATCTATCGGTGTAATTTTTAAATAATAAAGGTAAAAACTGCAATTGGTTTGAGAGCGATTTGATTGTTCGGCAATTCAGTTTCAAAATTTCATGGTTTGATTTTTTATCGACATTTAATTTGCATATAAACATAAAATAAAAGTAAAAGAATAAGAATTTTTATTTTAAATCGAAAGTGGAAAGTGAACAATGAGAACTATTCAAAATCCAACTAATACTATAGTAACATTTTAAATTTATCTGAAAAAAAGCTAAAATAAACAAATAAAAAAAAGCAATATAACATAAAAATATATATCTCCCAACGATGTTTTGATTATGATTATATTATAAGAATGAGAATCATTCTCATTCTTATAATATAATCATAATCAAAACATTCACATTACGTTTGTTTCTGTTATTTTAGGGGTCATATATTCTCTAAAGCTATCGAGATGAGGTGTGTGACTGCTTTGTGTTTGAACTGTTTTTGTCTAACACTCTTACTAGTAAACTAATGGCTACTCTGCAGGTAGTGGGTAGTGGCTGAAGAACCATTGGATTAAATTAATTAAGTAAATTTAGTGTAGCAGCATTGCACTCACACTACATCTGACCAACAGAAATGCTGGCAAGCAAACACACCCAATTTATAGGCCATCTGTCTGTGCTACGTTACCGTTAATCGTCACACATGAACATTAAATATATATATTTTTTAAAAATAAATTCTATTAGCATGGCTACTTGATTTTCCAAATTTATTTTAACCTCACTTTTCAAATTATTGTTTTCCTCTTATGTACACTTAAAAAAGTTGCAACCTTTTTGAGTAACTTGTGTGTCTCAGTCGATTTACTTTCCCCATGTCTATAAATTGTCTCATTAACATTGCATATTTGGATCTACAAAGTATGGCTTACCGTGCTTGTCTCCTTATCTTCTCATTTAATGTTTTAAAAATTAAAAGACATCTGTTTTCTTTTATATCTATGTCAAAGTCTAAGTGCTCCCTCAAAGTGCCTGTTCTTCTTCAGCATATGAAGTTAATGAAGATTCCACAACTGTCACAGTCTTTTCTTAGACACTTGGTAATGATGACCTGGGGACACTGAAAAAAATAAATCATTATGAATGTAGTCAGAGGTTAACCCACAACAGCAACCACTGATGGTTCTTAAATGTGTTGTAAAGGCATTGGTGCAGACTTTTGTTCTGGCTGTGTAAACAGAATATTTGTATGTTCTGGTTGCATGAGTGCTGTGGAAGTTACAGCTGATGAATCAGTTGATCGTGCTGTATGATAAAACGATATGGCTCTTGGCTTACCCTTACAAAACCATCGCACTGACGTTGAACTGTATAGCAGATGTTTTTTTTAAATTTTGGGCCATATTCTTTAAATTAATAATAGCACTTGTTCGTTGCACATGTAAATGTTTGTCTGGCTCTGCCATCTGCATAATTTCCTTTATTCTTCTGCATATATCAAAAACAGGAAGTTTGTCATTTACGAGTAACTGTGTTACGTAGCCCTTCTTGATCAAATACATGGTCATCTTCTAAAGAGTGTATAATGTTGTTGTTTGTTTGCGTTCACCGGCTGTAAACCCCATCAGAAAGTTCTAGTTGTTCATCCACTTGTGGACTTTGGCTTTGTTACAGGTCCTGAGTTTTGCATGTGTGTCCGTTTTACGGATCTTGCTTATTTGTATGCAGACTGTTGGATCCTTGCCTCTCAGGCAGACGCACTCCGACTTAGAAGGAAGCTCCCAATTAGTTGACTCCTATGACATGCTTGTTGGGGAGGCAGTGGGTCTGTTCTTCTTTTCACCACTATGGGACCATGAAAACCTACACAGGGATGCAGGGTGTATATTTAGTACTGTATTTTTTTAAATTGCTGCCATTCCATTTATTTGTAATCACCATTTGTGGAGTTAGGGCAACATTTACTGCTTTTGTGTACCTTTTTTTTGTATCTTATACAAAATATAAATATATATATATATAGTCCGTCTGTGTAAGTAACTATGCAATGGATACCATCACACTGGGGAGTTTCTGGAAATGAAAAAGCTGATAAATTAGCTTACGAAGGTGCAAATGAAGAACAACCTGATGTACCAGTCTCTTATCAACAAAAGAAGAGAATAATCAAATCAATCAGAAAGTCACCAAAACCGGCACAAGACGATTACCAATTTATGGATAGACCAGAGCAAGTTATTATTCTACACCTTAAAACAAGACACAATCGACTTTGCAGCTACATATACACAAAATTTAAAATCGGTGAATCAGCCATGTGCACATGTGGATTGGCACCTGAGATAACAGATCATATCCTTCAAGACTGTCCAAATACAACATATCAAGATAAAACTTTTGGCCAAGAGAAACATCGGTGCAAGTCAAACTTTACGGGTCGCTGAGTGAATTACAAAAGACAGTGAAGTTTATACTAGAGACAACATTGCAGATATAATCTATTTGAAACAAACAAAAGAAGAAGAAGAATTTGGCATTTATCGATATGTTTAAAAAAAAAAAATTCATGTTGTTAAAGACCTTGGACAGCTCAGGCAGTGTAATGTTAAGGAACACATGCTAAACCAGAAATACAGTTTCTTCAGTAACACTATTCTAGCTAAGATAAGTAACAAAAACATCTGTATATGGCTGAGATGTTCTAAATTAATGGTTGCATGGCACTTGAGACATGACGTTATACACAAGTTTAGTTATGATGCCCAAATAATTTATGGAAAAATGTCTACAGTCATTAAACTTACACCCTGTATATGAAATGTGGGCTATCCTCCGAATAACGGTCCCAAATTCTCGAGGCCGAAAATATACCCTAACAGGGCCTCAGTCACATGTAAATTGGGGATCTATTTCCGGCGACTACACAGCATACGGCCAAGAGTAAACTGGCTAAACTAGATGCTGGGACTCACGAGCAAATAAAATGGAGGAAGTTGCAGGAGATGCGGTAGCTGCTGCTCTTGAGTCCCAGCCTTCTAGTTTAGCCCTGCGGGAGAAACTCTTGGCGGTGACTTTAGCTCGGCAGAAGCTTTTCTGCAGTATGCTGTGTAGTCGCCGGATATAGGTCTGCAATTTACATGTGACTGAGGCCCTGTTATGGTGTATTTCTGCCTCGATAATTTGGGACCGTTATTCGGAGGATAGCCTAAATGTGTTTAAAATAATTATTTTAATTTTAGGCAAAAAAAAAAGGTCATCTTATACATGGCGGCGTCTTCACAGATAAATTTATCTTTGCATTTTTCTGTATAAACAGCAACTGTCATCATGCTGCGAAGAAAACCAACTCGTATTGAGCTGAAGATGTCAGATCTTGAAGAGTATGAAGCTGTGAAGAAGGAGCGCGATGCAGCAGCTAAGACATCAAAAGTTGATCCAGCATTGACACCGGAAATGTATACTGCTAAAAACCGCATGGAAATTATTCATGCAAGGATTGGCTACGACCCAAAACCGCTTCCACAGCCATCCACATTGCCACATTAGGTAAACTATAGAAATGAATGAGACGACGAAGAAGAAGAAGAAGAAATGAATGTGTATGTTATCTTAATCTGTATTTTGTATATAACTAAGCATAGACAGTGTTTTTTGGGCATTATGAAAAGGGATGCCGTTGAGAACTTGGCAAGATTGATGGAAAAAGGGCAAGGGGAAAGGAAGGAGGTAAATACCTGGATAGTTTAGCCATATGGATGGGGCGAGACAAGAACACAGCCCCGATCCCTGATTTTGGTGATTAAATGAAATGGTGAAACATGACAGCCAGTGCTTAGTGGCATTTCACATAATGATGATGATGGTCTGTATATCCCTGCTTCTCTTTAGATAGAACAATTTAATCCTAATCATGGGTTTCTGGTGACACTATAACTTCTCTTCATGATTGTTCTGAGGCCCCATTGTGGGGGGAAAATAATAGACCCACCGTCCCGTTCCACCCCTCCCCCTCCCCTAACCCTGACAAGCATGTTGTAAAAAATAAGCTAATTATGAGTGTTTCTTCAAAGTCTGAATGCATCTTCCTGAGAAGCAATGAGCCAAAATTCTGCATACAAATAAGCCATATCTGTAAAACAGATATTCATGCAAAATTCAAGGTCTGAAACAAGACCAAAGTATAGATGTGAACTGAACTAACAACCAGAACTTTCCTCTGGAGTTTACAATTGGCGAAGAAAAAGAAGAAGACTGTAACCTTCCATGCGTCATTAAAAAAAACGATCTCAACTGCCTGTATTTTTAGAGTGTAAGAAAAAAAATGGTCTTGAACCTGAGTATTTAAGGCCATATAGCTAGTGCAGTCACCACAAAATGTGCAGGTTAGGATTTGTATTTTTCCCCTTGACAGAAAAACAATGACCAAATGTGTAAATATGTATATAGCTTGCAACATCACATCTAGCATGAGAATGGAAGGGAAGGCGGTAACTGCAGCTCTCCGGTGGCTAGAGAAAAAGATGTATACACATGTCGTAATTGTAACACTCTGAAAGCATGCTGAGAAAGGTGAAGATAGGGATGCTTCAAGCAGAGTGGCAAGCTTCATTGGGAAGGTCACAGGTAGTGAGCATACTTTGGATCTTTTCTCCAGGCTATGCCAGTGTAGTGGGTAATCAACAGGCAGACAGATTGGCTGGATCTGCATTACTGGGTGGTGAATTAATACATGACAAGGCAGATATGGTCTAGGCCCTTTGGGAACAAGCTACATATTCAGTAAAGAAACAAGATTATTATGGCCTGGAGATAATGAGGCACCTGTATGTAACCAAAGGTCTGGCTGGCTCACTACACTCAGAGGAAAGGCAAGACGGACATATAACCAGATTGTGACTGGTACCATAAGTATTGGAACTCAGCGCTGGCTGCTGAAGATGAGGTTGGAGTACACATGGGAATGCCCGAGTGCTGTGATGTCAATTCTTGACTCAGCTATGTATATATGTGTAAATATGTATATATAGGTTTATATATGTGTGTATATATACATGTATATGAATATAAATGCACATGTGTGTAAATGAAAATATTTGATGTTCCTGTTGACTTCCATTTTCCTCAGAATTGCAAGATAAGAGGATACTCTACAACAGCCTTCACAGAAATATGAGACATACTATAAGGTATCCTTGTATTAAACTTCATCAGCTAAGTGGTTCTGTCGGTTCACAGAAAAGACTGAGTATATCTTGCTTTAAACTCACTGGCTTGTTAGTAAATAAATCTTCCACAAATTCACTTACAAACATTCAACGACATTTGACAATCATTCGTGTTGCCGTGAATTGTTTCAACACTCGGACTGTACCATTGTCAAATAATTTTCAGGCAGAAGTACTGAAATTTCATCACTTTAGAGAGAACTTACTACCTTCCAGAAGTTTGCACAGCCACAATACAAATTCAAGTTACCAAATTAAACAAAATAATGCGGAGAGACTTCTGGAGATAACTTCAGGCAGCTTGAAGCTGAGGGTTCCCTTCATTTGGTTGCGGGATCACTGCAGGTCAGAGAAGTATTACAATCACAAAACTTTTCAGAAGAATGTGGACTTTGACTTGCTGAACAAAGATTTGACACCTGCCAGAGTTGATTACTTGGCTGACAATTTGGGTGTTGCGATTACATGTGAGTATTGTTGTTTAACTGGTGGAATTTTGTAGTGTTATATTTGATGTTGGGATTGTGTGTGAGTATTGTTGTTTAACTGGTGGAATTTTGTAGTGTTATATTTGATGTTGCAATTACATGTGAGTATTGTTGTTTAACTGGTGGAATTTTGTAGTGTTATATTTGATGTTGGGATTGTGTGTGAGTATTGTTGTTTAACTGGTGGAATTTTGTAGTGTTATATTTGATGTTGGGATTGTGTGTGAGTATTGTTGTTTAACTGGTGGAATTTTGTAGTGTTATATTTGATGTTGGGATTGTGTGTGAGTATTGTTGTTTAACTGGTGGAATTTTGTAGTGTTATATTTGATGTTGGGATTGTGTGTGAGTATTGTTGTTTAACTGGTGGAATTTTGTAGTGTTATATTTGATGTTGGGATTGTGTGTGAGTATTGTTGTTTAACTGGTGGAATTTTGTAGTGTTATATTTGATGTTGCAATTGCGTGTTAGTATTGTTGTTTGACTATTGGAATTTTGTAGTTTTATATTTGGTGTTGCGATTTTGTGTGATTATGGTAGAATTTTGTAGTCTTATATTTGGTGTTTGGATTTTATGTGAGTATTGTTGTTTAACTGGTGGAATTTTGTAGTGTTATATTTGATGTTGGGATTGTGTGTGAGTATTGTTGTTTAACTGGTGGAATTTTGTAGTGTTATATTTGATGTTGCAATTGCGTGTAAGTATTGTTGTTTGACTAGTGGAGTTTTGTAGTTTTATATTTGGTGTTGCGATTTTGTGTGAGTATGGTTGTGTGAGTATGGTAGAATTTTGTAGTCTTATATTTGGTGTTTGGATTATATGTGAGTATTGTTGTTTAACACTTTGCTGACCAGCAGTCCGGACCTTTACTGTCTCCCATTACCTAGTGTTTGGAGATTTTAGTCAAAATGACTGGTTTTCTAATAAAATTCATTAAAAAAAAAAAGAATGTATTGTTTTGAAACCTTCAGAGCACCATTATAAATGGTTGCTACATGTGAAAAAAAAGATATATTATGCGAATATGTCAGATGATCATGGTGGCCATCCTGAAATTGTTTGGCTATTTATAGACATTTCAGGAGTTGTTATGTAACCATCATTCTTTTCCAGTTCTTAGTGAATTTGTTCAATGTCAGTTCATTGAAATGTTAGGGTCATGGTTGGCGATGAATCAAGTTAGCTAAACAGAAGCAGTTAAATAATGATTTACCAATTTTTTCAACATGAAAAGCAAATGAATATGTAAATAAAGTGAAAAAAACTTCCTACATCTATTGTGGTTTTTTTGTCACGTTACAATGGGCCTTTGTGAACGCTTAATTATAAAAGCACCTATAGTTGAATTCTGAGCTATTTCCTTTATTAACTCGAGTTGAAGCTGTAACAGTAGCCCTCTGTCTTTGTTGGGAATGTTGATAATCGTCAGCTGTGTGGTACAGCTTGAAACAGGGTGTCAAGCATAGAGGTGTATTGCAGTCTGGGCAGTCTGGTAATCTGGTAATCTGGTAATCCTAGTTTCAGCATCATAGCAAACGTGTCACCCCATTGTTGCTCCGCTCCTGGGCAGTATATGCAAGTCCAGGAAGTCTAGAAATGACCCTGGCTGCCAGGTCGACCCTGCCTAAATTGGGTACCAGATGGGAAGTAAACGTGGTCAGCGTGATGTTGACCACATCACTCACCGAATGCTGATTTATCTATCAAATAAAAGTTTAGCACTGTATGCTGAGTACACCTAATGGCAGGGAAAAGGGACCTCGCCTCTGTAGCTCTCTACATTAGTTATTTTATCTTACCAATTAAACCCTTCTATTCTGTGCAGTCACCAGTTAAGGATTGTTTGTAGTTATTTGAATATATTCATATTATAGTGTGCCTTGTAGTATTTAAGTAATTAAAACACATACAGCTATTACTACAATATTTCTATATTTATAACTAGCTGTACCCGGCCACACGCTGCTGTGGCCCAGATTGGTGAAATGGAGAGGAAAGAAAATAGCTCTCAGCTAACAGTGTCTGTCATACCCTCTTCTTCTCCCCTCGACGGAGTCATATTTCGATCTCCGAAGGATTGAAAAATCATCCACGGCTTAACTATTAAAATAGAAATAGTTAAGAAATATGAACTTTAAAATAATATTTTAAGCTCTCTCAGCTAACTGTGTTTGGCATACTCCACCCCCCCCCCTCCCCTCCCGCTCCCCCACTCACATCTCCCTCTCCCAAAGATTGAAAAATCATCACCTGGCGAAGTCCTATCTCCCTCTTCGAAGGACTGAAAAATTATCCATGGCGAAATTATAATAAATAGAAATAGTTTAGAAGTGAGTACTTTAAAATAATATTTTAAGCTCTCTCAGCTAACTGTGTCCCACATACCCCCCCCCCCCCCACCCCTTCCCCATCATATCTCCCTCTCTGAAGGACTAAAAAATCATCACCTGGCGAAATTGTTAAAATAGAAATAGTTAAGAAATAAGAACTTTAAAATAATATTCTAAGCTCTCTCAGCTAACTGTGTCTGGCATATACACAATCCCCAATCATATCATCTTCTCCGAAGGATGGGGAAGTCACCGTGTAACGAAATATTGTAACTAAATTGAGCTTTGCATCCGTGTTTACCCAGACTTTACTACCGATGAGTGAAGAGTTTGGGTCAGATATTGCAGCCTAGCTGTAAACCACAACACAACGTGCCAACGGCCCTCTCTAGGGCGAACGAAGATTACCTGTGACATGACCATTTAGCATCACGTTGCCGCTGTCGCAGGCTAGCTGTAAACCCCAAAACCGAAAAAGGCGAAGATATCGCAGCCTAGCCATAAACCACAGCATAACGTCCCAGCCGCCCTGTTAAGGGCTAAAACAAAAATTATATCACCTAGCAGGGGATTTTTAACACGGGTCACCTGCATGATAGGCAGAATAGTTAACAACTACGCTACCAAACACTCAAGCAAATAGTGGAAATAAAATTATATAATAATGCAAAGTTCAATAAGAGCTCAGCAGTAAAATATGGCAGATCACATAAAAACAAATCTGGGCTGGCAACAAAACAAATAATGAATTGGCCGTTGCTGGAGCTACGTCATTCATGGTTTGTGCGATTTTCTTACCCAAAAAAAGGCAACGTTGTGTGCAAATTTGAAAGCAATAAGTTCAGTAGTTTCCGAGTTTCTAGCTAACAACATCGGAAAATTAACATTTTTATTAATATAGATTGTGTGTGTTATAATATAAAAGTAATGTTAGTGGATTTTAGAAGGCAGTGCATTCTCGTTTGCTGCTAAGAATGCAAGAATTGGGACTAAAGGTTGGCATAGCTAAGCATGAGAGATGTACCAGCCATACAAGAAAACTTGTCAACCAGCGTTGAACTGGCACTAATAACCGTGAGATGCTAATGTGTATGTGGAGGGGGTGGGAGTCTGAGCACCTATGGACATGTCTGAAGTGCAGTGAAAATATCCCATCTCATAAAGGTCATTTTCTTCTCCTCCTACTTGTTCATCACCTGTAATCTCCTTTGGAAAGTTCTTGTTGTTCTTCCACTTCCTGGACTTGTTTCAAAACTTGAGTTTTTGTTTGATATCTTTTTTTTTTTTTAAGCAAATCTGACTTAAGTGTTTGCAGACTTGATTTCTTGCTTCTAAGGCGCAAATGCACTGCTACTATAAATTAACATGTTAAATATTGTAGCATGTAAGGATAAAAGGGTGTGAGGAGTGTATTTTAACTGTATTACATTATTGCACAGCTGAACAATATATATATATATATATATATATATTATTTATTAGTATTTTAGTCTTAATTATAGCATTGGAGTAATTATGGAATATACAAATTGTAACATCTATAAATGCTCTAGAAAATACATATTTTAATATTATTTATGAGAATAGTTAGTATACATATATATATAGTTATGTGTGTGTATCTCATGTATATAATCTGAGAGTCTTTTAGTATTGTAAATATTGTATATAAGTGACACCTGTTCAGCTGGATTATTCTATTTCCAGTTTATTAACATAAAAGTAAAGCTGACAAAAGACCCTGCATGCCTCCTTATGTAGTCTAATATTGATGTGGCTGAAACATTTTTCAGGGAAAGATGAACACGTTTCTGAATTCACATTTGAATTTCTGTTGGACAACTTTTATCCCGGGCGTAGTTGTCATAAGACAGAAAGACTGTTGTGGAACAGAGCTGTGATTGAGTCGCACGGGCTGCCTGAAGTATCATTCGACCACCATGTGGGCCTAGAATCTGGCCTGAAGCAGTCTCTGGTGAATCTTGTCAAATACGGATTCACTTTTGTTCAGGGTGTGAGTATTGTTTGTTTTTGTAGCTTTATGTGTGGGATGTCTGGTGTTTGCAGAGATGAGGTGTCTTAGATGAACTGCTGGAATAACAAGAAAATGAAATAAAATCACAAGTGAAGACTAGAAATGAAACTAGTCATTTATATTAGTTAAGTTAGTTAATTGACAGATTATCCTTACTGCACGTTGGACAAGTCCATAAGTGCTCAGATCACATCTTCAGTATATCCCTCAGACTGTGGCGACTGATAACACCAGTTCTGTGTTGGTTTACTATTCTTCTTTAACTGCCTGTATGGTGATCATGTTTGGGGACACATCTTTTGAGTGTTGTCGATTTATGTTGTCTCTTGAATCATTTTCTTCTCCTGCCTCCTTGAGAGCATTGAGAATATCGACCCAGTCCATTGCTTTTCCTGCACCCACCATGGCCCTGCCATCAAGCCAATCCGCTCATCATTTCTTCATACCCGAGTGTACCGGCATAAAAATGAAACTAATTCCTTTCAGATGAGATTTCCTCAGCGACTCCTACCATTTTCTTTAAATCCATCCTATCTTTATCTTCTTGAGCAAGCTCATGGAGTTACTTAGAAAGCATTCATATAATCATATAGTTTATTAAAGAGTTACAAATAAGATGGGTTGGCCATCAGATAAAAAGGCCTCGGCACCAACCACCATAGAGAGCCGCTCTAGGGAAAAAAGTATAAATGGACACAAAGCCAGGGGAAGACCATGCAAATAATGAGATATTGAGGTCAAGAACAACAACCTTAGGAAAATGAAGATTAACTTATGCAATACACGCAGTTCTAACACACACGCACACACACCCACACACACCCTCAACACTGTGATGAGTAAACTGGAAGAAGGAGAAGTTTGCTTGTGTCTACAGGTGCTGCCTACACAATGAAGACTGGCTGCAGTATATCTCCAACACTCTGACTGTCCACTCTAAGTGTGCTGTTTTTTTTCTTTATTCAATTTTTCACATTTACTTCTGAGGCTTTAATGAACGTAAAATTGTGACAACAGAGATGAAATGCCTTAGAAGAGCTGCAGGAGTTTCAAGGAAAGACAGAATATGAAATCACAAACATAGTAAAATGCTAGGAATAACGCCAGTCCTACAGGTCATCAAAGAACAACAGATAAAGTGGTTTAAACATCTAAAAATAATAACCTGGTACTATATACCACAGCAAGCCAAACTAAATTGTTACAATGGGTAAAGAGCAAGTGGAAGACCTAGAAAAATATTGAGTGATGGCATTAAGAACAGCCTTACAGAAATAAACATCAATCTTAATAGTGCTCTCGACAGAATCATCAACCAGCGTTACACACCCCTCCCCCCTTCCCGACACTTCACTGAGGTACAAGGTGGAAGAGAAGAAGAAGACTTCTGGGCCTTTCGGTGGGGAGATGGTCAGGCCGTCTGCCTTGCGCTGAGAAGGTCATGGGTTCGTTTCATGGCCGCACTGTTCAGTTCATGACTGCAATTTTTACGGAGATCACTGGAGGCCAGAGCTAAGGAGTTCATGCTTTGTGCTACGCTCTCTGCAGGCCGCTAGTCGTTCTGTGGAGAGAGACCGAACCAAACGTTGAATGGCCATGGCCATTGAGTTAACCGTATGTGTCGATTCCTCCCCACCAAATATATGGTTGACACATTCCGTTTCTGGGGACAGCTTTTATCGAGTTTGCTCTCTAGACAGTTGCAGTCCCCCTGCTGACGAGATTCTGTCTTCCCGAGTGGACCGCCGCGCTCAAAACATTGCGAAGGCAGCTTGGACGAGGCTGCCCAAACTATCGGTCATTATCCCGCCCCGACACAGCACAACCACAATACACACTGCTCCCACGAAAAACACATAGTATCCTGCTTTGGAAATGCGCACAAAGTAGCAGTTCATGATTACGAAACAGAATAATCCGAGAGAATTGACAGCAAACGACAATAAACACAGATGCTGTCCGCCATTTTGAAACGGTGGAGACCAAACCATATGGTATAAAAACTGATGCAGTGAAGTTGATCCTGTCGACTTGAACTTCAACGTTACTTCCCAAGGCAGTCAATTTCTCATACTCATTTTAAGCTGGCTGATATAGAAGCCAAGGTCAATTTTTCTACGGAAACCCCATTTCTGCTGCTTTTTCATTTTTTGGCTTGTTTGCGTATTGTTCATATTTCACATGTATGATTATTTGACTAAACAGACGTTTACAGTTTTTATTAAAAGTACCTATTTGCAAATTTTACAGGCGCCGGTTTCTGTGGAGGGCACACAGGAAGTTGCAGAAAGAGTTGCCCCTGTGTTCAAAACCATATTTGGTAAAATGTGGGTGTTCACGGCTGATGGTTCCCATAATGACACAGCATACTCGACACAACATCTGGGTGCCCATACAGACAACACATACCTGACCTCACCTGCCGGGTATGTTAAGTAGGACTAGCACTTGTTAGTAGCTTGTATAAAGGAAAAATATGTTTGTTGGGTCACGTTTAATTAGGGACATGTGGCTGGAAGATTGCAGTGTTTCCCTGGTGCTCAGGTTGTTTAGTTTAGATCAGGCATTCTTTCCTGAAGGTTGTGTCTCCAGGTGCTTGATTTTCTCAGTGACTCTTGGAGCTACGCCAGTGATATTGCAACTACCAACAGAGCCTCCTAAATCGGATGGGTCAGAGGGTGGAGAACTGATTAAGAGAGACACTCTGGTTCCCCAGGTTGTAGTTGAAGCATAGAATATATGTCTCCCACCTTGGTAAAACAGATAGCAGTTTTTTAATTACAAACCTCCATTGTCCAGTGGATAGATGTTGGTTACCGTGGACTAAGGAAGCTCATCCTAACATAAAAGCCTGCTTAAATCAAAAGATTAAAAGAAAAAAGGTTAAAGTCTAGAGGATCAACTTTGTTGCACCAGGTTTTATCCCATAAGGCTTGATCTCTCTTTGCAATATGGCTAGTCGCCTGCTGAGAGCGCTACACAGAGCACAAACTCTGTAGCTTTGATGTTGATCCCCAGGGATCTCCGTAAAAATTGCACTCGTGAACAGAAGGGCAAAGCTGGGAAATGAACCCATGAGCTTCAGAGCACAAGGCATATGGCTTGACCACTTCGTCACGGAGACCGCCATACTTTTCTGTTAGATGAGCGTTCTTAGTCCATGGTCAGCCAAGTCCTGTCCGCAGGAAAATTGAGGTTTATACTTAACCTCTCTGTGACCTTTGTAATATATCAAGTATCGTGTCAAAAAGCTCTTATTTTCAAAGTTTGCTTTCTTGAATAAGGGCCAAAAAACAAAACAACTGATGGTCCTATGTGCTAGCTTTGCTCATTAAAGGTTCCATGGCAGTTGGAAATCATATGGAGTAGACCACGAGGCCACTGTGACAAAATTGTTAAGGGGGTAAATCTACATATAATTAAATGAAGCCTGTTACATTAAATGGAAACATTTGGAAAATAAACTATACACAGATGCAGGTCAAAGTTAAATACACTGGCCTCTGTTGTGCTTAGCTAGGTTTGTACCCCCCCCCCTCCCCCCTTCCCCTTTTTCCCTACCTCCCCAACCAACAGGAGTCCTGTTGTTTCAATGTATGTTGTTTCAGCTTAGTACCTGGAAATTGTTGCATCAGTACATTCCATCACAGTGCTTTTTTCTTGCTATATAGCATCTTAAATTACAGGTGTGGGTACCGTACATTAGTGTAACAAATAAATGGGGTTGAAGAGACTTTATACAGTGTAAAGGGCAACCACTGATGATGTGTTGGCTGGTGCTCAGTGAGTTAAATTAGAATTGAGACTCCCAGATAGTTTTGTATGAATGTTATTAGTAATTTGTGAGTGTTAAGTATTTTGATGGGTTTTTTTCTTTCCTTCGAAGTCAGAGTGCATCTGCCTAAAAAGCAAGGAACCAACAGTCTTCATGTAAATATGTTAGATCTGTAAAACTAATGTGCATGCAAAACTGAATTTCTGGAACAATATTAAGTCAAGAAATGGACGAACAACAATGGACTTTCCGCCAGAGTTTACACTAAGGAGATGAAGGATATTCTAAACAAGACTTGCGAGTGCAAAAGGAAATGAACAGGTGGACACACTGGCTGGTTCTGTATCACTTGGTGGTAAACTGATGCAGGACAAACTAGATAATGTCAAGGCCTTTTGGGAGAGAGTGAACATTACGGAATCACAAATAGTTCATCACAGGCCAACGAGAAGGAGGCAGCGGGAAGTGACTAAGGGATCTGGTTGGCATTTAGTGCCCAGAGGGAAAGGCAGAACAAGCACCCGATAAGACTGCTACTGGTACCATCGAAACTGGAGCTCTGTGCTGGCTGCTGAAGAGGGGAGAGAGGGACAGAGCGTTTATGGGAATATACCAAGTATTGCGATATCGGTTCATAACTCAGTTCAACCCTTGCTTAGATTGGTGAATTTTGTGTTTTATGATTGAGGAGTTCAGTTTTAGTGATTGGTGAATTGTATGTTAATGGTTGGTAAAGAAAAGTAAAGGTCCCTTTTCCACACCCTTAGGCGTATATGGCATATAGGGCTAGACCTATGTTTTTATAGACCAATCGGCACAAGATGGGTGATGTGGTCAGCATCACGCTGGCCACCTTTACTTTCCCAGGACTGCACTCGGTACCCACTCAAGGCTGGGTCGACCTGGGAGTCAAGGTGGTAATGGCTGCTAGATAATGTAAATCATAAAGACCCTATTCCGTGGGTGATAAATCTTTAGGTGGCAGCCCGGAGAGAGGGGAACAGACAGATAGATATATTAGTCTCTGTCAGAGTTCTTTTTGGTTGGCTGCATTTCCAGCTTCAGCAGAACCTTAGCTTGGTTGCCTCTCTTCTACTTCTTTGGCATTCATCTTCACAAGGGAGGTTAGCATATAGTGTTGTGGCTACGATATCAGTATCTTTCATTCTCCTAAAGCATCCAGTTGAATCAGATCCTAAATTATTCGCCTTTTATGACAATGTTGAGGAGCAGTAGGTAGTCCCTACCCACCACCCATAAAAAACAACACTTAGGCCTTGGAACTCATACATAAAATGACCTCTTTTAATACGGAAAGATGAATAAGGCAGTAGAACAGAAAATAACTACATATGAAATGCACTGTTTTTGTAAGATCACTAACACCACAAGAAGGGACAGGGTTACAAATGCCAGCATTCGTGAAAGTCGGAATAAGGCTGTGTCTGAATTATATTGACAGACAAACAATGAAATGGTTTGGACATCTAGTCAGAATGCAGCCACATCAAACTGCATAGCAGACTACAGCAAAACATCCGGGTGTGAGGCGAGGGAAAGACCACGAAAGAGATGGACAAATGTTGTAGCTGCAACCTTGTAAAAACATGAAGAATTCCACCACCCGAGCTGTTCGTTACGTGACCTCGGCTGTCATCGTGTTTTGTTACTGACCTTGGCTGCCATAGTGTTCTCTTACGTGATCTAGGCTACCACGATGTTTTGTTACGTGACCTAGGCTACCACAGTGTTCTGTTACGTGACCTAGGCTACCACAATGTTTTGTTACATGACCAGGCTGCCACAATGTTTTGTTACGTGACCAGGCTACCACAGTGTTCTGTTACGTGACCTAGGCTACCACAGTGTTCTGTTATGTGACCTAGGCTACCACAGTGTTCTGTTACATGACCTAGGCTACCACAGTGTTCTGTTACATGATCTAGGCTACCACAGTGTTCTGTTACGTGACCTAGGCTACCACAGTGTTCTGTTACGTGACCTAGGCTACCACAGTGTTCTGTTACGTGATCTAGGCTACCATAGTGTTCTGTTACGTGATCTAGGCTACCACAGTGTTCTGTTACATGACCTAGGCTACCACAGTGTTCCAGTATTCTGTTACGTGACCTAGGCTACCACAGTGTTCTGTTACGTGATCTAGGCTACCATAGTGTTCTCTTACGTGATCTAGGCTACCACAGTGTTCTGTTACATGACCAGGCTGCCACAGTGTTCTGTTACGTGACCTAGGCTACCACAGTGTTCTGTTACGTGACCTAGGCTACCACAGTGTTCTGTTACATGACCTAGGCTACCACAGTGTTCTGTTACGTGACCTAGGCTACCACAGTGTTCTGTTATGTGACCTAGGCTACCACAGTGTTCTGTTACGTGACCTAGGCTACCACAGTGTTCTGTTACGTGACCTAGGCTACCACAGTGTTCTGTTACATGACCTAGGCTGCCACAGTGTTCTGTTACGTGACCTAGGCTACCACAGTGTTCTGTTACGTGACCAGGCTGCCACAGTGTTTTGTTACGTGACCAGGCTGCCTCAGTGTTCTGTTACGTGACCTAGGCTACCACAGTGTTCTGTTACGTGATCTAGGCTACCACAGTGTTCTGTTACATGACCTAGGCTACCACAGTGTTCCAGTATTCTGTTACATGACCTAGGCTACCACAGTGTTCTGTTACATGACCTAGGCTACCACAGTGTTCTGTTACATGACCTAGGCTACCACAGTGTTCTGTTTGACCTAGGCTACCACAGTGTTCTGTTACGTGATCTAGGCTACCACAGTGTTCTGTTACATGACCTAGGCTACCACAGTGTTCCAGTATTCTGTTACATGACCTAGGCTACCACAGTGTTCTGTTACATGACCTAGGCTACCACAGTGTTCTGTTACATGACCTAGGCTACCACAGTGTTCTGTTTGACCTAGGCTACCACAGTGTTCTGTTACGTGATCTAGGCTACCACAGTGTTCTGTTACATGACCTAGGCTACCACAGTGTTCCAGTATTCTGTTACATGACCTAGGCTACCACAGTGTTCTGTTACATGACCTAGGCTACCACAGTGTTCTGTTACATGACCTAGGCTACCACAGTGTTCTGTTTGACCTAGGCTACCACAGTGTTCTGTTACATGACCTAGGCTACCACAGTGTTCTGTTACGTGACCTAGGCTACCACAGTGTTCTGTTACGTGACCTAGGCTACCAGTGTTCTGTTACGTGACCTAGGCTACCAGTGTTCTGTTACGTGACCAAGGCTACCACAGTGTTCTGTTACGTGACCTAGGCTACCAGTGTTCTGTTACGTGACCAAGGCTACCACAGTGTTCTGTTACGTGACCTAGGCTACCACAGTGTTCTGTTACGTGACCTAAGTTGTCACACAGAAGTCATATCTTCTTTCTTCGTCTTCTTAGCATTCACAAGCTGTAAACTCTGGCCGAAAGTTCTGGTTGTTCGTTCACTCCTGGACTTTGGTCTTGATGTGCTGTATAGGGAATTTAAAAGACGCACACAAACACAACCAAACGTTTCGACCAAAGTCTTTATCAGCGGAGTACTAAATACAGCACAAACTGTGACTAGAAAACTCAGCGGTGAGAAGCACAAGATAAATACAGAAAACCACGACACAAGGCTACAACTTGGTGTCAGTGAGATGACAAAAGAATAAGAAAAAGTGAGGCTAAGTAGTTTCTATTAACATTTTCCCCCACATGTAATACAGAATTCAAGTCTTTCAGTGCTTTGAGCACAATGGAGCTGGGGGTGAAACCTTACTGGTTGATGGATTCAGTGCACTTGAACTTCTGAGGACATCAGATCCAACTGCCTTTCGGTTGCTGTGTCAGACTGTGATACCTCATGAATACATTGAGAGCCCAAGTGAAGTTAGCCCAGGGTATCACCTCTACACCCTGGGTAC
Organism: Candidula unifasciata; assembly: GCA_905116865.2. NCBI lineage: Eukaryota > Metazoa > Mollusca > Gastropoda > Stylommatophora > Geomitridae > Candidula > Candidula unifasciata. The sequence continues at coordinate 382,526 of CAJHNH020000248.1, read as the reverse complement.
AGTCATCTCCACACACCCAGCAACGGGGGAACTGTTGCAGATCAGGTGGGTAGCAGGTTTTAGAATGTGAGTGTCTGGTTTTGTTGCAACAGTAATGTAGTCCAGATTTTGATGTTGTCATTCTTCTTCTCTAGTTCTGTGTTATCTTTCAGAGTCAGGTCTTGAAGAGGTTTGGGTTCGAGCCTTTTTATGTGTAGGTGCTAGTATTTATCATCATCATCATGGCGTAGGCGCTGATGCGTCTCCACAGATCACGATCACTGGTTGCCTGGAACGGCTCTCTTGATGATATCCCTCCATGCTATCGTTTCAGCCCATCCAGTAGCATCTCTCTTGGTCTGCCTCTACCCCTTTTTCCACTGATATTTCCAATTATCACGATGTTCTCCAATGTCTCTCTTCAAATTATGTGGTCAAAGAACAGTGTATGACTCTTTCTTATTGTTGTATATAGAGATCTACTTTCATTAGCTTTTTTCAAGCAATCGTTATTTGTTACTCTGGCCGTCAAGGTATTCGTAACATTCGCCTCAGAAACCACATCTCTTTTGCTTCAAAATTCTTTTTAATTTGTTCAGTGACATTCCAAGATTCGCTGTCATATAGACAGAACAGGTTCTGTCTAACATTTTAGCATCCTCTTCTGGTATATTTATGGCATCGGATATTCCATCTATCCATTGCTTGCGTGGTTGACCTCTGGCTCTGCTTCCATTATGTCTGAGTGACAGGGCTTTCTGTGGTGCACTATCTGGTGGTAGTCTTGGCACATATCCAAACCATTTGATCTGTTGTCTCTTGATGTAGTTTAATACTGCTTCCATCCCAACTTCTTTCCTGGTATCGTCATTTCTGATTCTGAATCTTCTAGTTACAATACCTATCTTATTTCCACAGTGGAAGTTGGCTGCAGCAAAAATGGCCATAGGCAGTTGACCATTAAAAAAAAGTAAAGGACCCGTTTCCATGCCTTTAGGCGTGTAGGCATATAGTGCTAGACCTATATTTTTATAGACCAATCGGCACAAGATGGATGATGTGGTCAACATAACGCCGGCTGCCTCTACTTCCCGGGACTGCACACGGTACCCACTCAAGGCTGGGTCGACCTGAGAGCCAAGGTCATTTTAGAAAAAAGTCCGGCTCCACCAGGGAGCGAACCCACGATCTTCTTTTTTTTTTTTTTTTTTTCATCGAACACCGGCTGTGAATTCCAGTGGAAGGTCCCGGTTAATCGTCCGCTTGGACTTTTGGCCTTCACCTGGACCTGATTTTTGCGTGTACAACCGTTTTTAATTTCCCTGCCTCTTGGGCAGCTGTACGCCGACTTCGAAGGAAGACGTCAGGCCTATTTCTAGGGTGACTGTGGCCATTGTTTTGTGTGGGTCGAGACTGCCTGATTTGTGTGGTGTCCGCCTTGTCTCCTTCGCCGCAGGTATTGCCCCCGGAGTACCCCTTTGGGGCAACCCCCTGTGGAACAGTTGGCCCTCAAGGGAAGGCAGGGGCAGATCATGGGCATTCCCCGCCATCCAAGGAGGCTTCCATGCATGCAGAGCCGGCACATGGCGCTCTGGTTCTGGGCTCACCCAAGGAATCGTCACGTCCTGCACATGCCTGCTTAACCTCACAACCGTATCAGGCCTCCCGCTCGACAGGAGCTGCGCCCTCTGGAAGTCAGCGGGGAGCAGCCCGTTGGTTTTGGACTTTTGTGACCACACAGATAGGTACATTAGCCCGGCAGAATTTCACATCCTGAATCAGGCATATCGTTATCAGTTTTGTCCCAACACTCGGGCGAGTGGGGTCTTTGGGTATGGACATTCGGCCTTTTGCATTTCAGTGCAAATTTTGATGGTCAGATTTTGATCCGTATGATCTAGTTTTGTCGGACATTTAGGCTTAGCCATCCGATGGATGGTTGCTGTTGTGGTGTACCCCAGCGCAGTGACGACGACACTGAGGGTTAACCGAGGATGTACGTGACTGGCCAGCCTATGGATGGTTGCTGTTGTGGTGCACCTCAGCTCGGTGACGACGACACTGAGGGCCAACCAAGGATGCACAAGGATGGCCAGCCCATGTATGGTTTCTGTTGTGTTGAATCTCAGCGCGGTGACGACGACACTGAGAATTAACCGAGGATGAGCATTGAGCAATGTTCTCTTTACTCAGCAGTCTTTTAACCAAGGGTTGTGATTTTAGCTGTACTTTTGTCGAACCTACTCATGTTCCTAATGAGTTTTGATAACATTTTTCACCCAAGCGTTTGGGGGCGGGCTGGTGAGAGCCACAAGGACACGTCACCTCTGGGGGCCGCCAAACTCCGAGATCCCCTGACAGCTCTGTTAATGCTCATTTGAGACATTATCCGTGGCGCACGACGAGGACGTGCTGTAGGGGTCTTGCGTGAGGTTCCGTACAACCAGGATAGTAAAGGACTGGCGCCCGAGTGCGTACGGAGTATCTCCTTATACACATAATGTTGGACTTAACTTCCCCTCACGCCTGTGACATAAATCACCGCGCCACCCACGATCTTCTGATACGCGGCGAGTGTCTAGCCGCTCCACCATGGGGACTCCCCAGTTGACCATACTACCCAACAAATGCCTATTTGTCTATACAAATGGGTGTGCATCATATCCCCTAGGCACCACTGGCATAAAAAAAGTAGTGGATTGACTATTTACTACACTTGGTGCAGATTTCTGAAGATTTTCCTTTGTTACATTAATCCTTTCTGAATTGCTGTTTTAACTAATTCTGCTCATTATTTATCATTTAAATTTACTGGGATTCTTCTTCTACTTTGTGTTCACTGGCTGTAAACTCTGGAGGAAAGTTCTTAGTGTTCATTCAGTTGATCTTATTCCAAAAGTTGGAAGTTTTACATGCACATTCACTTCTCCAGTTTGTCTTATCTGTACGCAGACTGTTGGTCCCTCACCTCTCAAACAGATGCACTCCCACCTTGAAGGAAACACCCCTAATTAGCTGCCTTGTATGACATGCTTGTTAGAGTTAGGGGGTAATGGTTCTATTTCTCCCTCCCCCCCCCCCCCCAAAAAAAAAAAATAGGGTCCCCAGAATCTAGGACCTAGGACTAAAAGACTGTTACTCTGTATTGGACAAACTGTAACTGGTATCTGGGATTGAAAGATTCAGTTTGATCTTGTTCTGCAGTGTGTTGAAACAGCCTCCATGAGCACAGCAGTGAACTTATTCAGATAAAGCCTGTGCATATGCTTGTTTAGTCTGATGGCACCTCTGAATCCACAGATTCACGATGAGAAAGATTCACTTTATGTATCCTGAAGTGGCAGAATGACATCCTCAGTCACTTTAAGCCCACTCAGAAAGATAAACCTCCTTATAAATGAATACAGCAAGTCAAAGCAATCAGTATGTTCAAAACAATGTTTTTCTACTGTAAATTAAAAAAAATTTTACAACCACTAATGAGCGGAAGATCGTAAAAACAGATGAGCTGTTTTAGGAGAGCTGCCGGTGTGACAAGAAGAGATAAAATCAGGAATAATTAAATTAGAAGAAGACTAGGACGGAACCAGTCATTAAAGAACAGCAAATGAGATGGTTTGGGCACCTGATGAGAATGCCCTGGTGCCACCTACCAGAGAGCCACTCTGAAGAAGTATAATAAACACAGAGCCAGGGGAAGACCACACAAGACATGGAGCGACATCATCAGGAGCAACCTAACAGAAATGAACACCGCAACTTGTACAATGCATTGGAAAAAGCACATAAATGATCCATCTACCCCCTACACCTTGATGAGGTAAATGGTGGAAGAGAAGAAGAGGAAGAAAGAAATTTAAATAACGGAGACGCAAACAGTACATTGTACAATTTATTGCCTGGCCTTTTTCGCTGTATCTCAGAGCTTCGCTAGTGGCCTAGATAAGTATCATCTACTTCATAGAAGCACGTAGTTTATTAGTATTTTATCATAGTCATGTACATAATACTCTATGTAGTCAGGTCATAGTTACTGTATATTTTTGTGTTTATGCTGTGTTGACATTGCTGATGAAGGCTAATCGCCGCAGCATCCTTTGTTCCATTGTAATAGATTTTGTAAAGCTGACATAAAACTGTTTGTTTTTCCTTACCCTTTTTTTTTCTTTTCCCTATAATTGTGTATCTTTGAAAAAAAAAATGCATTTCTTTGAGACTGTTATTGATGCCATCGTTCTATTTTTGCATGGTCTTCCCCTTGGTCTGTGTCCATTATATATTTCTTAGCATGGCTGTCTGTAGCCATGTACCAGGGCATTCTCATCACATGGTCAAACTATCTCATTTTTTGCTCTTTAAAGACTTGTATAACTGGTTTAAGTCCTAGTCTTCTGATTTATTCACTTTTGTTTTATCTCTTCCCCGTGTGGGTTCCTGGGCCTCATTGAAGGAGGGGGGGGGGGGGGACGGGTGAGAATAGACCCACCACCTCCTTGACAAGCATTTTATAAGTTTACTATAATTTTTTTTTTTTTTTTTTTTTTTTCGAAGCTGGAATGAGAGGTGAGGAACCAACAGTCTGCATATAAAAAAAGCCAGATCGGTAAAACAAATGTACTTGCAAAACTCAAAAGTTCTGGGGAAAATACTTAAGTCCAGAAGTGGACAGACAACCAGAACATTCTACAGAAGTTTACAGCCAGTGAATGCAATGAAAGAATTTATCTCTTATCATTATTCCTGCAGTTCTTCTAAATACATTTGATCTCTGTTCTGATTTTTTTCCACTCAGTTGTCATGAGTCCATCTGTTGACACGTGTTTGAAAACAGTGACACATTTCTCTTTCAGATATAACCCATACGATCGTGCGCCACTGAACACTGTCAGACCAGATGATGTCCAAGCATTCTATGAAGCCTATAGTAAACTGTCAGGGGTGATCGCAGACCCAAGCAATGAATTGTGGGTGAAGTTAAAACCAGGATCTGTACTGCTTATCGACAACTGGCGGGTCATGCATGGCCGTGCCGCGTTTGAAGGCAGGCGTATCATGGGAGGCTGCTACCTGCCCAGAGATGAGTGGTTGTCAAAGGCAAGGTTGCTGGCTGTTTTATGAAAGGCTGTTAAGATATAAGAGGTTGTCCAACACAATATTACTGGCTGTTTTATGAAACGCTGTTAAGATATGAGAGGTTGTCCAACACAATATTACTGGCTGTTTTATGAAACGCTGTTAAGATATGAGAGGTTGTCCAACACAATATTACTGGCTGTTTTATGAAACGCTGTTAAGATATGAGAGGTTGTCCAACACAATATTACTGGCTGTTTTATGAAACGCTGTTAAGATATGAGGGATTGTCCAATGCAAGGTAGCTGGCTGTTTTATGAAACGCTGTTAAGATATGAGAGGTTGTCCAACACAATATTACTGGCTGTTTTATGAAACGCTGTTAAGATATGAGGGATTGTCCAATGCAAGGTAGCTGGCTGTTTTATGAAACGCTGTTAAGATATGAGAGGTTGTCCAACACAATATTACTGGCTGTTTTATGAAACGCTGTTAAGATATGAGGGATTGTCCAATGCAAGGTAGCTGGCTGTTTTATAAAAGGCTGACCAGAAATGAGGGATTGTCAAAAGCAAGGTTGCTAGCTATTTCATGAAAGGCTGTCCAGAAATGAGAGGTTGTCAAAAGCAAGGTTGCTAGCCATTTTATGAAAGGCTGTCCAGAAATGAGAGCTTGTCAAAAGCAAAGTTGCTAGCTGTTTTATGAAAGGCTGTCCAGAGATGAGTGATTGTCAAAGGCAAGGTTGCTGGCTGTTTCATGAAAGGCTGTCCATAAATGAGGGGTTGTCAAAAGCAAGGTTGCTAGCTGTTTTATGAAAGGCTGTACAGAGATGAGTGGTTGTCAAAGGTAACAGTTGTTGGTTGTTTATGTCCAAATTTGATTTCATGTCAGAAGCAAAAATTGTTGGTTGTTGAAAGAATGTCCAGTGATGAGTAGTTGTCAGAGTCACATTTGCTGGTTGTTTATGTCCAAATATATATTGGTGTTCATTAAAGACCTGATGCAGACAGAGATTAGTGATTTTTTTAAAGCCAAGGTTGCTGTCTGTTTTATGAAAGACCTTATGCAGAGATTAGTTATTGTCAAAAGCAAAGACGAAGTTTGTGTCATTAAATACTCTGATCCAAGTTGAGAGGTTATCCAGGACTGTTGCCTATTTCATGAATTTGTGTTGACAATCACTTAAACTGTTGAAGGGAGTGGAAGAATTGCACCAGAAAACAGGTACGTGGAGTGTCTTATCTTTGTATAAATAAAATTCCTAATTTCTTTTAGTGTCAAGTACTGAAGACATCTTTGAATTGTGAAACTTTTTTTTTTGGAGTTTATATGAAGTTTATATGAAGTTCTAATGAGCATTAATTTACCTATTAAACCACAAACTAGCAATACATGTTGGGAGTAGCAAAGGACATTTAGTTAATATATTATTATTATGTAATGTTTTAGATCTGTCTGTTTTCTTACCCAAGTCTGGTTATTAATAGTTCTTGTCAGGACTCACAGGCATGAAATGTGATTTGTCAAATCTCCTGGGTAATAGGTTAATTGGTGAACATGTGGTTCCTGACTGTGAAGTATCACATCTTTTAAAGTTTTGTAATCTGTGAGTTACTTAAGTACTTCACTGAAAACTACATACATTTTTGGCATACATAAGCCTGGGTAATTGGTTGAATGGTGAACTCTTTATTCTTGACTGTGAAGTATCACATCTTGTAAAGTTTTGTAGTCCGTGAGTTACTTAAGTACTTTACTGAAAACTCATAAATTTTTCGCAGACATGAGCCTGGGTAATTGGTTAAATGGTAAACACATGGTTCCTGACTGAGAAGTATCACATCTTTTAAAGTTTTGTAATCTGTGAGTTACTTAAGTACTTCACTGAAAACTACATACATTTTTGGCATACATAAGCCTGGGTAATTGGTTGAATGGTGAACTCTTTATTCTTGACTGTGAAGTATCACATCTTGTAAAGTTTTGTAGTCTGTGAGTTACTTAAGTACTTCACTGGCAACTACATGCATTTTCAGCATACATAAGCCTGGATAATTGGTCAAATGGTAAACACATGGTTTCTGACTGAGAAGTATCACATCTTGTAAAGTTTTGTAATCTGTGAGTTACTTAAGTACTTCACTGAAAACTACATACATTTTTGACAGACTTAATTGTTTCTTCTGCCTTTTGTTCCCCAATAAAGTGTTGGTTGGAGCGCCCTCAATATTATTAACCTGTCTCTGATTCTTTTATCTATGTGTTTTAGGTCTCCCTATATTTCATTTACCTGTGGGTTCTAGAGGATCAGTTTTTCAAATAAACTGTTAACAGAATTTTCGCAATGAACATTCTTTTTAGACCTCAGCATTTGTCATTTTATATAGAGTTGCTCTTTCACAGACGTTATCTACAGGGATTAGACAGCAGCTTCACATAAATGCACACAGTATTGTAAAAATTTATATTTGGTCAGAGTTTGTGTATATCCCAGTGAATTTTATGCACCTAAATCACACTGTAAACTCGATTCATTTGTGAGTGTTTGTGCATGTTAGGGGTGGGGTAGGGGTCCAGTTTGTATGTATATGCACACACGGTTGTTAATAGGTTTGTTAGCTGTTTGTGTCATCATCATCATCATCATTTTCCACTTTCGCTGTTAAGCGAACAGTTTGTGATCCATTGCTTGATTGGTAGCAATGACTATTGTCTCGTTTGGTGGCGGTGTAAAAGCTCTATTATGTCATCAGTCCATCTTCTCCTAGGGCGACCTGTTGCTTTCACATCAGATCTTTTCATGTGTAGTGCCTGTGTTGGTAGTTCTACCGAGATGACCCAAAAAAAAAAAACTGTTTGCGTATACTGGGGCTATTGAACTGGCGGCCCGAAGGTTAAATCTGGCCAGCGGAGGTCAAGCAAGTGGCCAGAGGATATTTGATGGTTTTATTGTAATAGCGAGCTTTCTATGCAAAGGATTAGGCCTCTGGCCCTCGGTGATCCCCATTTTCCAAATGTTGTCCCCATGAGTAAACTAAGTTGAATAGCATTGGTGTATTATGTTATTGTATAGATGTAACAGAAACATGGAGACTGTCGCACATGAATTGAGTTGATTCAAGAACCAACCTCACAGCACTTTGGGCATTCTCATAAGAGCTCCATCCCCATCTTCAGCAGCCAGTGAAGAGTTCCGATACTAATGGTGCCAGTAGCATTCTGATTAAACGTCTGTCTTGCCTTTCCTCTGAGCCTCCAGCATCTGCCAGAACCTCTCGTCACTCTCCCCCCCCCCCCCCCCCCCCCCCCCGCATCAGTCTCACCAGACTGGTGATCCTTCTGCTCCTCCGAACTGTACCAGCTCTCCCAACTGTACATGCTCTCCCACAAGGCACTAACCACGTCTGCCTTATCGTGCATCAGTATTCCACCAAGTTGTGCAGAGCCAGCTAGTCTGTCTGCCTGTTCATTTCCCAACACACCGGCGTCTCCCAGATAAAAAAATCCAGACATTACTCTTCACCTGTGTCCTCTGCAGTGAAGCATGCCACTCTGCACAAAGCTGTTGCACATGAATGCACACACAATATTGGAAAGTCTTTGTGAGTGCTATATTGATCTAACAAAATGTGTGTGGGTTCCAGATCCACACACATGATCTAAACAGCTTTTGTGAATGCTAATTGATCTTACAGAAGTGTGTGGGATCCACACTTTAAGTGTTGTAAACATTCTTCGTGAATGCTATAATGATCTAACCGTAGCGTGTGGGGGCCAGACCCAGTATTATAAACGTGTTTGTGTTTATAGATTGATTGTCTAGATTATGTTGATCTAACAGAAGTGAGAAAATAATCATTTTATTGTTCTTCATATCATTTAGTTATTGTGATTAGTTTTTGGTTCATGTTTGTTTGTTCAGTTGTGTAGTCTGCGTCACTTTGTGGTCTAATTGTTCACTTCTTTGGTCTGACATGTTTTTTCCATTTTTCTGGTGTGTTTTTTTTTTTTTTTGACCTCTCTGGTCTGTTTATTCTTTTATCTCATCTGTTTACTTATCTGGTCTGTTTTTATTTTTTTTACTTATCTGGTCTGTTTTTTTTCTTCTGGTCTGTTTGTTTACTTATCTGGTATGATTTAGTCCATTTGTTTACTAATCTGATCTGGTCTGTTCACTTGTTGGGTCTGTTTGTTCACTTCTCTGGTCCATTTGTTTGTCCACTTATCTGGTCTGTTTGTTTGTTTACTTGTTAGGTCTATTCATTTTTTGGTTCTGTTTTTGCGCTAGGCTTGCTTGTCTCTACTGAAGGAAACTGTTATCTTCACCGAAAGAAGGAACTTTTAAAGAAGATGTCAAGCTAGTTAGCTAGGCTCCCATTCCCATATCTCCAGGCAGGTGGTGTTACTACCATATGTTATACAGGGTGTCCTATAAGTTTCTAAACACATATCCTGCATAGCTGAAGAACACATAAACACATCTGGAGTTAAGCTTGTAAGGGCGTTGGTGATGTTTTTTTTTTTAATATTTAGGGAAACTTGTGGGGCATCCTGTAGATAAAATAACACCAAAGAAGTGAAGTGGTCAGTTTCAAATATATCACTTTTACTTCCAAGAATATTTCCTGGTTCTTGTGTATATTAGATAAAGCTATGTTGGATGCCAAAGGCTGGGTCAACCCGGAAACCCAAGACTTTTTTAAAAAATCCACTTTTTGGGGATTTTAAAAATTGCTGTAACCAGCAGACAGGATGGCAAGTATGTCACTAGCTACATAATGTCGACCCCCCCCCCCCCCCCCCCCCCCCCCCCTTTTTTTTTTCCTTTCTTTCTCACATACAAAAAAAAAAAAAACACACCATGAGATAGTCTTCTGTAGTCATTAGATTGTCACAGGAAGCGTAATGTTAACCCAGTGCTTTTATAGCCATATGAAAGTTTTTTGCTGGAAGCGTAATGTTGACACAAAAACTGGTGAGATTTGCTTCTGTAATCATAGGAGAATTTGTTGGTGGAAGCATTTTATTGACTTCAAGAATATCGAAAGATTTGCTTCTGTAATCATAGGAAAAATTGATACTGAAAGCGTAGTGTTGACCTAAACAATATCGTTAGATTGGCTTCGATAATCAGAGGAGAATTTGTTTTCGGAAGCATTATGTTGACTTAACAGTATCGTGGGATTTGCTTCGATAATCATAGGAGAATTTGTTGCTGGAAGCATAATGTTGACTTAACAGTATTGTGAGATTGGCTTCAATAATCATAAGGAAATTTGTTGCTGAAAGCGTAGTGTTGACCTAAACAATATCGTTAGATTGGCTTCGATAATCAGAGGAGAATTTGTTTTCGGAAGCATTATGTTGACTTAACAGTATCGTGGGATTTGCTTCGATAATCATAGGAGAATTTGTTGCTGGAAGCATAATGTTGACTTAACAGTATTGTGAGATTGGCTTCAATAATCATAAGGGAATTTGTTGCTGAAAGCGAAGTGTTGACCTAATTAATATCGTTAGATTGGCTTGGGTAATCATAAAAGAGTGTGGTGCTGGAAGCATAATGTTTACTTGGACAATATCTTGAGATTGGCTTTGGTAATCATGGGAGAATTTGTTGCTAGAAGCATAATGTTTACTTGGACAATATCTTGCGATTGGCTTTGGTAATCATGGGAGAATTTGTTGCTAGAAGCATAATGTTTACTTGAACAATATCTTGAGATTGGCTTTGGTAATCATGGGAGAATTTGTTGCTAGAAGCATAATGTTTACTTGAACAATAACTTGAGATTGGCTTTGGTAATCATGGGAGAATTTGTTGCTAGAAGCATAAAGTAAAACCTATACTTTAGAGAAGACATGTGATCAAATGCGAGAGAGAAATGGAGAGAGATGATAGCCCCATTTTATCTGCATCATGACATGAAAACTTGCTTTATTTTTAATCTTTACTTTAGAGAAGAAATCTTATCGATTGATGGAACTGTCCAGAAAAGGGGGGGGGGGGGGAGAGAAGACTATTATAAGTAAAATCGAGTATGTCACATGCTCTCAAATATAACATTTCCAGATTTTCCCCATTCCCGTTTGATAGCAAAGCACTCTTACCAAAAACAAACAACCAATCAATGCTTCTCACCGGTTCTACCTTATCATGCAAAGGGGCGTAATTACTACTGAAACGTCTGCACTCTTAACGCCATGACAGTTGTTAGGATTAACTGTCTTCCTTGGAAAGGTATACATTTATTGCTGCATTTATTGTTCGTTTTCCTCGCAAATACTGTATTTAAAGTGAAGGAATACTATAAGATGTTTTGTCCTGATATACAATTTGTAAAATTACAACCTTTGCCCCACCTTAGTGACAACGAGGGTTTGAACAACCCGTGTTGTGCTGCCGTATGCATTTTAATCCAATGTCGTCCTTTGTAGGACAAAATTTTTTGTCATTTGAAGATCTTGATCCTATACAGTAGCAGCGTGCCTCACGTTTCGTGTCTCGTTCAGACTTAATATTCCCAAGAATGCGTTACGTAGCCGCTTACCTTCTCGCTTCCCTGGGGGGCAAAGCATCACCAACTGCAGCAGACATTGAGAAAATTCTTGGCAGTGTGGGAATTGAATCTGAAAATGAAAAAATCAACAAGATCATCAGTGAACTCAAGGGAAAGAATCTTGAAGAACTGATTGCTGAAGGCTCCAAGAAGTTGGCCTCAGTCCCATCAGGTGGTGGTGTAGCAGCTAGTGCTGCCCCGGCAGCTGGTGCTGCAGCCCCAGCGGAGAAAGCGGCAGCTCCTGCTCCTGCAGGCAAGAAAGAAGAAAAGAAAGAAGAGTCTGAAGAATCTGAAGACGACGACATGGGTTTTGGACTGTTTGACTAAACAGTGACATCAGTAACAACTCGTTTACTTCGAGAAATAAAGTGTACGAATGAAAAAAAAAAAAAAAAAAAAAAAAAAAATGAAGCCCTACTCTGGCTTTTGCCAGGGGCCGCAATATAGGCAGGCCATACATATGGCCAAATGTCTGAACGCGGTTTCTGGGACGTCTCCACGGCGATCCTCATCCGCATGGTGGCACTTTGTGTCATCGGGTGTTTATCGCTTGTGTGATGTCTTGGTGGGGTAGAAAGTCAGTCAGTCAGTATGCATTTTGTGGAGATGCAATTTTTCGTTATGTGAAGCCCCACCCTGGCTCTTACCAGGGGCCGCAATATAGCCCGGCCATAAATATGGTCTAATGGCTGCGAGCGGTTTTCGGGACCTCTGCATGGGTGATCCTCATCCACATGGTAGCACTTTGTGTCATCGGATGTTTATCGCTTGTGTGATGTCCTAGTGAGATAAAATGTGCTTATACTACTACTACTGATGCAATATGAATTCAATTAGGTCAGGTGAAATTCTGGTGACACCGCAAAGTGCTGACTATTTTAGCACGTGATACACATTTGCACGCGTAACCCATCCACACTAGTCTACATGTTTTACCTGGCAACCGTTTCCTGGTGCCCCAATATTACAATCGGAGCTGCCGTGTCGAGCGGCTAGACATTCGCCTGGGTCTCTGAAGGTCGTAGGGTCAGTTTCCTACGAAGTTGAACTTCCTCTCCCCTCTCAAAAATCACATTGGCTCCTAGGTTGACCCAGCCTAAAATGAGTACCAGGTAAAGTCTTGGGAAGTGAAGGCGACCGGCGTGATACTGTTACATCATCCAGTAAATGCCGATTGATCTATAAAATATAGGTCTAGACGGATGTGCCCAATGCGCCTGAAGGAGTAGAAAATGACCATTTTAAAAAAATGTCTCAAATATAAACTCTTCTTCTCCTTCACGTTCACTGGCTGTAAACTCCAGCGGTAACTTCTGGTTGTTCGCCTACTTCTGCACTCCGATCCTGTTTCAGAAACTGTGTATTGCGTGCACATCCGTTTCACATGTCTGACTCATTTGCCTGCAGACTGTTGGTTCCTTGCCTCTATGGCAGATTTACTCTGACTTCGAAGGAAGCTCCCAATTACTTGACTCTTAAGACATGCTTTTGGGTAGGCAGTGGGTCTATTCTTATTTTACCCACAATGGGATCTCGGCACCCACAAAGGGAATTTTACGAACAGGACACTGTATGCTCAACTACCACATGCATAAAATAAAGATTGTACAGTGCCCACGGTGTGCCTGTCAAACAGGACCACAAACACCTGAGCACATTCTGCAGATCTGCCTCTCTTCATACAACGACAGACACCTGGCCTCAAGAGCAGAGTGCGCAGAGCAAACTATGAAGGACCTGATACTGACATGCGAGTTCATAGAGGCAACCCACCTGATGGTCGGATCTGAGCTTACGAAACCAAACGCAAAGAAAAAGGAGAAGAATATAACTGCGTTATGGCTTTACGGTTGAAATAGGTTTTCTAAGGTTTGTAGGTGTGTGGTTCTAGTCCTTGAGATATTAATCCGACAGTATACAAATCTGGAGAGGAAAAACGTTAAGATGAAATACTCATCTCCTTCCAGCTCTACCCCCGACTGGACTTCTGCCCACTTTGTAACCGTAGGTAGGCATCTAATATAACCTTGGGGTTTAACGGGCTTTCTGGATATGCTGGTGTGTTGGGAAACGAGCAGGCAGCTAGAATAGTCGGTTCTGCACCACTCGGTGGTGAATTAGTATATGACAGGCTAGATGTTTAGAGGACGCTTTGTGAGAAAGTGAACAGTGCGGAGGCACGAATGGATTATTACGGTCTGAGGAGAGTGGTGCTGCGGGGGGTTACCAGGGGATCTGACCGATGCTCAACACTCAAGGGAAAGGCGAGACGGATGTACAATTAGACAGTTACTGGTACCATTGCAATTGGAACTCCTCGCTTGCTGCTGAGGATGGGGACGGAGCGCGTATGGGAGTGTTCCAAGTGCTATCATGTCGATTCTTGGGAACCCCTGAGGTGAACGTTGACGAGAGAAGCCAAAGAGGTGCTGGACTGGATTTCACCCATGATATCGAAGTGATTGCACAGCATAGAACGGAATGGAGAACTATACTTTTTTTTTCTAAGTATCCAGAAACCATGAGTTGTAAACCATTTAGTTCGGTACTATGGATATCGCAACCCTTCGGCCTTGACTCCACGATAGATACCGTAATTATGGGAGAAATGTGGCTTTTCTGCCTACCCCCAGGCGTGAACCCGGACCAAGGGTTTTAACCAACTGCGCCAGCGAGCCCGGCGAGAAATAGACGATGAGCCCTATGTGACATGTGAGCCCTATGTGACATGCGAGCCCTGTGTGACATGCGAGCCCTATGTGACATGTGAGCCCTATGTGACATGTGAACGCTGTGTGACATGAGAGCCCTATGTGACATGCGAGCCCTAAGTGACATGTGAGCCCTATGTGACATGTGAGCCCTATGTGACATGTGAACGCTATGTGACATGAGAGCCCTATGTGACATGCGAGCCCTAAGTGACATGCGAGCCCTAAGTGACATGTGAGCCCTATGTGACATGCGAGCCCTATGTGACATGTGAACGCTATGTGACATGAGAGCCCTATGTGACATGCGAGCCCTATGTGACATGTGAGCTGCAGTGGTACAGCGACTTAGTGACTGCGATATAGTCTGGACCCGTTTTTCTCCCCCTTCCTAATGCCGCGACCCCTTAGTACAGTTCCAAATTTTGGTTCGGCACTACTTCATAACTTCAACGAATATTTGTTTTCCGATAGTCTTAGGCGAACCCTGTGAAAGAGTTGTTCGACTCAAAAAAGGGTCCCGACCCACAAGTAGAGAGCCGCTGGGCTGGACAGAAAAAACTCAGTGTCACCTGTGTAGAATAAAGCTACTGTTAGATTGAGGGTCGCCGTGGTGTAGCGGCTAGACTCTCGCCTGTGGATCCGAAGGTCGTGGGTTCAGGTCGTAACGGAGCCTTTCTTTTTTCTTTTTCTTTAAAAGGTGACCTTTGACCCAGTCTTAAATAAGTGCTAGGCAGAGTCGTGGGAAGTAAAGGTGACCAGCGTAATGCTGACCACATCATACAGCGAGTGCCGATTGGTCTATATAACATAGGTCTAGACTATATGCCCAATACATCTGAAGGCGTTGAAAAGGGTCCTTTACCTTTCTTTACTTCACCTTTCCTTACTTTACCTGTCTGGGATGTACAAGAGATACCCCGGTAGTATGTATGCGATATATACTTGCACTGCCTACTATTACTGATAGGCTCAAAGTTCTGCAAGCAAAGTCATATCTCAGAGTAGCTGCAGACAAGAAGCACCTCTTGCATGAAGTCTTGAGTAGAGCTAAGGGTCAGACTGAAAAGAGGAAGGTCTTGGATGGCGCAAGCTGAAGACACGATTGGACATGTGTGCAATATAAATAAATTAAGCGAGGAGAGGAGTGAGTCAAAGTGTCCGAGAAAATTTCAGACTTGTGTAGGGTTCTTATCACTTTGAGTCGTGAGGACAGGGACTGGCTAGCTAGTGCTGCAGAATCAGTTCAACAAATGATTCATGACAATTCCCACCTAGGTAATGTGATTATCTATACAAATGGCTCTGTGTTGAGAGGCAGACGAAAGGCATGGGCGATCATAGCAAAAGCGAATGGATGTCACTTAGTGCAACAAAGCTAGGCTTATGATGTCACAACGTCTAGTTAGAGAATGGAGGTAGAGGCAATCACTGATGGCTTGAGAATCAGCTGTACACACATGCCGTGATTGTAACAACTGACTCGCAAAGCATGCTGGGAAAGGTGTAGACAGGCATGCTCCTTGCAGAGTGGCAAGCATCACTTTTGAGGTCCCGGGTAGTTAGCAGCCTTTGGATATTTTTTCCACGTTTTACCGATGTGTTGGGAAATGAGCAGGCAGATAGACTGGCCGTTTCTGTACCGCTTGGTGGTGTACTGAAGTATGACGAGCTGGATGTTGTGAGGGCTCTTTGGGAGCGATCGAACAGTGCGGAGGCAAATATAGATCATTACGGTCTGGGGAGAGTAGCGCTGCGAGGAGTTATAAGAGGATCTGGCCGGTGCTCAAAACACACGAGAAAGGCGAGACGGATATACAATCAGACATTTACCGGTGCTATCGGGATCGGAACTCTTCGCTTGCTGTTGAAGTTGGGGACAGAGCGCTTATGGGGGTGTCCTGACTGCTGTGATGTCGATTCTTATTCAACATTCAACAACATTCTACTTTAATTGTGCGACATCATCATCATCATCATCATCATCATCATCATCGTGTAACACTACGTGTCGCTGGGTCACCAGTTTCTGTTGACTGTCTGATCATCTGTCTCCACCTTTGACGGTCAGCTCTGATCGACTTCATGGTTGCATGCCTGAGGCCTCTCCAGTCAGTCAGGTTCTGTAACCAGGTCTTTCTTGGTCTGCCGCTTCTCCTCTCTCTCTCTCTCTCTACTGAGCCCTGTATGCAGTATTGTTTTTGAGAGGCCGTTAGATCTCATTACATGTCCATACAATTGCATTTTTCGCGTGTTCACTGTAGTTAGAGCAGGTTCATGGTTGCCAATGTGCTGTATAATGTTTTTGTCAACCTCTTCGTTTGTAATGTGGTCTCTGTGTAATATGCCTATAAGTTTTCTAAAACATCGCATTTCTAATGCTTGTATCCTTCTGTGTGACATATGATCTTAATTCGACAGTGATGACGATGATGAGATTTGTATTAGTAAAGATGACAAAAGTAAACAAAAACAGCAGTTAGCAAGCAAGGCAAGCATGCCCTATAAGTTAAGTACAGGTCCCTTTTCTAAGTCTTCAGGCATATAGGGCTAAACCTAAATTTTATAGGACAATCGGTTCTTGGTCTGGTATGTGGTCAGCACCACCCCGACATTCTTTACTTCTTAAGACTGCACCTGGTACCCACTCGACCTGGGTCGACCTGGGAGTCAAGGTCCCTTTTGAAAAATGTCAGGATCCCAACCCAGGACATTCTGATCCGCAGGCAAGCGTCTAACCGCTAAACCACGGTAACTTCCAATCTAGCAGTAGCTTTACCGTATTCTACACAGTCGACTAGGAGTTTCTACGGTCTAAACTATCTCGCAGCCCGAAAGGAAGAAAATGTGGGCTTTTGAACTGAAATTGCAGAGGAGCGGCTGGCCAAACGGTTAGAACCCTGGGCTCTCAAGCGGGAGACCCAGGTTCGAATCCTCGGTAAGGCTGGGGACCTTTTTCTGTCGGGGAAAAAATAAAATCCTCACCCGCACAGTCGTGGCGACAGCACTAGCCACACGGCCGTTAATCCTCAGGCTCAAAGACCCCCCTGCCTACACCGCAAAAATGGTAAAGTGGAGGCAGTAATTGGCAGTTTGGAACTGAAATTGTGTAGAAAGATTGCTCAGAATGCTACACACCAAGAAAAAAAGAATGGCAGGTATCCTAATAGATCCGAACATCAAAGAAGAATAGTTAGTTAACAGCATTGTGGCCAAATCATGCGTCACGGCAGACTGGAAAGAATAGTAGCAAAAGGCCTGGTGCCAGGAGAGAGGAGCAGGGGCCGAAAAGCACGAAGATGGGCACAGTATGTGAGGGAGTCCTTTTCCAAGTCCTTTTAAGAAAAAAAAAGAAAAGCTCGACCACGTTCAGACTGCTGCTAGCTAGCCTAGGCTGCTAACAGTCTCCGCCTATATTTGTGGTCTGGGTTATTTGCGTCACTTTCGTGACTGAATACTGGTGTTTGTGCCATTTCTGGCTTAATACTTCCCTACGTATCAAACCGCTCGTCCTGTTGTCACTGGTGCATGTCTTTCTTCTTCATTCTTGGTGTTTCTTTCCTGTTTGTTCTGTCTCCCTTTGATCTGGCTAGGCGTATCTCGAAGGAGAGCGAGCTTCCAAACACAACGACCTTTCGGCCACCATTTATTGTTTTAAAATTTTGAGTATTTTAATTTTGCCAAAAAGTACTGAAAACAGTTTTTGAATGTGAATAGTTCCGAAATGTGAAAATTTTCCGCGTGTGACCATAGTGGTCTTATAGTTGTCTTCCTGTAATATGAACGGGTTAGTCGTGTATTGGATTTGTGTGTGAGAGTTTGTGTGGAGTCTTTAGCGGGTCCAGTCGTCATTTGTTATTATGTGATCGGGTTGTGTTGATAGCTAAGCTCCGGTGTATGTAAATACCATATAACCGGACCGTCCAGCTCACGCTTTGAGATCCAAATGATCGGCGATGAGAATTGTTGTGGCATGTTGGGCAACGAACTCAAGTGCTCTCTGTGGGAATGGGTTGGGGGGTTAAACTCATAGTGCATCCGAAAGATTTAGGGAAAGGTGGGGGGAAGGGGAGCGGGAGGCCATTCAGTCAATTCTCGTCGTTGCCGTCTTGCTGGATTCTAGCGTGGCTTTTTGCCGGGACTATGTGTATCACGTTACCAACCTTTGCTATCATCCTAGTGATGGGGTGGTATTGGAGGTTATGCGTTCTAGGAAAGTGTACCTGGCGGGAGGACTGGCGAGAGGCCGAGTTTCTTTCACGTAAGCTGTGACTAGAGCTACGTTCTGTAAATAACCTGCTACATGATGTAAATGATGAAACTACTTTTATTGAATGCTTGTGTGAGAAACCTCTACCTAAAGATAAGTGACTTTGTGTATTCGTATTTGTAACTGAATCACCGTCCGTTTGGTCCTATGCTGATGAAGGCTTTCTTACTGCAACTTCGTCGTTTGTGATTGTGATAATTTCAAACTGATTATTTAAAATTCTTGTCTGGAGTGATATATTATCTTTTCCTTCTTCTTCTTCTTCTTCTTCTTCTCCTTCTTCTGCTTCCTTTTCTTTGTTCACTGGCTGTAAGCTCCTACGGAAGGTCCTAGCTTTTCGATCATTTGGACTTTGGATTTGTTCCAGGGCCTGAGTTTTGTGTGTACGTCCGTTTTACTGGCTTATTTGTGTACAGTTCATTGTTCCTTGCCACTCGGGCAGATGCACTCCGACTTCGAAGGACGTCCCCAATTAGTCGACTCCTACGACATGCTTGTTGGGGAGGCAGTGGTTCTATTCTTGTTTTCCCACAGTGGGGCCCCGAAACCCGCACTGGGCTAGCGTCTTTTCTTATTATTCTATTCTATCAGACCTTCTAATACACGTTCAGTACGTTTGGCAGTAAAGCCTCAAACGTTTTTGCAATGTAGAAAATTGATAAAAACACACATGCTTGACAGCAACTGCTTATCATTTTATCCAAAACAAAGATATCAGGAGTAGAATGCAACGACCAACAAAACAACGAATTTTGAAATGATATGTTTATTTAATTACTAATGTGTACAAAACAGTAATTTTCCTTCTTTTGTTAACAAAGTGCATACCTTTTCTTATTGCAATCAAACATCTCATTTCAACCTTATGTAGCAAACCATCCTATATATTTATGTATGTAAAGTATATTTATGTGTATACAAATCGATTAAACGCTTTTGAATTCCTTTGCTTGAGAATTCTCCTTGCTGTGTGCATTTACCGCGTTGGAGACAGATCGTTTCCCGATGAATCCACTTCCCACTTCATCAAAAGGTCTCTTTCCTATAAAACCACTTCCGATTTCATCAAATGGTCGTTTTCCTACGAAGCCACTTCCGATTTCATCGAATGGTCGTTTTCCTACGAAGCCACTTCCGATTTCATCGAATGGTCGTTTTCCCACAAAGCCACTTCCGATTTCATCAAATGGTCGCCGTTTCCCAATAAAACCACTGCCAATTTCATCGAAAGGTCGCCGTTTCCCAATAAAACCGCTGCCAATTTCATCGAATGGTCGCCTTTTACCTATAAATCCACTTCCAATTTCATCAAAAGATCGTTTTCCTACAAAGCCACTTCCGATTTCATCGAATGGGCGTCTTTTCCCTATAAAACCGGCGCCAATTTCATCAAATGGTCTTTTCCCAACAAAACCACTTCCAATTTCGTCAAATGGCCGCCTCTTTCCTACAAAACCACTTCCAATTTCGTCAAAGGGCCGCCTCTTTCCTACAAAACCACTTCCAATTTCGTCAAATGGCCGCCTTTTCCCCACAAAACCACTTCCTATTTCGTCAAACGGTCTCTTCCCCACAAAACCACTTCCAATCTCATCAAATGGTCGTTTTCCAACAAAACCACTGCCTATTTCGTCAAATGGTCGTTTTCCTATAAAACCACTTCCAACTTCATCAAATGGTCGCTTGCCTACAAAACCACTTCCGATTTCATCGAATGGTCGTTTCCCTATAAAACCGCTTCCGACTTCATCGAATGGTCGCTTTCCTACAAAACCGCTTCCAATTTCATCGAAAGGTCTCCTTTTCCCAACAAACCCGCTGGAGATTTCATCAAAGGTGTCACCGCTTCTTTTACCCACCAAACCGCTGGAGAGTTCATCGAAAGGTCGTTTACTGTTATAGCGAGAGAACGATGACACGAGCATTCGATTTGGCCTGACAGCGGCGTATCTCTTCTCAACTGATTTCAGGTTGATTTCTGAAGTCGCTGACAAACTGAAACAGAATAGAAATTATTCCGTTAAATAGCAGTAAGACAAAATAAAAATAACAGCAAGTATTTAAAATTAAAAAAAGGTGGGGTGGATGGCAGGAGCTGTAGATTTCTTCCTTTGCAGGCGATAGTACTAAACTGTGCTATAGGGAAGCATGGGAGTCACAGCTCATGGCGCAAGCGAATGTGGGTGGTATAAGAGGTGACTTCCGTAATTAGTTTCACAAGGTTTCATGACCATTGTTTGTCATCGCTTCTGTTTAACCTGCAATAATTTTTATCCTTTATCCGTCTTCCCTTCCTGACACCCCCCTCCCCTCCCACTCCGCAATAAGTGAATCATTGTACATTAGTGAAAAATTACGCAGCCTCTGCTCTCCTCCAGCTGTCCTACTGTCACGATATACTCGAGTTTTCTACTTCTCATCACATGACCAAAGAATGTAGACTGTCTCTCTCTGATGTGGGCAGCCAGTTCTCTGCTTGAGTCGGTTTCTTTCAAGACATCCTCATTACTCTTTTTATATGTCCAGGGTATTCTCATCATTCGTCTATACACCACACCTCCGCGACTTCGAAATAATTTTTCACCAAACTACCAGCTATCCATGATTCACTTCCATATATCAAGATTTGATTTATATAGCTTTTAAGCTATTCCAGCTATTCTGAAATTCACACAAGGGAGAAAAAAAAATACATGTAAGCAGAAATGTAATAAGTGAAGAACTTTACACAAGCATTTGTCCCCTTAATTCTTGATCATTTCAGAAAAAAAGTTCGTCCAAATGTTCTCTCATTCACTGTCACCCCATGGCGTTTTTACCACCACGTGTTCATTATTTCTGTAAGAACAAAAAACCTCCCACGTATCCGACACTGCACAGTTTGCACTGTGAAAACGGTTTCTCAAAAGGCCCCATCGCCTCTGCCTCTGATGTGTTAAAATTCGGCTAAAACGTTGCACTTCCTCCGCGTGACATCTCTTAACTTGGTGTCAATTAGTGCTGGATAAATGTCCCCGTGGTTTGATAATTCTGATAGATCTAAGGAGTAGAGGGATAGTGGAAGAAATGAAAGCCTTGTTCTAGGCATTGGCATTTAAGGCCTTGTAGGGATGGCTATTTTCTAATTTGATTCTGAAATGCATAATAGAGAATGCGGAAAGGCAGATGTAAGGGTAACCTTTGTTTGTTTGTTTGTTTGTTACTTTCTTTCTTTCTTTCTTTCTTTCTTTCTTTCTTTCTTTCTTTCTTTCTTTCTTTCTTTCTTTCTTTCTTTCTTTCTTTCTTTCTTTCTTTCTTTCTTTCTTTCTTTCTTTCTTTCTTTCTTTCTTTCTTTCTTTCTTTCTTTCTTTCTTTCTTTCTTTCTTTCTTTCTTTCTTTCTTTCTTTCTTTCTTTCTTTCTTTCTTTCTTATCTATTTCTTTCCTTTATTCTGCAGTGTATCTTCCCAGCTAGTATCTCCTTCTATCTAACGTGACGGAACCCTTCGAAATTCCATATCTTCATTAAACACGCACACACACACGCGTGCGTTCGCCCACAAACAGAGCCACGCAATGTACCTTTCATTCTCAGAAGCTCAAATTTGTAGAAAAACAGAATAGACTCACTGTCGTCATCCCCTCCCGGAATCTATCTATCTATCTATCTATCTATCTATCTATCTATCTATCTATCTATCTATCTATCTATCTATCTATCTATCTATCTATCTATCTATCTATCTATCTATCTATCTATCTATCTATCTATCTGTCTGTCTGTCTGTCTGTCTGTCTGTCTGTCTGTCTGTCTGTCTGTCTGTCTGTCTATCTGTCTGTCTGTCTGTCTGTCTGTCTGTCTGTCTATCTATCTATCTATCTATCTATCTATCTATCTATCTATCTATCTATCTATCTATCTATCTATCTATCTATCTATCTATCTATCTATCTATCTATCTATCTATCTATCTATCTATCTATCTATCTATCTATCTATCTATCTATCTATCTATCTATCTATCTATCTATCTATCTGTCTGTCTGTCTGTCTGTCTGTCTGTCTGTCTGTCTGTCTGTCTGTCTGTCTGTCTGTCTGTCTGTCTGTCTGTCTGTCTGTCTGTCTGTCTGTCTGTCTGTCTGTCTGTCTGCCTGCCTGCCTGTCTGTCTGTCTGTCTGTCTGTCTGTCTGTCTGTCTGTCTATGAATGTGTCTATCTGTCTGTCTTTTTACCGATTTGTCGGGCCAGCTGTCTGCCTGCCTGTCTCTATCTTTCCCTTGGTTGATCAGTCCGTCCGTCCGTTCGTCTACTCATCCATCCATCCATCCATACATACACCCATCTTACCTCCTACCTACCAGGCGGTCGGGGGAAGGGGCCGAATACCTCCTGCTACTCTTATCTTTACATACATCAGTGTCTATGGCTTTCATTTGTTGTGTCCACCGCGTCTGCATGTTTACCTGCACATATTCTAATTTGTGTTTCATGATTTTCTTATCTCCTTTCAATGTTCTATTGCCGCCAGATACAAATATTTGGAACAACAGTATCGATTAGAATGCGAAATCATGCATCGCAGGTGTCACGAAGTCATGCACACCACTAACCACAAACCCACGTACACCGTGCGACAAAAATCGGCAATCTCTGATCTGCAACGAGATTTCTGCACGAAGGAAACACCGATTGTAAAGTACATTACTTTGATTAACCTGCTCCACATCCATCCTCGGTGACCGGGTCGCTCAAAGGCTGGCCGGTAGATGACTTCGTCGGCGGTCGGGACAATATTTAGGTCTGTCTCCTTTCAACGTATGAACATTGCAAGAGTTTTCACAGGGCTATTTAGGGACGAGCAATGCTTAGCCACGCTTTCTGCTGCACATAACCTAGTCACAATTATAACCTAAAGCTTTCGCCTATGGTGATGCTGGTTGAACGCAAAGCAAGTCAAGCTAACAGGTTTCAGGTATAAATGTGTCATTAGTAACTTTGTGGGCTAGGAGAAGTTCATTTGTAACCTACACCCCACTCTTTTGTATGGATCTGTGGAAGGTTTACAACAACAACAACAACAAAATAATAAAAAAGACATCGATATCTGAGCTTCTTTGAACGCATGAACCGAACAACGCAATTCGTGAATCGAACGAAGAATCTTCTGAGGACGAGGTAAACGTCCTAGCCACTGAGACACGGGCACTCCCTAAATCAGCGATTGACCAGGGCTGTCGAAATTGTTGTTGTTGTTGTTGAGAATAGTAACAAATTATTTTTGAAAAGGTAACACCAAAAGGTAAACAATTTGTAACTGTAAACTGAAAGCCGTTAAAACGTCTGTAAAGTACAAACGCACGTGTGTGTGTGTGTGTGTGTGTGTGTGTGTGTGTGTGCGTGTGTGTGTGTGTGTTTGAAGTTTGAACAACGGGTAAACATCATAGCACACGGGTAGTAACCCATAAGTGCTCCGCTCTTCTTCTTGTGTCACAGTCCAGGGAAGTAAAGGCGACCGGCGTGATGCTGACCACATCACCCATCTTGTGTCGATTGATCTATAAAAAATTTAGGTGTAGCCCTATATGCCCTATACGCCTAAAGGTGTGGAAAAGAGATCTTTGATTTTACTATTTAACTGGAGGTCGCCACAACATGAGGAACTGTATTAAAGGCCCGCATTAGGAAGGTTAACAGTCACTGTGCTGGAGACTGCTCTACCGTGACTCCCAGCTAATACAAAACTGACCATTCTATGCCTAATTGCATTGATGCACGCTTGAAGAAATGGGTCGACGCACACACACACACCCACACGCGCGCACGCACACACACGCACACATACACTGGAGCTATGTGGTATCGAGGCATGGTGTATGCCTGGAGTGCTAGAGGTTCCGAGTTGAATCCCAAGTAAAAGCTGGGATTTTTTTTTCACGCGGACTTGGACTTCTAGTATTTCCCCTGGTCTCTGGGTAGTGAGATCGGAGGCCCGTGTGCATTGTTGCGCATGTAAAAAACCATTGGCAGTTGGAAATCGAAAAGAGTAGCCTAACGTCGCTGCCCGGGCGAAATTTGGAGTTAAAAATCTACCCAAAGTATTTCAGGATCCTCGCCGGTGCTGAGCTTCTTTGGACTTGAGTTAGAAGAAGAGCGGAGCACTTATGGGTTACTACCCATGTGCTATGATGGTTACCCGTTGTTCAAACTTCAAACACACACACGCGCGTGCGTTTGTACTTTAAAGACCTTTTAACGGCTTTCAATTTACAGTTACAAATTGTTTACCTTTTGGTGTTACTTTTTCAAAAATAATTTGTTGCTATTCTCAACAACAACAAAATTTTCGACAGCCCTGGTCAATCGCTGATCTAGGGCGTCTCCGTGTCCCATTGGCTAAGTCGTTTACCTCGTCCTCAGAAGATTCTTCGTTCGATTCACGAATTGCGTTGTTCGGTTCATGCTTTCAATTTTCACATATATTTCTGGAGGTAGTCTCTGGAGCAGCACAGTTGGTACTTTATGCGTCGTGCTCGCTAGCTGGCTTTCCGTTTTGCAGAAAGAGACCAAGCAATACGGGATAAAACTAAGTGTAATGAAGTCGACCCTGTTCACGTTAGTCGCAGTTATCCACAGAGGTTGGAACTCGAGTCGCGTGACTTATTCAAGTAATTAGCCGATTTGAGAGTGGATGTGGTTTTGTCTAGCAACTAGCGTATCGAGTTGCGACTTGCAGCTTCGACCACGAAGTACAACCCCTTCTTCACGGTCAGATACTGCTAGGTTTAGTTATCAGCATTGCAATTTAAAACATCTGGTAATATAAAATATTGCAGAAAAAAATCGGCTTCGATTTATCAAGGTTTCACATTCTACTTTTTTTTTTTTTCGCAGTGCCATTTCCGGTTGTGTATTTTCGCCATTTTTTAATTGTCCCAAGCACAGCTTGCGGAAGATAAAAAAAAAGCATGTCGAAGAGACGACTGAGATCTTCCTTCAGAGTCGACGTACATTAGCCTAAGAGACGAGGAACCAATAATGTGCTTACACATAAGTCAGGTCTGTAAAACGGATGTGCATGCAACATTCATGTCCTGGAACGAGACTAAAGTCTAGAGGTGGACGTAAAATCAGAACTTCCCGCTGGAGTTTACAATCTGTGAACGCTATGAAGAAGAAGAAGAAGAAGAAGAAGAAGAAGAAGAAGAAGAAGAAGAAGAAGAAGAAGAAGAAAAAGAAAAAGAAGAAGAAAAAGAAGAAGAAGAAGAAGAAGAAGAAGAAGAAGAAGAAGAAGAAGAAGAAGAAGAAGAAAAAGAAGAAGAAAAAGAAGAAGAAGAAGAAGAAGAAGAAGAAGAAGAAGAAGGAGCAGAAGGAGGAGCAGAAGGAGGAGCAGAAGAAGAAGAAGAAGAAGAAGAAGAAGAAGAAGAAGAAGAAGAAGAAGAAGAAGAAGAAGAAGAAGAAGAAGAAGAAGAAGCAGAAGGAGAAGAAGCAGAAGGAGAAGAAGCAGAAGAAGAAGAAGCAGAAGAAGAAGAAGCAGAAGAAGAAGAAGCAGAAGAAGAAGAAGCAGAAGAAGAAAAAGAAGAAGAAAAAGAAGAAGAAGAAGAAGACTTGATACAAGAAATGAGTTGACTGGGGTTCGACGGGCAAGTATTCTTGATGACTTGATTTGAGTCTTCAATTTCTAACCCAGGGTTTTCCAACCTGCATATTACAGATTTTCGAACACATGTTCACAACAGTAAACCTAATTTTCCTGTCAACAATGCAACCAACTACACCCCGTTTTTGTTTTGCCCTCATTGCGAAAGTATTTAAAAAAACGTTTAGTTCGACGTTAGTCTCCCCAAATAGAATAGGTCACTTTTTATTCACAAGTGTGTTGGGCTGGTCGACTTTACTGAAGGTTACGGGTGCGTCCCGCTCTCTTTTTTGTTTTCTGCAGTATCTTGCATTTACGTTTTCATTCCGAGAAAGATAATGCATGTGACATAGGTTGCAGCACTTTCTGAGGGTGGGGGGGGGGGGTGTGTTAGACCCAGTTTCTTTATGTTTTTGGAGTGTTAAAAGCGCAACACGCGATATCATCGGCATTGCGAAACACCCTGGTAACGTGTGCGAAGTACACGGGGCTCTAAAACTATCTACGAGAAGTGAGCTGGTGTGTATATGGGCGGGGTCTGGGGGGACTAACATCGAACTAACCAAAAACACTAGCAATTGGAATCACGAGAGGAACAACTAATTATGGACGCAGAATATCCGCTGTATATTTATGAGAACAAGTAAGTCCTCCCTATCCCTACTCCCTACTCCCTCCCTTCCCATAGGATGTAATTGTTTGAATATATGTTGTTCTCAAATGTATCTGCGTCTGTTTCAAGCTCATGATCATTTCACCAACTAACGACCTGCGTTGGCCAGGATAAAATTGTTATCAGCAAAGTTGTGATGGTAGGCTAAAAGAATTCATCGTTGTGCGCATGGAATTGCCTTTGGCTGTTTTTGTTTTAGCTGTGTGGTGATGATCACTGTAGCATAGTAATATCAAGCGAGCGCGTGTGTATGTATATGTGTGTGTGCACGCATGTGTATGTTATTATTTTATGCTAACTTGAATTACGTTTTTCTTAGGCGTTCTTAGTCCGACTCGTAATTCTGACGTACCGCGATCGAAACCCACTGCTGGCTGCGTGGATTCTTTTAATCATGGTATAAATAATCCCTGACCATAACTGCGTGATATAGGAGTGAAGCATTGCGAGGCACGACTATGCTGCCGTCTATGCTGCCTTCAAAGGCGAGATAGGAAACATTATAACCAACCTCTCATTGGAACAATTAGTAGAAGTACCTTGGAGTAGCTGCTGCATCAGAGGACTGAGCACTCATGGAAATGCCCAATGTGAAGTGACGTCGATTATGTTAATCTAACATAACATAATCCCTAGAATTTAGGACTTTCCCAGGAACTTCGGAATATCCTTTCACTGGGGTGAATTAGAAATAAAATACAGAGAGACAAATTACCAACACAGACTACACAACGCTACCACTTATTTAGGCTACAGATTACTTCGTAATCGATCGATCTGTTTCTCCCTTCAAAACTGCTACATACTATCCTGAGATGCTAACATCTATGTCAAGACGACCGACCAACAAGGCAGAATACAGATACCTTGTTCAACCTAAAAAAAATTGATGCTTTCTCGATATCTCCCTCTCCCAGGATGACGTCACTGAACAGTCGAATATTTTAGGGTTGGTAGGAGGGGGTTTCCCGGCTTTCTGATGCTTTTAACCACCCCCCCCCCCACCCCCCCCCCCCCCAAAAAAATAGAACTGGGTCTAACCCCAACCCACCTAAATCCCACGAGAGAAGGCAGCCTAGGTCCCACGACTGCTTGCAGCCTAGGCCTCCCAACTGCATGCAGCCTATCTACCACGCCCTAAAATATGCGATTGTCTGTTTCGAGGTATATATTGGGATAAAACCAAACAATTATAAATAGGACACTCTTAACGACGGCGCATGCCAGGTGTGACCCGGAGTCCGGTTCGTTACTTTCTATAGGGTTCCCCGTAAATTTCCATAGATATGAAAAATACCATTGTTTTGAAAACATATTTTAATGCATGTCTTCCATTGCTGGAGTTAGGCTTGCAATGGCGTTGGTGGTATTTATGTTTCCTATGTATGAAAACCTATGGGACACCGTGTACAGCTGTATAAAAACTTATGGCGCACCCTGTATAACTGTATGAAAACTTGTGAGACAACCTGTTCAATTGTATGAAAACCTATGGGACACCTGAACAGTTGTCTAAAAACTTATGGGACACCAAGTATAACTATGGGACACCATGTATAATTGTATAAAAACTTATGGGACATCATGAGTAATTGTATGAAAACTTTTTAGAAACCCTGTATAGCTGTATAAATACTCATAGGACACACAATACAATTGTATGAATATTTATGGGAAACCCTGTACATTTGTATAAATACGTATGGGAAACACTGTACAGTTGTATAAATACGTATGGGAAACCCTGCAAAGTTGTATAAATACCTATGGAACACCCTGTACTGTTGTATGAATACCTATGGAACACCCTGTACTGTTGCATGAATACCTATGGGTCACCCTGTACTGTTGCATGAATACCTATGGGACACCCTGTACTGTTGTATGAATACCTATGGGTCACCCTGTACTGTTGCATGAAAACCTATGGGACACCCTTTACTGTTGTATGAATACCTATGGGACACCCTGTACTGTTGTATGAATACCTATGGGACACCCTGTACTGTTGTATGAATACCTATGGGGCACCCTGTACTGTTATATGAATACCTATGGGACACCCTGTACTGTTGTATGAATACCTATGGGACACCCTGTACTGTTGTATGAATACCTATGGGACACCCTGTACTGTTGTATGAATACCTATGGGACACCCTGTACTGTTGTATGAATACCTATCGGACACCCTGTACTGTTGTATGAATACCTATCGGACACCCTGTACTGTTGTATGAATACCTATGGGACACCCTGTACTGTTGTATGAATACCTATGGGACACCCTGTACTGTTGTATGAATACCTATGGGACACCCTGTACTGTTGTATGAATACCTATCGGACACCCTGTACTGTTGTATGAATACCTATGGGTCACCCTGTACTGTTGTATGAATACCTATGGGACACCCTGTACTGTTGTATGAATACCTATGGGACACCATGTATAATTGTATGAAAATGTATGAGTAACCCTTTATATCTGTGTTAGACGGTTGAGCGTGGATTACTGGATTTGCCCCAGTTGGTTTCTTACGTGAAGCGAAAGCGTCTGTTTGAGAAAGTGGGTGTTCCTTTTTGAGTCAATGGGTGTTCTTCACCCACAATGGGAGTTTTTCTTTGAATAATTGGTGTTTCTCTTTGGGTCAGTGGATGTTCCTCTTTGGGTAAATGGGTGTTCCTCTTTTAGTCAGTGGGTGTTCAATTTTGAGTCAGTGGGCGTTTCTCTATGAGTCAGTGGGTGTTCTTCTTTGAGTCCGTGTGTGTTCTTTTTTGAGTCCGTGTGTGTTCTTTTTTGAGTCCGTGTGTGTTCTTCTTTGAGTCCGTGTGTGTTCTTTTTTGAGTCCGTGTGTGTTTTTTTTTTTTGAGTAAGTGGGTGTTCCTATATGAGTACGTAGGCGTTCCTCTTTGAGTAAGTGGATATTATTCGTTGAGTTAGTGTGTGTTTCTCTTTGAGTCAGTGGGTGTTTTTCACCCACATTGGGTGTTCCTTTTTGAGTCAGTGGATGTTCCTGTATGAGTCAACGCTTGTTCCCCCTTGAGTCTGTGGATGTTCGCCTTTGAGTTAATGGGTGTTCCCCTTTGAGTAAGTTGATGTTCATCTTTTAGTCAGTGGGTATTTCTCTCTGAGTCAGTTTGGGTGTTTCTTTGGAGTCAGAGGATGTTCCTTCTTTTTAGTCAGTGGCTGTTTCTGACGCACATTGGGTGTTCCTCATAAAGTCAGTGGGGGTTCCTCTTTGAGTCACTGCGTGTTCCTCTTTGAGTCAGTGGCTGTTCCTCTTTGAGTCAGTGGGCGTTCCTTTTTGAGTCAGTGGCTGTTCCCTTTTGAGTAAGTCGGTGTTCCTCTTGGAATAAATGGGTGTTCCTCTTTTAGTAAGTGGGTGTTCCTCTTTCAGTAAATGGGTGTTCCTCTTTTAGTAAGTGGGTGTTCCTCTTTTAGTAAGTGGGTGTTCCTCTTTCAGTAAATGGGTGTTCCGCTTTCAGTAAGTGGGTGTTCCGCTTTCAGTAAGTGGGTGTTCTTCTTTGAAGCTGCAATCCTGTAAGAATTTAAAAAAAAAAAAAAAAACTTACGTGATAAAACTTGCCAGACTTAGACAGAGCAGCCTGAGGAGCATGGGGCAGCTGGTCATGATTGGGGAGCTCAGTTGTTACCTGAAATGTGAAACACGATATTTAAACATGGAACAACACACAGGGAACGGCTAGTCTTTCTTTTGTAACTTGTTTAGCGCGCGTAGGTTTATTAATGTTTCAGTCGTGTTTTCTTTGGTGTTTCTTGTGTTGTTGTTTGCTTTGTTTGCTTGTTTCTTCATTATCCTTGTCTTTGTTTGTGGCTCGCATATCTTCTCCCCAACTCTGCCTTTCTCTTTCCAACACTAGAAAAGGAATTAAAAATCTCTCTCTCATCTCTCTCACTCCCTCTTTCTCTCTTTCTCTCTC
>CAJHNH020000248.1:306702-349202 GCA_905116865.2 Candidula unifasciata | reverse complement strand
AAAGTCCAAATCTACGTGAAAAAATCCCAGCCCTTACCAGTGATTGAACCCGGAACCTCTAGCACTCGAGGCGGACACCATGCCTCGAGACCACGCTGCCCTATGGTTGACTGTTTTGTCTTGCTAATTAACATCTGCTGTTGGAACTGCTCGTGAAAACTGAAACAATCTTGGCTTTTTGTTTCATTTTCTTCTGCTTTTCCTCTTCCTTTTCATCGCGTTCACTGGCTGTAAATTCCATCTGAAAGCTGTGGTAGTCCGTTCACTTCGGGACTCTAGTCTCTTCCAGAACCTGAGTGCACCTACAGATCTAAGTCATTTGTGTGCAGACTGTTGGTTCCTTGCCTCTCAGACAGCTGCACTCCGACTACACAGGAAGCACCCAGTTAGTGACTCTTACGATACAGTTTTTGTGTAGGCGGCGGGTCTATTCTTGAAACAAATAAATGTGCTAAAGCAGCTGTTCTCAATCTGTGGGCCGTGACCCCCTTTTTGACAGGGGTCGTCAAAGTCCATCACCAAACACATATTCATTGAAGTGATGAAGTAGTAACGAACAAATTGTATGGTTGCGTGTTGCCACAACAGGAAGAACTCTATTAAAGGGTCGCGGCATTATGAAGATTGAGAACAACTGTGTTAGAGACTTTGACATACCATTTAAAAAGTAAGGACAGCAGTCGTTATCAAATCAAAACTAAAATATAAACATCGAATGAATTTGCTATAAAATGCCGTTAGCGCTGCGTTTTGATTCATCATTATCATGTAGCAGGTCCTTTGCAGAACGTCGCTCTAATCACAGTCTGCCTGAAAGAAACTCGGTATCTCGCCAGCTCTCCTGCCTCATGTACTTTCATACTCAAGGAGTCACTTATATCCTGTGCCAATCTTCGTGTTGGTCGGCCCCTGCTCCTCCTTCCTGGTACCATGCCTTCTTTTTTCCAATCTAGTCGTAGCGCTTGATGCGACCAAAATATTTAATTTTTTGATTAGTCAAATATTATAATTGTATACGTCGACGTTTTAGGTCATGGCCGAGCAAAACTTTTTTTTTTCAGGACTAGCCAATCAGGCACATACACACACACACACATACCAAAAAAAAAATTGTTTTCGTAAATTTCAAAGAAAAAAACACACCCAAAAAGCGAAAACTAGGCGTTGTCGTGCACCGGAAATATGATTAGACAGTTCGGGTTAAAACCTGAGAGAGGAACTACAAAGAGGATTTAATTACCTTGATCACTGGTAGGCACGATTTTTTTCCACCAGGAAACTATATCATATAGGATGTTTCTGTCTGTAATTTTCTTGGAATTTGACATCAGGCGGGAAATCAGAAATGGCATTCAAAAAGGGCAGGACAGCGTTATGTTGAATATCTAAGTTAGTAATTCTCCCCCCCCCCCTCCTCCACCTCGTTCTTTTCTTCTTCTGTGTCTTTTTCTTCTACTCCTCCTCCTTCGCTTTCTTGTTCTTCTTCTTCTTCTTTTCTTCTTCTTTTTATCTTCATTATCATTATCATCATCATCTTCTTCTTCTTTTCTTTTCTTCTTCTTCTTTTTCTTCTTCTTCTTCTTCTTCTTCTTCTTCTTCTTTTTCTTCTTCTTCTTCTTCTTCTTCTTCTTCTTCTTCTTCTTCTTCTTCTTCTTCTTCTTCTTCTCTTCTTCTTCTTCTTCTTCTTCTTCTTCTTCTTCTTCTTCTTCTTCTTCTTCTTCTTCTTCTTCTTCTTCTTCCTCTCTTCTTCTTCTTCTTCTTCTTCTTCTTTCTTCTTCTTCTTCTTCTTCTCTTCTTCTTCTTCTTCTTCTTCTTCTTCTTCTTCTTCTTCTTCTTCTTCTTCTCTTTTTCTTCTTCTTCTTCTTCTTCTTCTTCTTCTCTTCTTCTTCTTCTTCTTCTTCTTCTTCTTCTTCTTCTTCTTCTTCTTCTTCTTCTTCTTCTTCTTCTTCTTCTTCTTTTTCTTTTTCTTCTTCTTCTTCTTCTTCTTCTTCTTCTTCTTCTTCTTCTTCTTCTTCTTCTTCTTCTTCTTCTTCTTCTTCTTCTTCTTCTTCTTCTTCTTCTTCTTCTTCTTCTTCTTCGCCTTCTTCTTCTTCTTCTTTTTCTTCTCTTCCTCCTGCTCCTCCTTCTTCTTACTACAGAAGGAAGAAACTGCAAACGAAAGAAACTTCAGAAGGAAGAAACTGTAGAAGGAAGAAACTGCAGAAGAAAGAAACTGCAAAAGAAAGAAACTGCAAAAGAAAGAAACTGAAAAAGGAAAAAACTGCAGAAGAAAGCAACAGATAAGGAAGAAACCGCAGAAGGAAGAAATTGCACAAGAAATATTTTCAAAAGAGTTTGAGGGGGGAGTCGGAAGGATTAGCATTGCTGAAATTCAAGATCTTTTGACCATACGGTCGTAATCCCAAGAAACTGGTTGAGAGGTGGCACCCTGATAGAGCCTTAGTTAACAAGCGAAACCTATTCAACAATAGTCCATGATCAAACAATGATAAGAACAATTATAAATGGTCGCCAACAAGAGATCACTTTGGAACCCCAGCTCTCAGCAAAAACTAGTGACCTTAAACCCTCTCAAGGCATTACAAGTCTGCGACAATGGTTCTCAACCTTCCTCCTTGAGTCAGTGGCTGTTCCCTTTTGAGTAAGTAGGTGTTCCTCTTTGAGTACAATGCCGCCACACTATAGTACAGTTCCTCATGCTGTGGTGACCCCAAAAATAAAATTATTTTCGTTCTTCCTCTTCTTCTTCTCTTCCACCTTGTACCTCATCGAAGTGTCAGGGGGAGATGTAATGTTCCTTGATGAGCTCTGTCAAGAGCACTATTAAGACTGGTGTTCATTTCTGTAAGGCTGTTCTTAATGCCATCACTCCATATTTTCCGAGGTCTTCCACTCGCTCTATACCCGTTGTAACGTTTTGGTGTGGCTCGCTATGGCGGATAGCACCAGGGCATTCTTGTTAGGTGTCCAAACCACTTCATTTGTCGTTCTTTGATGTGATGCCCTGTAAGACTGGCTTTATTGCTTCTTCATAACTGAATGTGTTCTCCTATGGTCTTAGACGATCCCTGTTAAATGGTCGTTCGAGCCCCAATGGGGTCGCGACTCACAGGTTGAGAACCTCTTGTCTACGACATGAAGCTCAGGAAGTATTCCTGATGTTTTGGGAAGGTGAATCACCTTTCAAAGATTCATCTCCTAAATCCTTCTTCCTTTTCTTATTATTATTCGCTGTCAAAAATATTTCTAAAATTTAAGCTACAGTAAATACAATTTTTTAAAATCTTTTTTATGTTATTTAAATTTGTGTTTTATTTAGACATCATCGTCACTTGTTACTATATTTACTGTGTACTGTAGTTAAGAAAACCTATTTAAAATTTGAGTTTGTTGGACCCTGAAACTGATTAATTTAGTTTCCATTATTTTCAGTGGTAAAATTGTCCTTGAAACTGGAACGATTTGGAATTTTATCGTCGTCTCGGAAAGGATTATGTTCGAGTTCCGTGGAACAGCCATAGTTGTTTTCCTGACTAGAAGTTGTTCTTCAGAGCTTATCCAGTTTTTCACAGGGTCGCGGATAGAAAACAAATAGTCGGGCAAAACATGGGGGTCAACCGACCGACCAACTAATGATGTAGTTGTGCCAAAGCGCCTTTCTAGTAGTTTATTTTTTTTTTTACACCCGACTCTCGCTGCCTCACAATTTCACAAAGTACACGTATTTACATATGCGTTGCCTAAAGTAAATGTGTGGTGTGGTTACTTAAATCGCTCAGGGTTAAATGTACAGTGGGTATATATAAGCTAACATTGGATGAAAGATGTATTAAAGAAGTGAAATGTAGAATTGCTCAAGTGAAGGTAGCATTTTATTTTTCATGCAATCTTTCTTTGTTCATTGAGACGAGAAAGATAATTATTAAAAGCTATATAAATCCTTTCTTGATAGAATAAGTGACAAAGGATAAGATAAGGACTGTCTTGATTAATGAATTTTGGACAGTTGATAGAGTAATGAAACATTATTTGGAAGCTGCGGAGATGTGGTTTTATAGACGAATGATGAGAATACCCTGGACAGATAAAAATGGTAATGAAGATTTCTTGAAAGAAACCGACTCATGAATAGAACTGATTGCCCGCATCAGAAAGAGACAATCTACATTCTTTGGTCATGTGATGAGAAGGAGAACATCGTGACGGTAAGAAAGTTGAAGGGGAAGAGAGGCAGAGGGAGACTGAGAAAAAAGATGCTTGGCAGTTTAACATAATGGCTTGGAGTATCATCTTTATCAGAGTTGATTGAAAGTATTCGATACAGAGGGTTGTGGATAGACATGACCACCTACACCACACAGCATGGAGTTTGAGAAGAAGTATTAAATATGATGAATGCAAGGACGATAACAACGACGAACATGATATTGATCAGTGCTTTCTGAGGATACGCAACGTTATGCAGTACCCGATCTATTTCATAAACTTCGTTTGTTTCGACTCTACTGCAAAAGACACTTTGTTATGAATACCAGCACCTTTTTATAGATACTTTGTGGTAAGTATCGGCACCTTTTTTTTAAGGAAAAACAACACTGATAATGATGGTGATGATGATGATGACGATGTAACACTGCTCGACATACAAGGGACCAACAGTCTGCATACAGATAAGCCATATATGAATGTGCTCACAAAACACCAGTTCTAGAACAAGAACAAAGTCCAGATGTAGGCGAACAACCAGAACTTTCCGCCTTGTTTAACCAGTGAACAAGACGACGACGACGAAGAAAAAGAAGAAGAAGAAGAAGAAGAAGAAGAAGAAGAAGAAGAAGAAGAAGAAGAAGAAGAAGAAGAAGAAGAAGAAGAAGAAAAAGAGAATGAGGAAGAGAAGGTCGAGGAGAAAGAGAAAGAGAAGGACGAGGAAAAGGAGAAAGAGAAGGCGAAGAACGAACGAACGTGATCCAGTGTTTCCTTCACACAACATAATGGGAACGACGTATCTTCCTTTTTCGGCCCATTTCGCTAGGCTCGCGGCAGACGGAAGTACATCGTTCAAAGAGCTGAACAGGAAATTCAACCACAGCAGTGCCGTGCGCCATATTTCAGCCCACGGCTAAACTGGCCTTGCTGGACTGCTGGATTTGCCTTGCTGCGACCTCTGGACTGGTCTTGCTGCGACTGCTGGACTGGCCTTTCTGTGGCTTCTGTGACTTCTGGACTGGCCTTGCTGCGACTGCTGGACTGGAATTGCTGCGACTGCTGAATTAGCCTTGCTGCGACTGCTGGATTGGCCTTGCTGCGACTGCTGGATTGGCCTTGCTGCGACTGCTGGATTGGCCTTGCTGCAACTGCTGGACTGGCCTTGCTGCGATTGCTGGACTGGCCTTGCTGCGACTGCTGGACTGCCTTTTGGACTTGCGCATCATTTTCAGAGTCTCTGATTTACTCTATTGTCATCGCTCTGCGTTCTTTGGACCATGATTTGGACCAAAGTTTGGCGTTACCATGTCCAAAAGCTTGACAGTTTGCCTGTGTGTGCCCCATGATTTTTTTTGTCTTCAGCGCATTCTGCGTTAATTCGAAAGCTTTAAAAAAAAAAAAAAAAACAGAATCCATGAGAGAGTGCTAAAGTGTTACAATGAACCTGTTCTGCTGTATGGCAGTGAATCTTAGATGTTAGTGAACAAATTAGGAAGAATTTGGAAGCAACAGAGATGTGGTTTCTGAGACGAATTTTATGAATATCTTGGACGGTCAGAGTGACTAACAACGATTGTTTCGAAAAAGCTAATAAAACTTTAATATCTATATACAACAATAAGAAGCTTACAAACACTGTTATTTAGTCATGTAATGGGAAGAGAGGCATCGGAAAACACCGTGACAACTGTAAAGATAAGTGAAAAGAGGGGTTGAGGCAGACCAAGAGATATGATGCTGGATGGGCTGAAACGATGACATAGAGGGATATCATCAAGAGAGCTGTTCCAAGCAACCAGGGATCGTGATCTGTGGAGATGCATAAGCGCCTATGCCGACTGGCAGGGCACATGATGATGATGAGAAGCCGTGAGTCTCAAACCCTTTGGCTCGGTACTAAGGATATCGCAACCCCTCGACCTTGATTCTATGATAGATACCGTAAATCTGAGAAATATGCGGCTCTTCTGCCTACCCCTGAGCGTGAACTCGAACCACAAGAAATTTATCACCTGGTCGCCGCGCAACTGGTTTAGTCAACTTAGCTAGCACTGGACTATAGCGTTGTTAACCTTCCAGGTTTGTTTCTTACACGTCTGCCTCATTTCTTGTCCTGTAATTTCCGGTCATAAGAGTTTAAAAACCAGACATAGCGTGACGCGAAACAAAACTGTATTTCTTCTCAAAATCGGGAACTGTTTATGTTTTTATTGATGGCTGCCATTTTTTAAGGAACCTGGTTGCATGAAAGGTTCATCGAACTGTCTTATCTGGTCGTAATTCATGTACGTGACATCTTGTGCTCTTTTTAAATGTCTGTGAGTGAATTTATGACGTGAGTGGCGCATAAAGATAGGCAATTGCATTCAGACAGACATGTTTTAATAATAATCAGAAAAACAAACTGGAACTGTGGTTCGGTTGTATAGTTTACAAACTCAGATCATGTAAGATTGTGCCTGCATGGCCAGATTTCTTGTCATCTTGTTCCCTGATCAAACGGAGCCAGGTTGTTAGTTTTGGCTGTCAACATTTCAGTGAATAAATGTTATGGGACATAACAGGGTCAGAGAAACGAAAGAGTGTAGAAATTGAATATCGCACGACACAAATAAATAACATAATTGTATCCTTGTCTGTCTGTCTATGTCTGTCGGCTCGCATGCTCATCCGGCTGTCTATCTGACTGTATGTCTGTTGGCGTGTTAGTTCTTACGCAGAGCCAGCTCTTTTCATTGTCTGGATTCACTTAAATTTTAGTTCTTCCCCAGAACCTCACCTTCTTTTACACATTTAAAGAACGTTTCAGTAATATCAAAACAATAACTTAAAAAACACAAAACTAACGACAACCAACGACTCAAATCGCTAAAGTACCTATTTGAACAAACGTTATCCGCAATAAAATATTCGTCTGTTGTCGTCATCAAGAGCGCCAAGTGATTTTCAAAATGGTCGCTCGATTCCAAAGTAATTGTCATCAAACTCTCTGTTGCATATCCTTCCACAGCGCAAGCATTGTGGTGGAATGCCTGTGGTTGTTACTGAATGCACAAGTTATTCCTCTTAAGGATTCTCAGCAGATGTAAACATTCACTCGGCTTCGCAGTACAAACTTAACCTACTTCTCATTCTGGTAGTTAGATTGTGGAACTATATATATATATATATATATATATATATATATATATATATATATATATATATATATATATATATATATATATATATATATATATATATATATATATCTCCTAGCACCATCCTCGCTCACTTTTCATGGTGGTAGTTAGGTACATGGACTATTTTTACCTTAGCAACCGTGTATGCTGTTAACACGCCCGGCTGTATATTTATATCTAGAGTTGGCCGTGGCTGTTAAGTACTAAAATTTCAACCTTTCCTGTCACGTTCACTTCCTTTTACATTTTTCTTCTTATTCGATATCTCTTTTTTCCCTGTGTCAAAAGAATCTGGCAGTTTGTGTGTGTGTGTGTGTGTGTGCGTGCGTGTGTGAGTGAGTGAATATGTGTGTGTGAGTTTGTGTGTGTGTATGTGAGTGTGTGTATGTGTGTGTATGTATGTGTGTGTGTAGGTGTGTGTGCGAGTGAGTGAATATGTGTGTGAGCGTATGTGTGTATATGTGAGTGAGTGTGTATGTGTGTGTATGTGTGTGAATGTGTGTGTATGTATGTGTGTGTGTATGTGTGTTTGTGTGTGTGTCCTTTAGCCGAATTTCTTTAAGAGTCCACACTGTCTTTGCTTTCTAGTCTTCAGGCGTATTGCATTCTCTTCCAAGTCTTCAGGCGTATTGCATTCTCTTCCAAGTCTTCAGGCGTATTGCATTCTCTTCCAAGTCTTCAGGCGTATTGCATTCTCTTCCAAGTCTTCAGGCGTATTGCATTCTCTTCCAAGTCTTCAGGCGTATTGCATTCTCTTCCAAGTCTTCACTACTGTTCCCCATTTTTAAGACTTATTTTTTTTTTCTTGTCAAGAGTTACTGTAATTTCTTCCTGTTGAGTTCTTCCCTTCCATTTGTCCAGCCTCTTTCTTTCAGATTCTGCGTTAACGTCCTCTTTATTTCTGTGTTCTAAGTCTGGATGTTTATCCTTTAACCCTTCAAACCCTCGTGCTTATGCACGGGATGGTATGTTCCGCTTCGGAGGCCACGAATGAAGAACAAATTCTGCATCTTTTCTCGGGGGCAAGCGGGCGTGTTGGCAAGTAAACAGACAGACAAACTGGCAAGTTTTGCACAGCATGGTGTTATAATGTTATGCATGATATAACAGACGTGGTTAAGGCCGTTTGGAAGCACGTGTACAATTCGAAGGAGCAAATGGACGATCACAGCCTGGTGAGTGTAAAACAGCGGGGAGTGACGAGGCCTCTGGCTGATACTCCACGCTTAGAGGAAAGGCAAGATGGAAATATAATCAGGAAGCTACTGGTAACATCGGCTTTGGAACTTTCTGCTGGCTGCTGATGATGGTGAGTGAGCGCTTATGGGAATATCCAAAGTACTGTGATATCGGTTCTTAAATTAGCCTAGCTCACCTCAACTCTGTTTTTCAAATCTCAGTATTTATTCCCACCGTTTTCAAATCAACTTATATATTTCATCCCCTTTCAGTTCTTTAAGAGAAGGCTACATTGTCATGAGGGAGTCTTCCTAAACACAACTATAACATCATAATCTACAACATTTGTTAAGATAATAAGAGATGTGACAACGTAATTATTAACACAAAAAGACGTATGCACGAGGACATAAAACTGGGCAGTTAAAATAATTTGCCACGTGAAAAGTACTATCTGAGCGATTAACGCCATCTGTGATCGCCGGGCTTCCATAGTTACGCGCGATATCTTCTAGTCAAAAGTGACAAATGCCGCCTTCCATAAATCAGAGTTGGGGAATAAGTCGCCATTATGATGTCTGCTGAGAAATCGGGTTGAAAATACAAAAGCGAACATTTGCAGTTAGATAAGGGATGGGGACTAATTTTTTTTCTTCCCGCCAAGGGTCATTTGGATATTATAACGCCATTTGTGTACCATACAAATCAATTATTCACCAAAATGCTGCCGTCTGCATAGTGAAGGTTGGGTGTATTGGATTTTCAGCATACTGTTCAATCGTTCCAGCTTTACGAAAACCCAGACTCTAGTTTGTCCATCTCCTAATGTTATTCTTCCGCTTGTACCGATAATGTACCTTTTAATTTGTCATCCTTTTTTTTTTCTAAAACAACTCTTTCTCTTTATTTCCAGTTTCTTCAGAATCTTCGTATCTCGGTAACACGACGGTACTATTTTTAAAATTCACTTTAAACAAAGGATACCCATGTGTTCCAGGGAAAGTCCTATATTCTAGGGGTGTTGTGGGTTAGTTTTGGGGTCAGGGTTAGGTTTAGGATCTTTGTCAGCCCAGACTGCCTCACAGACACCGAATAACTCTAACCCTAAACCTAAACCTAAACCTAACTCTAACCCTAAACCTAAACCTAACTCTTAACACCGCCTAGAATTTAGGACTTTCCCGGGACCATCAGGATTTCTTTTGTTTGGGGGGAATAAAAAGGAAGAACCAAAATGACCTATTCTCCTGTATATCCAATTCTCCAGGGAACTAATTCGACTTTCTAAATACTCGTTCACTGTTCAGGTTTTTGCATCAAACAGGACGGTTGACTATTCATAAAATTTGTAAATTCCTATGTTCATTTTGTTGTTTTATCTTCTTAAATGTCAATAATAGGCAACACGGACTAACAACAACACGTGCAACACACCTGGCCCAGGATAGAAAACTGCGACTCCCCACTACGCTGTGAGGCAATTGTGGACAAGACAAGACAAGACAATGTCAATAATTTTCGCGTAATTCTGAAAATGCTGAGTTGAGTTGAGGTGAGGAGTCATGAATTGACATCACAGCACTCGGGGCATTCCCATGCCTGCTCCGTCCTCATCTTCAGCAGCCAGCGCAGAGTTCCAATACTGATGGTACCGGTCACAATCTGGTTATATGTCCGTCTTTCCTTTCCTCTAAGTGTAGTGAGCCGACCAGACCCTCTGGTTACACCAAGGTGCTTCATTCTCTACAGGCCATCATAATCTTTTTTTCTCTACTGATTCCGTTGCTTGTTCCCAAGGGGCCTTGACCACATCTGCCTTGTCATGTATCAATTCCCCACCCAGTGGTGCAAAGTCAGCCAATCTGTCTATCTGTTCATTACTCAAAGTATGCTCACTACCCTTGACCTTTCCAGTGAAGCTTGCCACTCTGCTCGAAGCCTTCCTGTCTTCACCTTTCTCAGCATGCTTTCAGAGTCTGTTAAAATTACGACATGTGTATGCATCGTGTTCTCTAGCCACCAGAAAACTGCAGTTACAGCCTGCAACTCCATTCTTATGCTAGACGTTGTGGTGTCATATGCTAGGCTGTCTTACACTGAAGATTTTCCATTAGTTTCGCTACAAATCCCCAGGCACTTCCCTTTCCTCTCAATATCGAACCATCTGTATAAATAATCAGTATACCTGGTCGTGAATTGTCGTGAATCAGCTGTTGGACTTTCACCCCCGTAGCACACGCTGGCCACTATCTATACACCCGGCCCAATGTGATCATAACCCTACATAGGTCAGACTTTTCCGCCGGTGCTCTGACCAACTCCTCTTCTCATCCAATGTTCTCCAGCATACGTACTTGTCTTATTGTGTCTTCTGCTTGAGCCATCCACAATTTTCCCCGTTTCAGCGTCTGACTCTTACCGGCAGCCAAAGCTTTATACAGAGAGTGTTCCCTGTCTGCAGCTACTATGAGGTATGACGTAACCTGCATCACTTTAGCCTATCTGCAATAGTCAGCAATTCAATGATGTATTGCATGCACACAATCAGGGAATCACTTGTACATGCCAGGATCAACCGCATAGTTTAATTCGCTTCAGTTTCTCTAGCTGACTCTTCGAGACAGTAAGTAACCTCAGTCCATTATCAGTCACTGAGATGATTAACTGAAAGTGTCCTTCAGTCGGGGTATATTTGCCTAAGCGGCAAGGAACAACCGACTGCACACAAATAAGCCAGTAAAACGTATGTACAAGCCCTGACACGAAGTCCAGGATTTTAGACCGAAGCTTACAGGCTTCAAACAAAGAAGAAGAAGAAGAAGAAAGAAGAAGAAAAAGAAGAAGAAGAAGAAGAAGAAGAAGAAGAAGAAGAAGAAGAAGAAGAAGAAGAAGAAGAAAGAAGAAAGAAGAAGAAGAAGAAGAAGAAGAAGAAGAAGAAGAAGAAGAAGAAGAAGAAGAAGAAGAAGAAGAAGAAGAAGAAGAAGAAGAAGAAGAAGAAGAAGAAGAAGAAGAAGAAGAAGAAGAAGAAGAAGAAGAAGAAGAAGAAGAAGAAGAAGATGATGATGATGATGAAGAAGAAGAAGATGATGATGGA
The DNA here is from genome assembly GCA_905116865.2 of Candidula unifasciata. Classification (NCBI taxonomy): domain Eukaryota; kingdom Metazoa; phylum Mollusca; class Gastropoda; order Stylommatophora; family Geomitridae; genus Candidula; species Candidula unifasciata. The sequence continues at coordinate 337,541 of CAJHNH020000248.1, read as the reverse complement.
GAAGAAGAAGATGATGATGAAGAAGGAAGAAGAAGAAGAAGGAAGAAGAAGAAGAAGGAAGAAGAAGGAAGAAGAAGAAGAAGAAGAAGAAGAAGAAGAAGAAGAAGAAGAAGAAGAAGAAGAAGAAGAAGAAGAAGAAGAAGAAAAGAAGAAGAAGAAGGAAGAAGAAGGAAGAAGAAGAAGAAGAAGAAGAAGAAGAAGAAGAAGAAGAAGAAGAAGAAGAAGAAGAAGAAGAAGAAGAAGAAGAAGAAGAAGAAGAAGAAGAAGAAGAAGGAAGAAGAAGAAGAAGAAGAAGAAGAAGAAGAAGAAGAAGAAGAAGAAGAAGAAGAAGAAGAAGAAGAAGAAGAAGAAGAAGAAGAAGAAGAAGAAGAAGAAGAAGAAAAAGAAGAAGAAGAAGAAGAAAGAAGCCTTGCATTCTGCTATATTCGGGCATTTAATGTCGGTTGTCCTTACACGTCTGCGTCTGTGGCTTAGGTGATGTGAACGTTATTCGTAATGTCGGGGTGCTGGGTTCGATCTTGCAATGTTCTCTGCTAGGGGTTTGTTTCTACACGCCACATTGATGTATTGACGTACACTTAGTTGCTAGGACACACCAGAAATGAATATCCAGTTATAGACCTTCATTCGCTGAATCAAACATCTCGCTGACAGAGTATTCCGTCGTCCTCGTGGCCGCTATGCATGGCTGATTTCTGATGACCTGAACAAATCTCTTGCACACTGTTTTTCTCTGTTCATATCTCTTGAATCACACATCCATATCATACTAAAGCCTTGTACCTGGTATTAGTACATGTGGAAAATGGCAATCAGGAAACATTTATGTCTTCTCTCGAACAATTATGCGTGGTCACAAGTTCTCCATTCTCATCAGGTGTTCTCTCACATACGACAGCACTCATTCAGGTCCGAACTTCAACTGTCTTACTACCGTCTCTCGGTTCACGTCTTCCGTTCCAGTCTCACGCTTTTTTTTAAATCCCTTATTCGCTCGCCACGGGATTCTCGAGACCCACTTATCTCGTTTTTCTCTTGTATTACTGGTCCTCTGACCTTGTCCTCCCCACCGGGGATTTCCCCGGGAATTCACACTATTACAGATTCCAGCTGCGTACAATTTGTCTTGCGTTGGTTTTGACAGTCGTACCGAGAGCTGACCGATCAGAGAGCAGTGACAAACTACTGAACGAAGCATTTGCATAGAAAAGCCACAACAGCCAAAAAAAAAAAAAAAAAAAAAAAAACATGCTGGGGTTGGTTCTGCAACGTCGTGCAAAGGATACGCAACTAATTTGTGTCTTGATAGAACCGGATCGTATGACTTCTCGAGATTCAGTGGCCCACTGGCTAAATTTTCCCAGCCCTGACAAATCACTGAGGGGTACTTCAAAGACATTCAAATAACAGAGCGTTCTTGTGGCTTTGAAGCATTGGTGCGAGAGTCGTATTGTGGAAGAGATTAATATCTACTCACTTTATATTGCAATAGATAACAATGGATGCATATAAACATTGTGGCAAACCTACACCGTAGAGGCGACACACACACATATAGACATACACAAACACATACACACGAATACACACACACATTTACACCCACACACACAACACCCTTATAATCATTGTCCACAGTGTTTCATGCTGGTATCCCCAGTGGTCATTGTCCGCATTGTTTCATTCAGCATCCCCAGTGGTCATTGTCCGCAGTGTTTCATGCAGGCATCCCCAGTGGTCATTGTCCGCAGTGTTTCATGCTGGTATCCCCAGTGGTCATTGTCCGCAGTGTTTCATGCTGGTATCCTAGTGGTCATTGTCCGCAGTGTTTCATGATGGCATCCCCAGTGGTCGTTGTCCGCAGTGTTTCATGCTGGTATCCCCAGTGGTCATTGTCCGCAGTGTTTCATGCTGGTATCCCCAGTGGTCATTGTCCGCAGTGTTTCATGCAGGCATCCCCAGTGGTCATTGTCCCCAGTGTTTCATGCAGGCATCTCCAGTGGTCATTGTCCCCAGTGTTTCATGCAGGCATCTCCAGTGGTCATTGTCCCCAGTGTTTCATGCTGGCATCCTAGTGGTCATTGTCCGCAGTGTTTCATGCAGGCATCCCCAGTGGTCATTGTCCGCAGTGTTTCATGCAGGCATCTCCAGTGGTCATTGTCCGCAGTGTTTCAAGCAGGCATCCCCAGTGGTCATTGTCCCCAGTGTTTCATGCTGGCATCCTAGTGGTCATTGTCCGCAGTGTTTCATGCAGGCATCTCCAGTGGTCATTGCTCGCAGTGTTTCATGCTGGTATCCTAGTGGTCATTGTCCGCCGTGTTTCATGTCTGGTTCAGCATTGCCCACAAACTGCCAGTGGTATCTCCTTACATTATCTTCTGTTTTCGCCCATCTAGGATATCTGGAGAATGGGTGTAATTTATTTTTAACATGACCCCTCAGTTTAAAGGAATGCTCAACAATAGACGAATTAGGACGTAATTTTTTGTTATTTGAAGCCCCGCTCTGGCTTTTGTCAGGGGCCGCAATATAGGCAGGCCATAAATATGGCCAATTGTCTGAACGCGGTTTCTGGGACCTCTCCACGGCGATCCTCATCCACATGGTGGCACTTTGTATCATCTAGTGTTTATCGCTTGTGTGATGTCCTAGTGGGGTAGAGACTAGACTAGACTAGACGAAATCAAGAACCTCTTGTCCTCTCTTCTTTCCTCCCTCCTAAGGAATTGTTGCATGCTGTTAATCTCTTCAAATAATTGGGAAAAACAGAAGGAAGTACATTGTACATCTTCAAGAAGCACTGGATATAACACGATCTACTTCTCTTCCTTTTTAGGATGACATTTTTCGTTATTTGAAGCCCTACTCTGGCTTTTGCCAGGGGCCGCAATATAACCTGGCCATAAATATGGCCTAAAGGCTGAACGCGGTTTCTGGGACCTCTCCACGGTGATCCTCACCCAGATGGTGGCACATCGTGTCATCGGGTGCTTATCGCTTGTGTGATGTCCTGGTGGGGTAGAAATTCAGTCAGTCAGTCAGCACTGGGTAAAAAATAAGAGATAATTCTTAGGAGCGAACATGCGGAGTTTGGAGGTTACGGTAATAGTTAGGGAATATAACTGTAGGAGCCACACTTAGAAGTGTCTTGTTACGGTTAGAAAAGGGAATATAGCTGTACAGCAAGCTGTGACTAGTTACAGGTAAAACACAAGGGAATATAACTGTAGGAGCTACGTTAAAGAGTGTCTAGTTACGGTAATAATTAGGAAATATAAGTGTAGGAGCTACAGTAAAGAGTGTCTAGTTACGGAAATAATTAGTAAATATAAGTGTAGGAGCTAAAGTAAAGAGTGTCTAGTTTCGTTTGTAATTAGGAAATATAAGTGTAGGAGCTACAGTAAAGAGTGTCTAGTTTTTACTGTAATAATAAGGGGCTATCACTGTAGAAGCTACAGTAAAGAGTGTCTAGTTACGGTAATTTTTGGGGAATTTAATTGTAGAAGCTTTAGTAAAGAGTGTCTAGTTACGGAAATAATTAGTGAATATAACTATAGGAGCTACAGTAAAGATTGTCCAGTTTTCACGGTAATAATAAGGGGCTATCACTGTAGGAGCTACAGTAAAAAGTGTCTAGTACGGTAATAATTAGTGATTATAACTATTGGAGATTGTTTAGTTAAACGGTAATAACTAGGAAATATAGATGTAGAAGCCACAGTAAAGATTGTCTAGTTACGGTAATAATTAGGAAATATAACTGTACGAGCTACAGTAAAGATTGTTTAGTTAAACGGTAAAAATTAGAAAATATAGATGTAGAAGCCACAGTAAAGATTGTCTAGTTACGGTAATAATTAGGAAATTTAAGGGTAGGAACTATAGTAAAGAGTGTCTAGTTACGGAAATAATTAGTAAACATAAGTGTAGAGGCTATAATGAAGAGTGTCTAGCTACGGTAATGATTAGGAAATATAACTGTAAGAGCTACAGCAAAGAGTGTCTAGTTACCGTAATAATTAGTGATTATAACTATTGGAGCTACAGTAAAGAATGTCTAGTTACGGTAAAAATTATAAAATATAAGTGTAACAGCAACAATAAAGGGAGCTCCCTAAAGAGGGTAATAACAATAAATCACAGGTGTATGGCCGCAGAAAAAAAAAAAGAGTTTGGAAGTTACGATATTAGTCGTGAATTAGACCTGGAGGAGAAACGGTTTAGAGTGTTGACTAGTTAAATTACTAATTAGGAAATAGAACTGTAAGGCTGAATTAAAAAGAGTTTGAAAGTTACGGTCATAAATAAGTTAGTTAATGACATTGACTGAGCATTATATCTGAAAATTAAAGTAATAACTCATAAAGATGAGTTAAATAACAGTTGCTAGCGTCAAAGGTGCAACTTTCTATTCATTTCTGTATGTTGTGTTGCATCTGTCTACTTCTTATGTTTTTTCTGCTTCTGTCTATTATATTTAGACTTTCTTCTTCCATATTCTCTATATTTGTATGCTCTTTACACGACCAGATGTTCTATTTACATTCATCTTTACCGTCTCCTGCACCATCTAGTTGTAACAGTTCTATCCACTTCTGTGTATTCTATCTGCCACGCTCGGTTCTATCTACTCTATCTTTTCAATCCACCACTGGTAGCGTATTTAATAATGCCATCTATCGTCATTCCAATTTTATTGCAAAATAATCACGTCGCTTTTGAAAACGATCACGCCGGCTCTCAGAAAGGAATAATTTTCAACAACATCGGTTTTCTAAAACTGCATCTAAAATGATGAGGCCACAGAAAATTGAGAACGTCCAGTAAATAGATATAAGTTCGATAACTCCGGTCTCTTGAAGTTTGCTGTTGGAAATTCTATTCTTCGACTGTGCCAGATGACACGGCTGTTGAAATCAGAAGGATATTGAATTTTCACTTCACTGGGAAATGCGCATCTCCAGTTCCCGCTCTTGATCATCGATTGTATTTTATTTTATTTACATTATGGAAGAAAAATAAACACGGAAGTGAGAAGGAAAAAAAGTTGGACAAGATGAAAACAACTCTTGAAGTTTCAGTACTTCATGCAAACTGTTAAAATAAGTTTGGAAAATGTTTGTGAGTGACTTGCCCTTGCTTTAAAAAATACAGTTTTCTTGAAACAAATTGAAGGTAAAATATTTAAGCTGTAATTAAATAAAATACGAAAAAAGAGAAAATATATAAAATTAGCAGTGTAATAGTAACTGGGAGAGAACTAATCAAATTTCGGTGAATCGCAAGGTGAAGAAAAGACGCTGGATTTGGATAGGACACCCGCTAAGAAAACCTAAGAGCATTATAACTAGAAGGGCCTTGCACTAGAGCTTAGAGGAGAATGGATATAAACACAAGCCCTTCCACGCCTCCTCCACCCCCCCCCCCCCCTCAAAGGACATGACAAAGAGAACCGGGGGAGTAAAGTAAAAAAAAATGAAGAAGACATACGGTGAGCTGCATACGATAGCAAAGGATAGACAACTTGGCGTGAGTTGGTTGAGGGCCTATGCAAGGATAAAAGACAGAAGAAGAAGAAGAAGAAGAAGAAGAAGAAGAAGAAGAAGAAGAAGAAGAAGAAGAAGAAGAAGAAGAAGAAGAAGAAGAAGAAGAAGAAGAAGAAGAATTAAAAAGTAACAGCACCGTGATATAGATAACAAAAATCACGCTGCTGGGTCTTTCGGTGACAATATTTGTGAAGTCAGTTTTGGTCTTGACATCCGTTGCGTGCCTCTTAGGGTCACCGTGAAGTCACAAAAGATGGTACACAATAAATAAATAAATAAACAAATAAACAGGAGCTGAGCGTCCTCAAAGACACAAGTTCAATACGTGATATGGCAGCACTGGTCTTGAGATCCAAACTTTGATTGTGGAAGTTATGGTCCCATTTCCACTCCTTTAGGCCTATTGTGAATATAGGGCTAGACGTATAATTTTTTATTGACCAATCGGCTCTTGGTGGGTGATGTGGTCAGATCACATCGGCCGCCTTTACTTCCTAGGTATGCACCTGGTACCCGCTAAGGGCTGGGTCGACCTGGGAGTCAAGGTAATTTTAAAAAAACATGTCAGGCTCCGTCAGGACGAGAACCCACGACCTTCCGATGGGCAGGCGGGCGTTTAGCTGCCAACGCGACAGCGACTCTCTCTAATTGTGGAAGCCTTTTCTTAACCGCAGTGAGTCTTGATTGACCCCTGTAAGTCACATTCATCATAACCATTGTCTGTGGTTTCCATGCTTTCACACAGCACAATATAAGATTCTCGTAAATCTTTGTCGTCCCCTTTGTGGGATGCAATTTTTCGTTATTTTGAAGCCTCGCCCTGGCTGTTGCCAGGAGCCCCAATATAACCTAACTGTTGAAAGCGGTTTTCGGGACCTCTCCACGGGTGATCTTCATTCGCATAGTGGCACTTTGTGTAACCGGGCGTTTATCGCTGTGTATGATGTCCTGGTGGAGTAAAATTAACTTACTTAGTTTTCAATTTTTTTTTTTAAAGTAGGGAAACCAGTAATGGTGACTTCTATTTGTAAACTTTAAAAAAAAAAAAAAAAAAAAACAAGACTAAAATCAATTCACACAGCATATTGATATCTCTCTATTAGATACCCCATTTTTGCTGCCAAACAAACATTCGTTACCTAGTGCATGCACAGAATAGAGGGAATTAAATAGTATGATAGAATCATTCATGAGCTTTAATTAAATTAATTTAATTAATTAAATTTCTTAAAGGACGTTGGGAGCGGGGGAAGTACTAAGTACATGATCCCCTTTTAACACTCTGAAAGGGTAACGAGCTGCCCCTGATTAATTTTATCAAAAATTGGAGGATAATTCACCCCCGCCCCTCCCCCCCCCCCTTTTTTTTTTTTCCTTCCTGCCACAAACCCCATCTCGTCTATTTGCCTGAGAATGCAGGATGTTTTTGACAGGGATAAAAAAAAACAAGTCACACTGTAAGGAGCCTGGGTGACATTTGCAGTCACTCTCAGTCCTGGATTAGTTTAGTATTGAGAGGGTCGACTTCTGACGCTGAGTCTCTACCATGAGAGACACTCACAGTCAAGGTACTTGATCTCGCAGTCAAGGTACTTGACTGGCCGCGTCTGAATATTTGTTTCATTTTTTAGCTGTTGCCCGGGCGACCTTTTTAAGTAACTCGGGGGAAAGGTTTGGGGTGGGAGGGGGTGGGGGTGACTCGTATCACGTGACACTCATTACCTTATCCATAATCTCTTAATCCCTAAGCTTTATTATCTGTAACGTTATATCCCCTCACATAATAAAATCACTTCTTATAATTTCATTTCTCAAATGTTGTAGTTTTTCGTTTAGGTTTGTGTGGCATTCTCAAATGTTGTAGTTTTTCGATTAGGTTTATGTGGCATTCAGTCATTTTTCGGCCATGTTATGAGAAGAGGGAACATAAAACATGTTCTGACCACTGGAAAGATCTGTGGAAGGAGGGATAGAGGAAGACAAAGAGAGAAGATTCTTGACAGTCTTGTTGCATGGCATGGAGGTGTGTCGGCACACGAAATGATACATGCTGCAGCAGATCGTGGATTATGGAGAGGCATGATCGCCCAAGCCAGTCGGCAAGGCACCTGATGATGATGATGATGATGTTTGTGTGGCATTATAGACATAGTCAGTTCTAGAAAAACTTAAACGTATAAATACAACAACTGAGATGAGATTCTTTCATCCGTCACTCCTCCGGATAACAGCGCTCCTAAGTCGATATTTCCTAGCATAGCACATTACCATTTTATTTTCTTCTGTCTTCTGAAGATAGAATAGACAGTGTCAGTGTTTGACACTAATAGTATATCGTTGGTAAGAATATTGCGTTCAACAGTGTTATTATAGTGTTCATAATCATATGCCTGCATTTCAAAATTGGTGCCCTCTGGTCTAAAACCTGTTTGGCATTGTTGGCACTTTGTTAGATTTCTGTATTAATTCTTCTGTCTTCTGAATGCTCCCCAGCTATGTAAAATTCTGTGCCTGTTTTAACTGGTGTTCATTAATTGTGATTATGGTAGTTCTTCCTTTTCTGGAGAATGTCATCACTTCTATTTTGTCTGCGTTGATACTTCTATTATACAAGTAGTTGTCTCATTCTGAGTGCAGTCTGCTAATGTATTCTTGTAGTTGTACCGCTCTTGGTGCTATGATTGTCTGGTCATGGGCGAAAAGCAATTCCTTTAGTAATTCTCCGATGTTGTTCCATTCGCTAGTGGTAGGTGATCTGTAAATTTGGTTAACGTATGTGATGAACCATAGCGGTGACAGAACGAACCTCTTGTGGGTTCCGGGGCCCCATTGTGGGGAAAACAAGAATAGACCCACTGCCTCCCCAAAAGCATGTTGTAAGAGTCAACTAATTGGGAGCTTCCTTTGAAGACGGAGTGCGTCTGCCGGAGAGGCAAGGAACCAACAGTCTGTATTCAAGAGAATGAGATCTGTAAAACTGATGCACACGCAACACTCAGGTTCTGGAGCAGGACTGCAGTTCAGTAGTAGACGAGTAACCAGAACCTTCCGCCAGAGTTTACAGCTGGTGAACGCGAAGAAGAAGAAGACTCCAGATCTTTTGTAGAACTTGTATGACATTTCTGTTTTTGTTGTAATTGCGCATTGACTGTTCACGTTTAAACTCTTGCACACTTTACTAAGGTGTTCGTTTACTCCGTAATCCTGCAGTACCTTCCATAATTTTATTCTAATTAACTCGATCAAAAGCTTTTTCTGGGTATACGAATGCGACGTGTAATTCTTTTTCAAATGCTACCGTCTTTTCCACTAATTGGCTAAGTGTGAATATTGTATCAGTACAACTTCCGAAATATTATTTGTTCTTCTCTAAGTTGTGGTTCGATCCTAAGGCATAGCCTTTATTCAAGGATCTTACTAAATACTTTCCCGGTGTGGCTTAATAACGAGCATGCCTCTTTACTTCTCACGGTCTCTTTTGCTGCCAGATAAGTATTTTGGTTGCGTTTCTCCAGTCCAACCGTGTCTCTTGTGTTGTCCAGACTAGGTTGAACAGTGTGTGCATCCATTTAACGATTAGCTCTTCTATTGCTTTGAGTAGTTCAGCAGGTATATCGTCAGGGCCTGATGCTTTAATGGAAGTTGCCTCTTTTACAGATTTCCTTTTTTTTTTTCGGCGAGTGTTATGCTTGGTTCTAAAATTTCGTTCATTTAGCCATTTTTGTGTGTTATGTATTGTTCCTCTGATTTTAAGTTAATTATGTCGTTGAAAGGATGACGCCCATATCTCTGGGACCTTTTTGTGGTTCCTTTAAAGGGACTACCATCTTGTCATTTATAATTTCTGTTGGGTCATTTTGTTCGTGCCTATAACTTTTATTTGCTTATGAAGGTTTTTCCAAGCACTTGTTTAGTCAGCGTTCAACATTTCTGCTATGACGTTTCTTTGGTGTTTTTGACAACATCATCGTTCTTGCCGCTTTGTATTTTTCAAGATAATCTTGACTTTTTACTTTTCGCCCACACCTTCTTTCTACATTTCTACTCCTTCACTGCTGTTTTTCTTCCTCGTTCCACCAGGATGTTTTTAATAGTCTTGTCTTCTCTTCTTTACCATTTCGCGTGTTTCTCTTCTTGCTTTTAAAATCAATCTTTTAAACACTTTCCATTCCCTCTCTACTGATTTAGTTTTCTTTATTTAACCTGGTATAATCTTCAGTAGCTTTTTGAAGGTACGCTTCTTGTGTGTAAGCATTCTTCAAGTTATTAATTGTTTATGTTTTTTGTGGTTGAATACAGTCCTCAATTATTCCTCCCACTGTTCATTGTCATAATCAACATGGCAGCCTTGTGGTCAGCATATATACATAAGTTTGGCATTCCTCTTGCTTCTATTAACGTTTTTCTTATGTTTCCCTTGGTAAGTATATAATCTATTAGACTTTTACAGCTCAGATTGTTCCATTTATACCACGCATATATGTTTGTTTGTTTGTTTGTTTTGTTTTAGTATCCAGAAGCCATGAGTTGTTAACCATTAGGCTCAGTATTATGGATATCGCAACCTTTCGGCCTTATGGTAAATACCGTAAATCTAGGAGAAATGTGGCTTTTCTGCCTACCCCCGGGAATGAATCCGGACCACAAGGAGCTCGTCACCCGGTCACCACGCAATCCGGTTTAGCCAACTACGCTAGAGAGCCGGGCACGTATATATGTGAGTCTGTCGGTGTTGGAAACAAGTGTTAGTTATGGACAAATCCTGCTGATAAAATAGCCCGAGCAGCCTGTAGCCATTTTTTTTTTCTGACCGTTGCTATTTCCGAATTTTCGGATGTATTCTTCAGCTCCCTTCCAATGACTTATTCTTGCATTAAAGTCACCATGATGATGATAATGTAATAAGGCTCCTTGTGTTTTTTGTTTTTTTAAACACAGAGTAAGGAGGCGTGCGGATTAAATTATTAAAAGAAAGAGTGCCATGCAAATCTATAAAATCACACAAACACCCGTTTACTTAGAAATAAATATTCCCCGGCAACATACTCAGTGACCGGCAGACAGACAGAAAGACAGATGACTGACCAGGTAACTCATTAAACGACCAACCTGTGGAGGTGATGGTTTGGTAAAGTGTGTACACATGGACAGGCAATCAGATAAACGAAGAGAACACACAGACATATGGATGAGTAGATATCTTCGTAAGACAGACAAACCTTGTGGCAACAGGACAAACAGTCTCGCGCGGGCGCGCGCACACACACACACACAGGCAGTGTTTGGAGTAGAAAGCTAGGCAAGTCAATAGAAGTCATCAGAAAGAAACACAGAAAGACGTATGTATGAATAGTTAGCTACGCAAGACATATAAGTCAGTAGATATCAAGATAACTAAAGCCTGCATTGTGCTACCAGTGTCAAAAACGGAAAATCCCAATTACAGGCATGGCTTAGTAGAAACGCCAGAGTAACAAAGAAAAGTCAAATTAATAAAAAATTTTAACTGTTCATAAAAAAAAAAAAAAAAAATCAAGAGGTCAAATGCTGTCTTTCTGATAATAATATATTGTCGCCGCCTATCACAGAGAGACACGCTGAAAAAGAGAGACACGCGGATGAAGAGAGACACGCTGAAGCAGAGAGACACGCCGAAGAAGAGAGACACGCTGAAGCAGAGAGACACGCTGAAGACGAGAGACACGCTGAAGAAGAGAGACGCTAAAGAAGAGGGACACGCTGAAGAAGAGAGACGCTAAAGAAGAGGGACACGCTGAAGAAGAGAGACGCTGAAGAAGAGAGACACGCTAAAGAAGAGGGACACGCTGAAGAAGAGAGACACGCTGAAGAAGAGAGACACGCTGAAGAAGAGAGACATGCTGAAGAAGAGAGACACGCTGAAGAAGAGAGACACGCTGAAGAAGAGGGACACGCTGAAGAAGAGGGACACGCTGAAGAAGAGAGACACGCTGAAGAAGAGGGACACGCTGGAGAAGAGAGACACGCTGAAGAAGAGGGACACGCTAAAGACGAGAGACACGCTGTAGAAGAGAGACACACTGAAGAAGAGAGACACGCTGAAGAAGAGAGACACGCTGAAAAGGTATAATGGGCACAGAGGCAGAAGAAGCCTACACACAAATGCAACGACGGTATAGTAACACCGGTTGAGACATGAAGACCAGCTGACAAAGTATATTTTAAAAAGCACGCAGAAGTTGCCACATCTCCTGTTTCACTGACACTCGCGCAGGTACGTGAAGGAAGCTATCAAAGAGGCTAAGATATCTACATAAAACTGACAAATATGCAAAGATGATACAGACTGATATAAATAAGACGAACTATAGCAACAAAACACAAAAAACAGGCAGGCTGACAGGCGCGAGTCATACAGACTGAGGTAAATAAATCAGACAGGTTGATAGAAATGAAACAGATATACCTGTACAATTTAGACAATCAGACTGACAGACATACATATACAGAATGAGCCAGGCTGATAGAGATACATAAACAGAATGAGTCAGGCTGACAGAGATACATAAACAGAATAAGTCAGGCTGACAGAGATACATAAACAGAATGAGTCAGGCTGATAGAAATACATAAACAGAATGAGTCAGGCTGACAGAGATACATAAACAAAATGAGTCAGACTGATAGAGATACATAAACAGAATAAGTCAGGCTGACAAAGATACATAAACAGAATGAGTCAGGCTGACAGAGATACATAATGAGTCAGGCTGACAGAGATACATAAACAGAATGAGTCAGGCTGACAGAGATACTTAAACAGAATGAGTCAGGCTGACAGAGATACATAAACAGAATGAGTCAGGCTTACAGAGATACATAAACATAATGAGTCAGGCTGACAGAGATACATAAACAGAATGAGTCAGGCTGACAGAGATACATAAACAGAATGAGTCAGGCTGACAGAGATACATAAACAAAATGAGCCAGGCTGATAGAGATACATAAAAAGAATGAGCCAGGCTGATAGAGATACATAAACAGAATGAGTCAGATTGACAGATATACATATACAGAATGAGTCAGCCTGACAGAGATACATAAATAGAATGAGTCAGGCTGATAGAGATACATAAACAGAATGAGTCAGGCTGACAGAGATACATAAACAGAATGAGTCAGGCTGATAGAGATACATAAACAGAATGAGTCAGGCTGACAGAGATACATAAACAGAATGAGTCAGGCTGACAGAGATACATAAATAGAATGAGTCAGGCTGATAGAGATATGATAAAGAAACAGAAATAAGACACATTTCACAATAACAGATTCCTCGTGCTGGTTCCGGGGCCCCAGGGGATAAAGGGGTGGGTGGAATAAACCCACTGCTTCGATAACAAACAAATCGTAAAAGTCGACTAACAACGGGTGTTTCTTTCGAAGTTGGTGTACATCTGCATGAGAGACGAGGAACCAGCAGTCTGCAATAAGCCAGATATGTAAAGTGGGTTTGTATGCAAAACTCAAGTTTTGGAACAGAATTAAAGCCAAGAAGTGGATGGATGAACAACGAGAACTTTGCGCCGGAGTTTATAACCGGTCGACGCAAAGAAGAAGTAGACTAACATTCATCAGGCACACAGTTTTTTTTTAGGCTAAGGACAAATGTTCGATGAAACACGATGACACTTCCTGAGCAATAGCTGCTGTTTAGTAGACCGGATGTGCGTCGGATGTCACGTGAGGTTATTCAGTCCTAATACTCATTTTGCAATTTTTTTTTTTTAATCAGTTCACTTCATCATAATTTAGTTTTATCCGTGTCCGTGGATTTATTCTTGCGGAAATTGAAACGACGGTTTTCTTGTTCTCGGATTTGGATGGTCTCTGTGTGGGTTTCGGGTCGCCAATTTTGGGGGGAGGGGGGAGGGCGGAAGGGGGGGGGGGGATAGATCCACTGCTTCTTAACAGGCATGTCGTAAATAAATTGCCTTTAACAACAAAATCACGGGCAGAAGTCTTTTGAAAGACGATATATAGAAGAAGAGGATGAAGAAGGAGACGAAGAAGAAGAAGAAGAAGAAGAAGAAGAAGAAGAAGAAGAAGAAGAAGAAGAAGAAGAAGAAGAAGAAGAAGAAGAGAAGAAGAAAAAGAAAAAGAAGAAGAAGAAGAAGAAGAAGAAGAAGAAGAAGAAGAAGAAGAAGAAGAAGAAGAAGAAGAAGAAGAAGAAGAAGAAGAAGAACAAGAAGAAGAAGAAGAAGAAGAAGAAGAAGCATAGACCCTTCAATCGACTCATACCAATTCACATCTTTCGCTATTACCTGCAGCTCACCCCGTTGATTCGCACCTTTTCAACTTCACTCCCTTCTCCAAATGATTTTGGTCTGCCTTTATTTCTATGCCCCTGTGGGTTCCAGGGCACAGATATTCTAGCTATACTGTTCTCAGCTTTTCTCAGCGTGTGTCTTATCCAACGCCAGCGTATTTGTTTATCTCTTGGTCAACAGGAACATTTGCCTATTCTCTCCCACAGCTCAACATTAGTGATTCTATCATGTCATTAAATTCTCTGTATTTCACGTAGGCACCATTTAATGAACGTTTGTTGTATGTTAGTAATTGGTGATTATTTAATTACCTCATGTGTGGCTGTTTTTATTCTAATATGCTGATTTTATTTCATAGTGGTTTGTGCCTTTTCTTGGAAATCTAATGTGCTGATACTACTTTCCGTTGCATACCGACAGAGAATCAAAAGTCCTCAACATAGGCGTCCGGAATCCCGCCAGCAGAATCTAACAATTTCATAAAGTTCGTGTCTGTATTTGCTACCAGCTAGTCCCGATATCAGACTCTAATCAAAAACAGACATTGAGTCAAAGTGTGGCCCCAATAGTCCAGGCTTCCTGCCTCGTGGTGGCCAACTTCAAGCTGTCTCAGTGCAGTCTGGCAACTAGTGTATGACTGTCGTCGACGCGGTAATTGGAACCTTCTCGTTTGAATTGGGCCAGATTGGGCGTTTTTATTATTTAAGATTTGGCAGCCAGAAATGAGTATGTGCTTCGAACTTGACAAAATATTACTATTATTAATTTCCTTTTGAGGCCAAATATCCAAAAATACCTGACGAAGAATAACTTGAAATATTCAAATAATAATAATTAAAATGAAATACTAAAGAAGATTACGAAAAATCAGGGGAAAGAGGCTTTAGAAAAGAAATAAAATTTGTCAAACTGCAGAATTAATTGGCTTTGAAATATTATTAATTTTTCACTAAAAAAGAAAATGGTTTTCTACTGAACTGAATACTGGGAAACGTAGAGGTGGAAAGATTGGGGTGGAGAAAGTTGACATAAGAAAAGTCGTTTTCTTGATAATATAATATTGGCCTGTGGTTCAGTAGGATGTTGTAGTGCACTTGCCTTTCATCGTGGATGTGTTCACTCAAAGCCAATTCACAGGCCTAACTCTTTTAGTACCAGCCAACGCCCAAAATGTTTACTGAGAAATTTTACACTGTATACACTATAGGTTGTACGTTACATTTTACTACTCTGTCATTTGATGTCGGAAAGTGAGTACTAAAATGTCATGTAGAACCTATATTTTTGTATTGTAGTGAATCGTGGAACTGCATGCATAAATTATAAAGAACTTGGAGGTGATTGA
Organism: Candidula unifasciata; assembly: GCA_905116865.2. NCBI lineage: Eukaryota > Metazoa > Mollusca > Gastropoda > Stylommatophora > Geomitridae > Candidula > Candidula unifasciata. The sequence goes on along the minus strand of CAJHNH020000248.1, from coordinate 322,338 downwards.
GATGCGGTTCCTCAAACGAAGTTTACAAATTCCTTGGACTGTCAGAGTAACTAACGATGAATGTTTGAGAGAAGATAATGGAATAAAAAAAAATCAATACATATGTCAATAAGGAAAAGAAAAACACTGTTTTATGGTCATGCGATGACAGGGTAGGCTTTGAAAAATTTTGTGACTGATGGGAAGATCAACGGTAGAAGAGGGAGAGAGAGACCAAGGCAGATGATGACGGACAGACAGCGACAGTGGCATGGAGGGATATCAGTTGGAGGAACTGATCTAGAGGACAAGGGGCCAAGATAGATACATGAACTCCTACGCCAGTCGGCAGGACACGTGATGATGATGACACAGTATACATTTCTTCGTTACTTCTGTCCCACTGTTCCTTTACATTAACCCACTTTCTTCAGTTTGCTTCTCTTACTCATCTGTAACTTGTATATGGCCCTACCTCAGTGAGACTCAGAGATTGTGTTTAGTGTTCATAAACTGTGCATGAGAGGCTGTCACTGCAGCGTTCCGCTAGTTAGAGAGCTTCACACACACACACACACACACACACACACACACACACACACACACACACCCACTCACACATCGTGATTGTAACTGACTCAGAAAGCATGCTTCGTGCAGAGTGGCATGCCTCACTGCGGAGGACACGGGTATTGTCTGGATTATTTCACCGGGAAATTCTGGTGTGTTGGGAAATGAACAGGCGGACAGACTAGCTGGCTCTGCAAAACTTGGTGGAATACTGATGCATGATAAGGCAGACCTGGTTAGTGCCTTGTGGGGAAGCTTGTACAGTTCGGAGGAGCAAATGGATCACCACAGTCTGGTGAGACTGATGCAGCGCGGAGTGACGAGGGGTTTTGGCAGATGCTCGAGGCTCAGAGGAGAGGCAAGACGGACGTTTAATCAGAATGCTACTGGCACCATTAGTATCGGAACTCTACACTGGCTGCTGAAGATGGAGACGGAGGGCTTATGGGAATGCCCCAAGTGCTGTGATATCGGTTCTTGAATCAACTTAACTCAGCTCAAACGTTGCGTGAGGATGTGTTGTGGTAAAGTATGTTCCAACAGTCGCGCTCTCACACTTCAACAAATATCTCGAAAACTTATGTACTGATCAACACGAATTTCTTCATATGGCCTTAGATTTCTCATGTTGTTATGATTTTATAATTTACAACTGCATAGATCCTGCTCTGTCTGCCTGTCTGTCTGCCTACACGCACGCCTGTATGTCTGCTTTTCTTTCTTTCTCTCTTTCTTTCTTTCTTTCTTTCTTTCTTTCTTTCTTTCTTTCTTTCTTTCTTTCTTTCTTTCTTTCTTTCTTTCTTTCTTTCTTTCTTTCTTTCTTTTTCTTTCTTTCTTTCTCTTTCTTCTTTCTTTCTTTCTTTCTTTCTTTCTTTCTTTCTTTCTTTCTTTCTTTCTTTCTTTCTTTCTTTCTTTCTTTCTTTCTTTTCTTTCTTTCTTTCTTTCTCTCTTTCTCTATTCTTTCTTTCTTTCTTTCTTTCTTTCTTTTCTTTCTTTTCTTTCTTTCTTTCTTTTCTTTTCTTTCTTTTCTTTCTTTTCTTTCTTTCTTTCTTTTCTTTCTTTCTTTCTTTTTCTTTCTTTCTTTCTTTCTTTCTTTCTTCTTTCTTTCTTTCTTTCTTTCTTTCTTTCTTTCTTTCTTTCTTTCTTTCTTTCTTTCTTTTCTTTCTTTCTTTTCTTTCTTTCTTTTTTTCTTTCTTTCTTTCTTTCTTTCTTTCTTTCTCTTTCTTTCTCTTTCTTTTCTTTCTTTCTTTCTTTCTCTTTCTTTCTTTCTTTCTTTCTTTCTTTCTTTCTTTCTTTCTTTCTTTCTTTCTTTCTTTCTTTCTTTCTTTCTTTCTTTCTTTCTTTCTTTCTTTCTTTCTTCCTTTCTTTCTTTACCTTCTGTTTTCTTCCTCCCTTCCATCTTTCCTTCCTTCCATCCTTCATGTCATTGTTTGTCTCGCATCGAATATTTTACCTGTTACAATAACAGTGTTTTTCTTTCTTGTCTGTGGGTTTCCCTAATTTAATATTTTCTGTTGGTCTATCAGTTTTTTTCCTCCAGCATACGTTCCTATATGTTTATCTGTATTTTTCAATTCCTAGTTTATGTGTACATACTTTTGTTTGTCTCATCCCTTTCTCTTTTCTTTTTGTTTGTCCTATGACAATGTTAATTTTATGCCCCTTCACGTTCGGCAACTCTAGTCCATCAATTAGAGTTATCTCCCTTGTTAGTACGCCCTTTTAGAACAACCTCAAGTGTTATTAGAGCGGCCATATTTTTGTAAGATAATGATTGCATGCACTACACATGCCGAGGTTATGGAAAGACACTTTTGAGAAAGGTGCCGTGTCTGATTGCCATTCTGTGTTCTGCTCTCCAGGTCTTTCTGGGTATATTTATTTGGCTTCAAGGAAACTTTGATGTACTACGCTAGTCTTTTTTCTCTGTTTCCTCACGGGAGCAGCTGTGAAAGCACATAGGGCTTAGAGAACTGGCTAGAGAAAGAGAGAATTTCATGTCGTGATGAGAGCGACGTTATGTGATGCACCTGCTGAGTGCTGGCGACGCAACAATACACAACTCGTGCATTTTTTTTTAAAGGTATGCGTTTCTGTCACTGCTATTGTAAAAGAGACTCTATGTTGAGGACTAGCACATTTTTGGGGGATACTTAATGATGAGTACCGGCACTTTTCTTTTCTATGAAAAAAAAAAAAATTGCTATGGCTAGAGCTATGGTTAAGCACCAACAAAGAGATCAAAATAAGTATTTTGAGAGCATGCATCTTCCCTGTAGCAACATACGGATGTGAGTCGTGGACTATCTCTCAGTCCTTTAGAAAGAGAATAGAGGCTTTTGAGCTGAAATGCTATAGAAAGATTCTCAGAACATCTTGGACGAAAAAGAGGTGAAATACTTGCATCTTGAAAGATCTGAACATTAAGGAAGATTGGCTAATAAACAGCATCCGGTCTCTGAAGCTGAAATATTTTGGTCATATCAAGCGCCACGACGGATTAGAAAAAATTATAGCAGAAGGCGTGGTACCAGGAAGGAGGGGCAGAGGCCGACCAACACGAAGATGGGCACAGTATATAAGTGACTCCTTTAGTATGAAAGTACATGAGGCAGGAGAGCGAGCTGGCGAGAGACCGAGTTTCTTTCAGTCAGACCGTGATGAGAGCGACGTTCTGCAAAGGACCTGCTACATGATGATGATGATGGAGCTATTCCTAAAATGACTGCTGCCTTCTAGTACCTTCCTGCCCGAGGTCGTGTCGACGCGAAATCACGTACATTCCGACAGTTGTTGCCTTAGCACCGTATTTAGATCATGGTTTTCATAACCAAGTATAGGGGGTGGTTTCCATAACAAAGCCTCTAAAGAATCGAATCCGAGGAAAAAAGTGTTCGAATGCAAAATTGACACCTAAAACGGAAAGTTTTCTAAGAAAATCTCCATAAAACAGTTAGTCTGACATTTCTGTATCGATATCTGGGATTGAGTGCTGATGAACTTAGATCAATTCAAGCCAGACTAATGCAAATTGTGAAAGGAAAACCTGACAAATGAAAGAAACTTAACAATAGAAGGTTTCGGATAAAGTCTTTACCAGCGAACAAAGAAACCGGGAATAAAAGCAAGAAACCATGAGAGACTTGAAACACAAAGCTGCAAAAACTCAGAAATGGTAGGGAACAAACTTGTTGTTTGTAACATATTTCTAGTCAAATGTTACGGTAATCTGATGTTGATATTGTAGCTTATATTATTTAGAAGAGAGATCGACTCAGTCCATGTTTGTCTGTCTGTCTGTCTGTCCGTCCGTCTGTCTGTCCGTATGTCAGTCAATCCGTATGTCCGTCCGTCAATCCGTCCGTCCATTCGTCTGTCTGTTGTCTGTCTGTCCGTCCGTCAATCCGACCGTCCGTCTGTCTGTCTGTCTGTCTGTCTGTCTGTCTGTCTGTCTGTCTGTCTGTCTGTCTGTCTGTCTGTCTGTCTGTCTGTCTGTCTGTCTGTCTGTCTGTCTGTCTGTCTGTCTGTCTGTCTGTCTGTCTGTCTGTCTGTCTGTCTGTCTGTCTGTCTGTCTGTCTGTCTGTCTGCCTGCCTGTCTGTCTGTCTGTCTGTCGCTCTCTGTCTCTCTCTCCCTCAATCTTCTTTAGATCTACTGCTGGCTCACTGAAATTATGCCACAAAGCACGAAACGTGGTTGCGACCCACCTTAGGGACCTCTTGAATATCCACTCTCGCCTGCCTCCGGACGGCGTCAGAAATCAAACTCCCTGTGTGGGTTCAGGGATCCCATTTTTGAGAAGGAAAAAATAGGAATAGATCCACTGCCCCTTTGACAATAATGTCGTAAACTGCTTTTTATTGTTTGCAGAAATCGAATGTGTTGACCGAAAAGCTTTTTAAATCGCAGACTAGCTGTAAACCACAAAACAACCGGTCAACCACCCTTTTAACGGCCAACGCTGAAGAAGAAAAAGAACATAACTTTCAGAACATGAGGAAACCGACTTAATCACCTTATGTTAGTTGCAGAACCAACCCTAACAGCCCCTGGCTGTTGCGTGGTTTCTCTAGGCAAATTTACGTCCAGTAGTTTGCCATTGCTACGGGACGGTCGGCTTTCTTGATACCACTGTCGAAACCAACGCAAGGCGCGTGGCCCGTAGCTGGGATCGAACCTGGCATCCCGGCATTACGAAGCGTTCGCATCGACTTAGCCACAGAGCCGACCTAATCACCTTACTATACTGATATTTTGTAAAAACACACTCATCTTGAAATGTTAAAAAAAAAAAAATAAACAAGGAAGTTTCTGCCATCGCTAACGACCCAAGCCCTGAGGACGTGTCGTTTGACCAATCAACTCTGAAGACACCATGGGTGAACGCACTGCTAGGGGATAAATGACTACCAGTTTCTCTCGTGTTCTAAGGGGCGTCTTGCCTTTCATCGAATTTCTAAATCATTGATTCCCATTTGGTGGTCAGTGAACTCCCAGGGTTCCTCATAACAAATAATTCAAGTATTGTTATCATTTAAAAAAAAAAAAAAGTAAATTTTGCGATTCCAATTATAGTAATTTCTTGAGTAATCACCGTCATCAAGTGCTTTGCCGACTTACATTGACAATCACGCATCTCCATAATCTGCGATCTGCATCTGCATGTATCACTTCGTGTGTTGACACTCCTCCATGCCACGAGGAAAGGTTGTCAAGATTCTTCTCATATTGTTTTTAATCTGTCTCTCTTTCCACAGATCTTTCCAGTGGTCACACCATGTTCCAGTTTCCATCTTCTCATAACATGACCACAAAATGTTGACTTTCTCTTTCTGATGTTTGTGATAAGTTGTCTTCAAGCCTTCGTCTCTTTCAACGCATTTGGGTTGTTTCTTTTTGGGCTGTCCAAGAAATTCCACGGATTCTTCTGTAAAACCGTATTTCCGAGACCAGAAGACATTGTTTGGCCTGTTTATCAGTTGTCCAGAATTCACAGCCATATGTTAAAACTGGTTCTATACAGCATGCGAGAATTCTTTTTTTTTACCTCTAATGAAGTATCGAATCTATCAGTTAACATCGTGCTTTTCGTGCAATATTATGAAGATCCATAAACACTTCACATAAAATTAAGCTTCGACTGCAGAGGATTTAGCTATTAGTACGTCTACATGTGGCTGTGAAACGTGGACCTTACCAGCTGAACTTTGACAAAATGGAGGCATTGAAAATTCAAAATTTCAGGGAAACAAAATTCTTGGCATATCATCTAAAACAGTGGTTCTCAACCTGCCGGTCACGACCTTTTTTTTTTTTTTTCGATTGAACGACTCTTTTACGGGGGTCGCCTAAAACCGTCAGAAAAAAAACATATAATTTAAAACGAACCTTGTATTTCTAAATTAGAGACCACGCTCGCAACCCCTTAGCCGCAAACGCCGAATAATAAATATTCACCCTATTCTTTTTTATCCTTTCCTGTTTTACCGCTTCAGGTGTCGCGGAGGATATAAGGTTGTGCTTCTTGCTATTCTGACCACCTCGACTTAACACACATCGTGCTGTTGTAGAGTATCTCTGATGTTATCTTTCCATCTTGTTGTTGGTCTACCGAACTTCTGGACGTAAATTTGCCTAGAGAAACCACACAACAGCCAGGGGCTGCTGGGGTTGGTTCTGCAACGTCCTGTAAAGGATAAGCAAATAACCTGTTGGTCTACATTGTGCGAGGTGGACACGCAGTATGGAGATAACCGGTTCGACTCCCGGTACGGTAACCATAGCTTTATATTCTTATGTTGTCCTTCTATAATTCTACTTCTTTCTATGAGTGGCTATCTATACATTGTATATATATATATATATATATATATATATATATATATATTATATATATATATATATATAATGAAATCGGTTTCGTTGGGCAGAAAGAGGGAGCAGATATTTTTCAGACTGCTGTAAATTAACTCAATATATACATATATTAAACCTGGCTCGATTGGGATTAAAGCCTTGTCCTTCGGACTAGTGGCGTCTAGCCGCTAAACTACCACAGTATGATAGATGGATGAGTAGATAGATGGGCGGACGGTCTGGTTTTAGGCAAGCAAGATCGTGAACAGATGGCCGGAGGGATGTATGGAAAGATCCACTGACAAAGACGCAGGTAGGCGGGTGTATGGACACAGAGAGACAGTCAGACAGATAAAGAAAGGTAAAGTCGGGAGATGTGAACCAGCGTCACTGCACACGGTTATAAACCATAAGTGCTCTGCCACCAGTACGGACAGCGGATAAGAGACTGTCCGCCTGTGCCGCCGCCCGCACGAAACTCCGTAGCTACAGCGACGTTTCTCCATTTACCCCAGAGTGTTAACTCTGGTACCCATTTCCCTGAGGCTGGGTGAACCCCGGGAACCGCCATGTTTCGAAAACCGGCCGTGAGCTGCAGCGAGTGGCAACTGGATTTGAAAGCGAGCCTCCTATCGACTGCGCTAACCTGACCCCCAGAAAGACAGATGGATGGTTGGATAGATGGATAGAGAAATGGGTGGATAGATGGATAGATAGATGGATGGATAAAAGATGGATAGATTGACGGGTGGATGGATAGATGAATGAATAGATGGATGGACGGGTCGATGGATAGATGGATAATTAGATGGATGAAAAGATGGGTGGATGGACAGGTGGATGGATATATGAATGAATAGATGGATGGATAGATGAATGAATAGATGGATGGACGGGTCGATGGATAGATGGATAAATAGATGGATGAAAATATGGGTGGATGGACAGGTGGACAGATGGCACCGCAACTCCCGCAGAAAAAAAAAAGGATTCAGACTCCAATCATGAACCACCATCATTTAACACCCCAAAGTTTTCTTAGCTTCCCTCCATCAGCCAGCTGACACCATATCTGTTTCCTGTTGCCAGTTTGTGAAAAAAAAAAAAAAAACCCGCCTTGAGCGCTGCTCCGCCATACATTTTCTGCAAATTAACACAACTCACGAGTTAAAAAGTTTTTTTTATTTTTTTTTTTCTCTGTCCCCTTTGGCTTGTCTTTCTTTTGTTTTCTTTTGTTTGTTTTTTTGGAGTTTAATTTGGTTTTAGGAGATAAGTGTTTTGGAAATTTGGTTGTCAGTGTAAGACAGTGCGAGATGATTCTTAGTGGATCTATCTATCTATCTATCTATCTATCTATCTATCTATCTATCTATCTATCTATCTATCTATCTATCTATCTATCTATCTATCTATCTATCTATCTATCTATCTATCTATCTATCTATCTATCTATCTATCTATCTATCTATCTATCTATCTATCTATCTATCTATCTATCTATCTGTCTGTCTGTCTGTCTGTCTGTCTGTCTGTCTGTCTGTCTGTCTGTCTGTCTGTCTGTCTGTCTGTCTGTCTGTCTGTCTGTCTGTCTGTCTGTCTGTCTGTCTGTCTGTCTGTCTGTCTGTCTGTCTGTCTGTCTGTCTGGTCTTGTCTTGTCTGTCTGTCTGTCTGTTTTGTCTATTTTGTCTGTCTTGTCTGTCTAGTCTGTCTAGTCTGTCTAGACTGTCTATCTATCTATCTACCAGACACACAGACTTACAGAAACATGTAAAGAAACACACAGTCTAAGATGAAAGAGAGAGAGAGAGAGAGAGAGAGAGAGAGAGAGAGAGAGAGAGAGAGAGAGAGAGACCAAGAGACGTGAGTCACAAAGAGAAAGAAAAACGGTATAAAAAGCTGTCGGGGCTTATTTACACAGAAGAAATTCGCCATCCAATAATTGATGATGTGTCCTTGTTATCAAATAAGACAAATGTAAAAGAAGCAGCAATGAAAACAATGAAGGAATGCGCCAAGTCCAGGCTCCATTAGGACATGGCCCTGAATGCTGGGGACAAATTACGCCCGATGAATGTCGGCATTTGTTGATGGGATTAACGCTAGGACGGGATGACTGATGGGTGAGCCTGCGAGCTGTTTGTCTGAGGGGGCTATGTCTGGGGGCCAGTGGCTGGAAGCTCGGTAGGCTGGTGGTTGTGCGTGACGGAATTGGAATCACCGGCGGTTGGTTTTTGTTTGAATTAGTTGCTATAGTAAATTATGACTTTAAAAAATATGTTTGAGGAGTGTCTGGGTCGAACGGTTGAGAACGCAGTGTTAATATATGAATCCATGTTCGTATCCTCGGTAAGGTGTCCTGGGCACACACAAAATCTTTAGCTATTCAGTCCGTCGTGAAGACAGCATTAGCCAAGCGGCCCCAAAGCGACATCCTCAAAGACACCCCCCCCCCCCCCCACCCCCCCCCCAACTTTAAAAAAATGTCTCATTGAAAAAGTAGTCAATACGGACAGTTAATGGCTGTAGATGAATTGAGCTGAATTATGAATCTAACTGACATGCAGCACTCGAGGCATTCCCATAGGCGTTCCGTACCCTGGTAAACAAACCATATATATATATATATATATATATATATATATATATATATATATATATATATATATATATATATATATATATATAGTGTATATGTATATATGTATATAAAGAATTCTTTCTTGCTACATGCATCCAGTTTTGACATATGGCTGTGAATCCTGGACAATCGGTAGGCAGGCCAAACCATGTTTAGAGGCCTCAGAGATGTGAATTTACAGAAGAATGCTTAGAATACCTTGGACAGCCAAAAAAGAGCAACCAAGAGGTTTTGAAAGAGGCGGGAGCCCGAAGACAACTTATCACAGACATCAGAAGGAGACAGTCATCATTTTTCGGCCATTTTATGAGAAGAGGGAAAATATAAAATGTTGTGGCCACTGGAAAGATCTGTAGAAGGAGGGATAGAGGAGGACAACGAAAATAGATGCTTGACAGTCTTGTTGCATGGCATGGAGGTGTGTCGGCACACGAACTGATACATGCTGCAGGAGATCGCAGATTATGGAGAGGCATAATCGCTCACGCCAGTCGGTAAGGCCCCTGATGATGATGATGATGATATATGGACATCAGCTCTTTCAGTACAAGATAATTTGTAAAATAATTCAACTACTTAACCATAAAATGGACACAATGAAAAGAGAATGAGTGTCTTACTTTCAAAGAGATAAAATATACTGTGCTGTATGTTTGCATACCTAACCAGATTTCTTCAGCATGCTCAAACCAAATGTAAAATAGGCAATTACACACCACACGTTGCTGACCACACATTTTACATTAGATGGGACAGCAAAAATTCAGCAGACCAGTTGAAAAATACATACACACGTCACATATATTCTACGTGCCAGACAGTTATGTGATTTCTATTAGAGATGCTTCAGTTTAGTGATTTTTGTGAACTCTTTTTCATTTTTGTAGTATTTTAGATTTATGTAATGTGCTGATAATGGCTTCTGACCGCAACGTTTACCTGTCGTTTGGGATGTTTTAAAATGGGTGATTCCACTTTCTGTTTGGTTTAACATCTTTACATATTCCGATCAGTGCATCGCTGGAAAGTTCCTTCCCATACATTACCTACTTATTTTTGTTTTAAATATACGGTTTTATTTAGTTTGTTTGTTAGCACCTTTCCTTCTTTCCAGACGATAATGTTGTAATGCGCTATGGGGAAAAAGGGGACTCTCAGCTTATGGCGATGGCGAGTGTGACTAGCTAGACCCGCTGGTGTTAAGAAAAGATTTACCACGCCTGGGCAATGTTGTAGAGACCATATATTGCCCATGCATCATGACCCTCTCTCACCTGCCTTGTTTACTGCAAAGGAAGAGTAACACCATTGCGTTTGGAACAAAACACTCAGAAGAAGCTACCGCATCAGAAGAGCAGTGCTCGGTCTGTCAACTTGTTGGGGCTTGCCTTTAAGGGTCTGGTATGCCCTATCATAACATTAGTTAGTTTTCAGGTTTCATTTCCATTTCTTCAGATTTTGTTTTTTAAATATCCAGAAACCATGAGTTGTTAACCCTTCGGTTCGGTACTATGGATATTGCAACTTTTCAGCCTTAATTCCATGATAGATACCGTACATCTGGGAGAAATGTGGCTTTTCTGCCTACCCCGGACCACAAGGAGTTCGTCACCCAGTCGCCGCGCAGTAAGTTTTAACCAACTGAGCTAGCGAGCCGTGTTTCTACCTGAGATAAGGCTAGTATCATATGTCCGAAGCCGTTGGCACAGTGTGAGATGTCAAGTTGGTATTCGCCTCCCAACATACGTCGTTTACAGAAGACATATAGTAATGGTTACTATTGTTTGCTTAGTCATATCTGTTTAAGATCTGGCTTGAATATATATATATATATATATATATATATATATATATATATATATATATATATATATATATATATATATATATATATACGTTTAAAGTAATTAAAGATCCCTTTTCACGCCTTTAGGCGCATCGACCATATGAGGGGAGCACCCATATTTTTACAGACGAATCGACACTAGGTGGGTAATGAGGTCAGCTTTACGCCGGCCGTCTTAACTTCCCCAGGACATGCATCCTGGTACCCATTTTAAGCTGGGTCGACCTTCGACGCCCCATACCATGATAAAAATCCACGCAGTGAGTTTCAATCGTGGTACGTTGGAATTACGAACTGGGCTTGCAACGCCAAAACCACTGACGCCGCTGAATATATATACATATATATACATGTGTGTGTATGTGTGTGTGTGTGTGTGTGTGTGTGTGTGTGTGTGTGTGTGTGTGTAAAGTAAGTAAAGGACTCTCTTCCAAGCCTTCAGACGAATTGGGAATATAGGGCTCGAGCTATATTTTATAGACCAAACGGCACTGGGTGGATGATGTGGTCTGCATCACGCTGGCCGCCTTTACTTCTCAGGACTGCACCCGTTACCCACTCAAGGCTGTGTCGATCTGGAAGCCAAGGTCATTTTTGAAAAGCGTCTACCTGCTAGACAACGGCGGCTCCTGTGTGTGTGTGTGTGTGTGTGTGTGTGTGTGTGTGTGTGTGTGTGTGATTAAATGTTCGAATTCACTACTTTAGACACATGCTGATATTCTCATAATGTAATACAGATATGTAACTATAGTGTGGATATCTAACGAACGGAGAGACAGACACATGCACTGACACATAGGTAATAATGGTAGAGATATGACAGCGATTTAGGAGCCAGCGTGAATTCCTATAGTACCTTATCTAGGGACACACAGTGCACCTATAGATTGCCCCAGCAACTTCCGATATAGACAATGGCCCAGCAGAGAGTGCAGGCTGGTTGCTCCCTACCAACTTCCCTCTCTTTATTATGATGTTTGTTTATCTTTTCTGCACCAGAGCTTATTTACGTGAGTCGGTCGATTAACTGTAATTATAAATCCTTCAGCTCGAAGAAATTATCGTAGGGACTGATTAAAATATGTTATTGTCCTGTTGTGTCATATTCAGTCACATAGGGCTTTCAGTCTATTTCTCTATTCTTTTGTATTTTCTGCGATCAGTACAGTATTGTGGATGGGTGCTTTATTAATATCCTACTCCAAACAAGGGGAAGTCCAGATGTCACGGGACAGTCAAATATTTGTGGGGGTGGTGGATAGGCTGCATGCAGTCGTGGGACCTAGGCTGCATGCAGTTGTGAGATCTAGGCTGCACTGTCTCGTGGGATGTAGGTGGGTTGGAGTTGGGGCCAGTTCTATATGATTCGGGGTCGTTAAAAGCATCAGAAAGCCGGGAAACCCAGTCTTACCACTCTCTAAAATGTTGGACTGTCCCGTGCCGTCATCTAGGGTAGGATATTAATAAAGCATCCATGGATGGAATCCAGACCAGCACATTAGGCCTCTTTAACCAACCGTAGTTTTAGTGTTTCTTTTGGATGTTCTCTCTTTATTTCCCATTTCAGTGCCTGTTTGGTGATTCTCTGCCCGTTTATTCTCATGATGTGTCCAGTATAGCGTCAACTTCTTTGTCTCATAACTATTGTAACCAGACATTTCTATATTTCTTAACCCTCTTGAACTCAAATATATGCCGGATTATTACAATTTTCATGGAACTTATTATGAAAGCCAAAGATTGGCTAATAAACAGCATCCTGTCCCAGAAGCTGAAATATTTTTTTTTCATATCAAACGCCACGGCGAATTGGGGGAAAAATAGCAGAAAGGACGGTACCAGGAAGGAGGGGTAGGGGCCGACCAACATAAAGATGGGTGCAAAATATAAGTGAATATTTGAGTTGGGAATTACGCGAGGCGGGAGAGCTGGCGAGAGATCGAGTTTCTTTCAGGCAGACTGTGATAAGAGCGACGTTCTGCAAAGGACCTGCTACATGATGATGATAATGATTATAATTATTTCCATCTTCTTCCGCTTTTCTAAGCCTTGTCTCTTTCTTCTGAACTTTTTAAATGACTGGACAACCACTGATAACAACAGTTATATGAAAAAGAAGATGTCGCTATACATGACTTTACTGAACATTATGGCTCTCAGCAGTTTATAAATAAACGGTACGACGCTTACAGTAGTATGGAAGTCGACGCAAAACTGTCTGCGACCAGCTGTCAGGTCATCAGTGTTAATAATAGTTGTCCATGTCGTTGCTAGTGATCAATTCAAAACTCGAAAACCTAACCACAAACAACCATGCGGTAACGGAACTAAACTTTAGAAATACTGGAATGCAAACCGTGCATTTGATTTCAGTTGACTTGCCGGTTTGCAGACGACAGACACACTAAGTGGGGATTGGTCAATTTGTGAGATTTGTGAGTCACTTTGTGTGGCAGGCGGTATATTGCGATTTTAAATGTTTTCATTACAACTGTTTGTCAGCGGGCTGATTGTTCGCGTGAAGAAAAAGAAAAGAAAAAAAAAAGAAGAGGAGAAGAGAATAGAAGAGATGATGATGAAGAGAGCAGAACCAGCGAAAGAGGATAAGCAGCAACGGAAGGAGGTGAGGAAGACGAAAAAGAAGAAGAAGAAGAAGAAGAAGAAGAAGAAGAAGAAGAAGAAGAAGAAGAAGAAGAAGAAGAAGAAGAAGAAGAAAAAGAAAAAGAAAAAGAAAAAGAAAAAGAAGAAGAAGAAGAAGAAGAAGAAGAAGAAGAAGAAGAAGAAGAAGAAGAAGAAGAAGAAGAAGAAGAAAAAAGAAAAAAAAAGAAAAAAGAAAAAGAAAAAGAAAAAGAAAAGAAGAAGAAGAAGAAGAAGAAAAAGAAAAAGAAAAAGAAAAAGAAAAAGAAAAAGAAAAAGAAAAAAGAAAAAGAAAAAGAAGAGAAGAAGAAGAAGAAGAAGAAGAAGAAGAAGAAGAAGAAGAAGAAGAAGAAGAAGAAGAAGAAGAAGAAGAAGAAGAAGAAGAAGAAGAAGAAAAAGAAAAAGAAAAAGAAAAAGAAGAAGAAGAAGAAGAAGAAGAAGAAGAAGAAGAAGAAGAAGAAGAAAAAGAAAAAGAAAAAGAAAAAAAAGAAGAAGAAGAAGAAGAAGAAGAAGAAGAAGAAGAAGAAGAAGAAGAAGAAGAAGAAGAAGAAGAAGAAGAAGAAGAAGAAGAAGAAGAAGAAGAAGAAGAAGAAAGAAAAAAGAGAACGAGAAGTGGGAGGAGGAGGAGGAGGAGGAGAAGAAGAAGAAGAAGAAAAAGAAGAAGAAGAAGAAGAAGAAGAAGAAGAAGAAGAAGACGACGAAGAAGAAGACGAGAAGAGATGAAAAGAGAAAAGAAAACGATAAAGAAACTGTGCTATTAAGGAAAAGAGCTGCGGGGAGAAAGGAAGTTAGTCTAATTTTGATACATTTTGCGTGTGTTTTCGAACAGTTAAAATTACTGTATCAATGACCACGAAACAGTAGACAGACACCTAGCAACGGACCATCAGCAAATTGATACTCACCTAATGAAACAAGAGATTAGAGGGCGCTTGAAGTCTTAAGAAAGATCAAAGTATCTGGGAGATGTCACTACTGGTTGGCATGCTAGACTAGACTATTGAATTAGGATGCCTTTTCAGGAAACACCTCTTGTTTCTCCGACCATGGAAGCGAAAACAAGTTAAAACTTGGCTCGCAAAGAAAAACGTGTCTTTGTTGGATCAGTTAGCGATACCGTGGGACGTGAGCTGTTTCGAGGTAACTAAATGTTGATTGTTGTTGAATGTTGAATGAAGAATCGATATTACAGCACTGGGGACACTCCCATAAGCACGCCATCTCCATCAGCAGCAGCAGACGAAGAGTTCAAATTCCGATGGTACCAGTAACCGTCTGATTGTACATCCGTCTCATCCTTCCTATAAGTGTTGAGCATCGGCCAGATTCCCTGGTAATTCCCGCAGCGCCATTCTCCTCATACCTTAATGATCTATTTGTGCCTCCGTACTGCTCACTCGCTCCAAAGGGGTGACATCTAGCTTGTCATACATAAATTCACCACCAAGTAGTGCAGACCCTGCCAGTCTATCTGCCAACTCGTTTCCCAACATATCCACCTGACCTGGAGAACATATCCAAGGGACGCTTACTACACTGGACCTCTAAAACGATGCTTCCCACTCTGCACAAAGCATGTCTGTTTTCACCCTTTTCAACATACTCTGTGAGTCAGTTACAATTACTCCATGTGTGTACAGCTGATAATTAAACGTAAGTCCGCAATGACTGCCTCAACTTCCATTTTCTCAAACAGAACGTTGTGATATCATATGCCTGGCTTTATTGCACTAAGCGACGTCCACTCGAGGTAACTGTGCTGGAACAGTGTGCTGCATAGGAGCAGTGTGTTATATGTATGTGAGCCTTGATCATTAATTCTTTCAGTACATCATCATCATCGTCATCATGTACCCCGCCAACTTGCGTAGGCGCTCATGCGTTTCCTCATATCACGATCTCTGGTTGCCTGTAACAGCTCTCTTAATGACATTCATCCACGCCATCGTTTGAGCACATCCAGCGTTTGAGCTCATCCAGCGTCTTCTTTCTTGGTCTGCCTCTACCCCTTTTTCCACTGATATTTCCAGTTGTCACGAAGTTCTCCAACGTCTCTCTTCTCATTAGGTGGCCAACGAAGAGTGTTTGTCTATTTCAGTACAACAATTTAAA
>CAJHNH020000248.1:295524-301685 GCA_905116865.2 Candidula unifasciata | reverse complement strand
TTTCCCCCCCTTCCCAGGAAATTTTCCCTAGGAAAAATATGAAAAACAAAAAGGGGGGTTTCGATGAAAAAAGGGGAAACCCCGGGGGGGGCTAAAAAACTAAAAACCCAAAAAACCCCCCCTTTCCCCCTAAAAGTGGGGGCTTTCCCCGGGAAAAAAATCCCCATTAAATTTAGGGGTTCCCCCCAAATGGGGGTTAAAAAAAAAAAAGGAAAAAAAAAAGTGGGGAAAATTTTAAAACCAAAAAAGGTAAAAACAAAGGGGCCTTTAAAAAAAAAAAAAAATAAACCCTTTTAAAAAATTATAAAACTGCTGTGTTTTTAAAAAGTTTCATAACACCAAATTTTTTTTTTTGGTTTTTTTTTCTTTTTTTTTCCCCCAAAACAGGGAAAAAGGGGGCCCCCGGGGAAAAAACCTGAAGGGAATTTGGGGTGTTTTTTTTCGGGTTTTTAAAAAAAAAACCCCCACAAACCCCCTAAAAACCCAAAAACCCCCCCCTTTCCCCCCTAATAGTGGGGGGCTTTTTTCCGGGGGGGCTCCCCTTTAAAAATTTAGAGGGCCCCCCAAGAAAAGGGGGGGAAAAAAAACGGGGAAAAAAAAAGTTTTCACATTTATTTTTTCGCCAACCTTAATTTTACGGAAAAGGGGGGCATTAAAACGGTTTTGATAGATAAAATTTATGGGGGGGGAACCCCTTTTCCCCCCAAAAAAACTTTCCCTCAGTTGGGCGGGGAAACCCCAAAGAAACCTTTTTTTTAAGGAAAAAAAAAAAAACAAAAAAGAAAATTTAAATTTATAAAAAAAAAAAAACCCCCCCGCGGTAATTTTTTCCCCAAATTTTGGGGAAGGGAAGGGTTTTTTTTTCGTCCCCTCCCCCTTTTTTCCAAAGGGAGTTGGGCCCGTTTTTTCTTTTTTTACTTTTTTGGATTTTAAAATTTATTTGTTTTGTTAAAAGGGTTCTTTTTTATTGGGGTTGGGGTTTTTTTTTGCTTTTATTTTCTTCCAAAAAATATAACAAATTTTTTTTTTTAAAATTTTTCCAAATTTTCCGGGAAAGTGTGGGCTTGTTTTTGTATTGGGGCTATGGGTTTTCCAAAATTTTCTATCCTCTATATGGGTTTTTTTTTTTTTGGGGTCTTTTTTTTCCCAGGATTTTCCAAAAAATTTTTTTCTTTTCTTTTTCTTTTTATATTTTTCCCCTTTTCCCCTTTTAAGTCTTTTTCTTTATTTTCCCTTCATTTTTTTTTTTGGGGGGAGTTTTATGGAAAATTTTACCCACTTGGGGACTTTTTTGTTTAGTCCGGCTTTTTTCCTTTTTTTGTTCTTTCAGATTTAAAATTTTTAATTTTTTTTTCTTTTTATTTTCCCCCCCTTTCCTTTGATTTTTTTAAAAAACTGTTTTGTTGGGGTGTTTTTTGTGTGTTTTTGTGTGTGCGGGCCCCCGCGCGTTGGGGGAATTTTAAAAAAGAAATTTTTTTAAACTACCCTTGGGTTTTTCCTTTTTCTCGGGGTTTTTTTTTTTTTTTTAGCTTTTCCCTGGGGGTTCCCGGGGGTTTTTGTTTGGGGGGGAAGAAAAAAAAAAAAATTTGGGGGGGGACTTCCCCGCTAAGGGAAAATTTTCCTAACCGGGGGAGTGGGGGTTAAAAAACTTTTCCCCTGGATTTTTGCAAACTGTCTGAGGAAAGGGGGGAAAAAGGGGGGCCGCTGGGGGTTCAACAAAAAAAAGCAAAAAATCTAAAAAAGGGGCGACGTTTCACGGCCCCCAAAATTCATCAATTCCATAAGGGGAAAACCAAAAAAAAAAAAAACCAGGGTTAAACGCCGGGGGGAATTTTCCGGGCCCGGGGGATTTATAAGAAAAAAAAAAGGAAGGGAAAAAAAGAAGGGGAAAAAAGGAAAGGGGGGAAAAAAGATTTGGTTTTTTAAGTTTTCCAAAAAAACCCTTTAAAAAAAATATTTTTAAACCCCCAGTAAAATATTTTCATTTAAAAAAAACAAAAAAAAAAAGAAAAAAACATTTTTTCCAAAAAGTCAAAAATCCCTTAAAAAGGGGTCTAATAAAAAAAATTTGTTTTGGGCTTTGGGGGGGGGTCCCCCCCCCCTAGTGTTTTAAAAATTTTGGGAAAAAGAAAAAACCCGTTTCCCTTTTGGGAAAGGGGGGCCAAAATTTTTTCCCTTGGTTTTTACTGGGGTTCCCAAAAAAATTTAAGGGGGGAAATTAAAAAAAAAAAAAAACCCAAATTAAAAAAAAAGGGCTTTCAGCTGTGAATTTTAAAAATGGGGGGGTAAAAAGGAAAAAAAAAGGGGCGACCGTAATGGGGTAGGGGGCTTTGGGAACCTTTTCATATCAAGGGTTATTAATTTAAAAGGGCCCTTTTTTGGGGTTTTTAAAAAAAAAAAAAAAAAAAAAAAACTTTTAAAATTTTTTCTTGGGGGGAGTTTTGAAAGGGGCCTTTTTTAATTTTTCCTGAGGGGGAAAAAAAGTCTAATTTTTGTAGAAGTAGGGGCCTTTTCCAGGGGTTATAGGGGCCCAAAAAAACCCCTTCAGAGGGGGGAAACCCTTTCCCGAAAAGGGGCCCAGGGGAAAATTTTTTTTCGGGGAAAGGGGGAGTTTTGTTTCCTTTTTTTCCCGGGGCGTTGCAAAAAAAAAACCCCAAAAAAAACCCGCAAACCCCTGGCCGTTGTGTGGCTCTCTTTGGGGAAAAAAATTTTCGTTCCCCGTAGTTTTTTTCTTTTTTAAAAAAAAGCAAAAAACTTTTTTCCGGGTTTTTTTTTTATCTTTTTTTCTGTCCTTTTTTGATGGGGTTTTTTTTCTTTTTTTTAATTTTAAACCCCTTTAAAAAAAAATCCCCTTTTTTTCGGGGGTAGGGGAGGGGTTTTGGAAAAATTAAAGATTTTCCAGGGGGTCGTGGGTTTTTCCCTGGAATTTTTTTGGTTTAGGTAGATATCCTTTGGGGAGAAAACCTTTCTTTCCCCTAACAAAAAACCCCCCCCCCCCCCGTAAATTCTTAAAAGCGATATTAATCCTATCTTGATATATGGAAGTGAATCATGGACAGTTGATATATAACTGAAAATTATTTGGAAGCTGCGGAGATGTGGTTTTATAGACGAATTATGAGAATACCCTGGACAGATAAAAAGAGTAATGAGGATGTCATGAAAGAAACCGACTCAGGAAGAGAACTGACTGTCCACGTCAGAAAGAGACAGTCTACATTCTTTGGTCATGTGATGAAAAAGAGAAAACTGGAGTACATCGTGACAGTAGGAGAGTTGGAGTGAAGGAGAGGCAGAAGGAGACTGATAAAAAGAAGATGCTGGACAGTTTGACAGCAGAGCATGAGCGATCATCTGTGTCAGAGTTGATTTAAAGTACACAAGACAAGACGATTGCGGACAGACACGACCAACTCCACACGACATGAACTTTAGGAAGAAAAAGCATCTTTCATTTAAAACTAGCTCCTGCCGCACGACGGGTACTTCAGTGGGCTGACCAGGATTATCTGTCATAGTGCTGGGAAGCGTATAATGAGTACAATATTTTCGTTCTTCTTTGCGTTCACCAGCTGTACACTCTGGCGGAAAGTTCTGATTGTTCGTCCACTTCTGAAGTGCAGTCCTGCTCCAGAACCCGAATATTGCGTGTACATAAGTTTTACAGATCTAATTCACTTGAATGCAGACTGTTGGTTTCTTGCCTTTCAGGCAGACGCACTCCGATTTCAAAGGAAACTCCCCAATTAGTCGACTCTTACGACATGCCTTTTGGTAGGCAGTGGGTCTATTCTTGTTTTCTTCACAATGGGTCCCCCATAAAGCACACGGGGAAAGTACAATATAATAGTATAGTAAAGTTAAGAACCCTTTTCCATGCGTTTTGGTTGTAAAGAGCTTAACCTTTTTTTTTTTTTCTTTTTTTTTCTTAAAGACCAATCGGCATACGTGGATGATGTGGTCAAGATCGCGCCAGCCGCTTTTACTTCCAAGGACTTCACCTGGTAACCATTTAATGATGAGCCGACCTGGGAGCTAAGGATTCTTTTTTTTAAATTGGGTTTGTCAGGACTTGAACCGGATTAGCAGGCAAGCGTCCAGCCTCTACAAGACGGCGGCTTTCTGTGTAATAAGTACCGATCAGTGAATAACCCAGTATAAAGGGGTTTTCGTCGGAAACTGAACTTTAGTATTGGAAGGTGTGCTCATAATGGCTACCACGGATATTGACCGACTAACAAAAAGAGGACGTGATTAAAGCGGTTCACACTTGGTTCAGTGAGCAGCCACAATTCTTTCTGCGGACGGCATTCGCCACCTGTTTAAGCAATGGGATGGTTGCCTGAATGTCTACAGTGACATGTTCTGACCAGCCCATACGGCATAGTTCATTCAAAATAAATGCTTTGTGAAATTATTCCTTACCCGTTGATGTTTCTGTCATGTTTTCATAGTAAAGCAAACAGCTCTTCTAATTTTATGTTTTGTGGAGATGTTTTGAGAAGGAAATGACTCGAGAACTTCGTAACGATTAGCACGATTCATGGAAAGAGAGCAAGGAGAAGGCCCAGAGGGAAATATCTGAATGTCTTGGCCTTTTGGATGGAGCAAGGCAAGAACACTGACGTGATTCGCGATTTTAGTAACCGAGCGAAATGGCGAGACAAGACCGCCCACGCTTATCTGCAAGGTACATGATGATAATGATTAAATTTCCGAGAATCATTTTCATTCTTCTTCTTCTTTTGTCTTCTCACTCATACCAGATTGTAGCCTAGTGTCATGGTTTTGTCCTCTCACTCATACCAGATTGTAGCCTAGTGTCATGGTTTTGTCCTCTCACTCATACCAGATTGTAGCCTAGTGACATGTTTTTGTCCTCTCACTCATACCAGATTGTAGCCTAGTGTCGTGGTTTTGTCCTCTCACTCATACCAGATTGTAGCCTAGTGTCATGGTTTTGTCCTCTCACTCATACCAGATTGTAGCCTAGTGTCATGGTTTTGTCCTCTCACTCATACCAGATTGTAGCCTAGTGTCATGTTTTTGTCCTCTCACTCATACCAGATTGTAGCCTAGTGTCGTGGTTTTGTCCTCTCACTCATACCAGATTGTAGCCTAGTGTCATGGTTTTGTCGTCTCACTCATACCAGATTGTAGCCTAGTGTCGTGTTTTTGTCCTCTCACTCATACCAGATTGTAGCCTAGTGTCGTGGTTTTGTCCTCTCACTCATACCAGATTGTAGCCTAGTGTCGTGGTTTTGTCTTCTCACTCATACCAGATTGTAGCCTAGTGTCGTGGTTTTGTCTTCTCACTCATACCAGATTGTAGCCTAGTGTCGTGGTTTTGTCTTCTCACTCATACCAGATTGTAGCCTAGTGTCGTGGTTTTGTCCTCTCACTCATACCAGATTGTAGCCTAGTGTCATGGTTTTGTCCTCTCACTCATACCAGATTGTACCCTAGTGTCATGGTTTTGTCCTCTCACTCATACCAGATTGTAGCCTAGTGTCGTGGTTTTGTCCTCTCACTCATACCAGATTGTAGCCTAGTGTCATGGTTTTGTCCTCTCACTCATACCAGATTGTAGCCTAGTGTCATGGTTTTGTCCTCTCACTCATACCAGATTGTAGCCTAGTGTCGTGGTTTTGTCCTCTCACTCATACCAGATTGTAGCCTAGTGTCATGGTTTTGTCCTCTCACTCATACCAGATTGTAGCCTAGTGTCGTGGTTTTGTCTTCTCACTCATACCAGATTGTAGCCTAGTGTCGTGGTTTTGTCCTCTCACTCATACCAGATTGTAGCCTAGTGTCATGGTTTTGTCTTCTCGCTCATACCAGATTGTAGCCTAGTGTCGTGGTTTTGTCCTCTCACTCATACCAGATTGTAGCCTAGTGTCGTGGTTTTGTCTTCTCACTCATACCAGATTGTAGCCTAGTGTCATGGTTTTGTCCTCTCACTCATACCAGATTGTAGCCTAGTGTCATGGTTTTGTCCTCTCACTCATACCAGATTGTAGCCTAGTGTCATGGTTTTGTCCTCTCACTCATACCAGATTGTAGCCTAGTGTCGTGGTTTTGTCCTCTCACTCATACCAGATTGTAGCCTAGTGTCATGGTTTTGTCCTCTCACTCATACCAGATTGTAGCCTAGTGTCATG
>CAJHNH020000248.1:243024-290524 GCA_905116865.2 Candidula unifasciata | reverse complement strand
CATCTCATTTCTTTTTTTTTTCTACCTCCAGAAATTCCCTAGTGCCATGAAAGCGCTTCTTGCCTTTTATATACCTACTAGGTCCGACAATTAAGTATTGAGACTAATTCCCCCCCCACCCCCTCCTCCCCCCCCCCCCCCGCCAAAATTTAAAAAAAATTAAAATAAACAGTTAAAGATATAACCTGCATTCTATTCGAAGTAAGCCTCTTGTGCCTTGATACAGTAAGTGTCACGATCTTACAAACACTCGAACAACCGCTGTAGTTCTTGTATCGTTAAGGCCTTTAAAGTCGATGTTAAGGCCCTTTTGATGCCATCAATATTTTTAAAGAAGCGTCCTTTCAAAAGCAACTTTAATTTTGGGAATAGAAAATTTTTGCAAGAAATTCCTGTACAACTACTGCCCTTTGAGCTGGTGCATTGTTATGAAGAAGGAAAAAAAAATTGCTAGGTGTTAAATACAAATTGATAAGCAACTTTTTTCTTGCCCACATCTTCCACTAAAATGTTCCCAATAGTCTCTGTATTAACATAAATTCATCTACCATCATCCTCACAGTCGAACAACGATTTTCTTGTATCCGTGCTCGGAATTTTGCAATAAGCTACTCATTACGAACTGAAATTGGGCGTCTAAGTCTTGTTGCATTAGTAATAATCTCCACACTACTTTTGAATCGTGATTACTAGCTAAAAATCTATGCACGAGACAAACAATTATCCACATAAATGTGTCGCATCCGTTCAACTGTCGCAATGGCGCGTTTTCTGAGTTTTAAACATAATTTAATGTTAGCTTTTTCCCCCTTATGCTGATTACATAGCAATGCACCTCTGACTAGGTTAACAAAATGGCAGCTTTGTTTATTGTCTGCTTATCGAGCGGCGATGAAAAGTTGTCAGATCATAAGACGATGGTTGCTTCTTTAGATTCCATGCTTTGATTCATTTGGGCAGTAATGTACATAAGGATGGCGGAACTGATAGTTATTTTAAAATACGAATACAAAAGGTGCAAAAGTGATTTAACTAATAATTCTGATACGAAGGGTTACTATACGAGCTGTCCGTGTTAGAGGACAGAAAATATATCATATCAACAAGGAACGTAGGGTGAGTTGGCTGGTACTCAGAGGGTTATGCATGTTTGTTAGTGCACTCACTTGCCTTTACGGTGGTGCCTGTTCCACCCCCCGACAGTAAGTGAGTAAAGTAAGCCAGGGACGCATAACTATGAGGCAATGACTTGGTTATACGCCCATGCATATGGTACTAGGTTAATATCGTTTAGGCGACACTGCGTGGTTTATATACTCAACATCACACCGACCACTTTTACTTCCCATGAGATTATCTGGTATCCATTTGGTGACGGTCGACCTGTGAGCATTTATATGTTTTGAAAACTGAAATATGCCTCAATACAGTAGCTAATACGCTGTCACGGTTCACATTGGAGTTATGAGAAATGATAATAAGGAGATGAGGTTTGTATGACGTTGTGAGAAATGATAATAAGGAGATGAGGTTTATATGGAGTTGTGAGAAATGATAATAAGGAGATAAGGTTTGTATGAAGTTATGAGAAATGATAATAAGGAGATGAGGTTTATATGGAGTTGTGAGAAATGATAATAAGGAGATGAGGTTTGTATGAAGTTATGAGAAATGATAATAAGGAGATGAGGTTTATATGGAGTTGTGAGAAATGATAATAAGGAGATGAGGTTTATATGGAATTATGAGAAATGATAATAAGGAGATGAGGTTTATATGAAGTTATGAGAAATGATAATAAGGAGATGAGGTTTATATGGAATTATGAGAAATGATAATAAGGAGATGAGGTTTATATGGAATTATGAGAAATGATAATAAGGAGATGAGGTTTATATGGAATTATGAGAAATGATAATAAGGAGATGAGGTTTATATGGAATTATGAGAAATGATAATAAGGAGATGAGGTTTATATGGAATTATGAGAAATGATAATAAGGAGATAAGGTTTATATGGAATTATGAGAAATGATAATAAGGAGATGAGGTTTATATGGAGTTATGAGAAATTATAATAAGGAGATGAGGTTTATATGGAATTATGAGAAATGATAATAAGGAGATGAGGTTTATATGGAGTTATGAGAAATGATAATAAGGAGATGAGGTTTATATGGAGTTATGAGAAATGCAAATAAAGAGATGAGGTTTATATGGAGTTATGAGAAATAATAATAAGGAGATGAGGTTTATATGGAGTTATAAGAAATGATAATAAGGAGATGAGGTTTATATGGAGTTATGAGAAATGATAAAAAGGAGATGAGGTTTATATGGAATTATGAGAAATTATAATAAGGAGATGAGGTTTATATGGAGTTATGAGAAATGATAAAAAGGAGATGAGGTTTATATGGAATTATGAGAAATTATAATAAGGAGATGAGGTTTATATGGAATTATGAGAAATTATAATAAGGAGATGAGGTTTATATGGAGTTATGAGAAATTATAATAATGAGATGAGGTTTATATGGAGTTATGAGAAATAATAATAAGGAGATGGGGTTTATATGGAGTTATGAGAAATGATAATAAGGAGAAGAGGTTCACATGTGATGAGAAGAGGGAGAGGGGATAAGAAAGAAGCAATGTAGTTATAGAGACTAGATGCGAATAAGGGAAGAAAAGGATAACGAAACAGGAGAAGAAGCATTAAGGGGAGATGACGAAAGATGAGAGATAGATAGATAGATAGATAGAGAGAGAGAGAGAGAGAGAGAGAGAGAGAGAGAGAGAGAGAGAGAGAGAGAGAGAAAGAGAAAGAGAGAGATTAAGGTATAGAAAACGGTAGGTGAAACAAAAAGAGATTGTGTGATTTAGAGTGGTTGGGTGGTGAGAGAGGAGACTGAGAGCGATAGAGAGTGAAAGAAGAGTGGCAGCACATGTGAGAGACATATATATATATATATATATATATATATATATATATATATATATATATATATATATAGAGAGAGAGAGAGAGAGAGAGAGAGAGAGAGAGAGAGAGAGAGAGAGAGAACTAGAAAGACACACAGTTAAACGGAGAGAGAGACAAACCTAATATTGCATAAGGGACATCGCAGAAGATCGAAAAAATAAGAATCAACATAAGAAGCAGGAACACATTGCTGGGAAGGAAGAAGGAAAAATTGAAAACAACAATCTGAAAACGACGAAATAAAATTACAGAGAAAGAGAACGATACATGAAAATGATTATAATAATGAATAAAATGTCTGCCTGGAAGTGGGATGAGAAAATCTGTGCAAACAAAAAGTAGAAACAGAAAGATGCCAAGAAACGAAAAGAGAGAGAGAAAAAAAAGGAACTACTTATTAAATTTGGCATGTTAGAATGTTTGATTTGCTGACAGATTTGGGCAACGTCAGATTAATGCTTCAGTAATTACCGCCCCCAAAAATTAATACAAACATGTCTGTAATAATTTCTCATCGTAGGGTTCAAATCACGTGCTGTTATCACTCCCAAATGTGATGACATAATACACGAAATTAATCTACCGTTTAGAAATGGGGCACTGTAGTTCACTTGCAAGAGGGCATGTGGCTTTCCCAAAGTGGAAATAATGCATGTAGATGATATTCAGAAAATGTTGAATAATTCCTAATTATAAGGACTGAGACTGGTGGTAGGGAATTAGAGCTTTGTGGAATTTCATAAGGTCGTGTATCGGATAGTTGTATCAATGGTACTTTTAGTGACTTCAAAAGTAGGTTTCTTGTCTACCGTCACGTTAGGCTAAATAGTTTCTCAAAATGGGAATAATATACATTAGTATGAATGTAGCAATATTCAAGAATGTTAAGTCGTTTTTAGTTATCAGGAAAGAGGCTGGCATATGCATTTAGACTGTAGGGGTTTTATGAGGTCATGTCAATGCTTCCTGTATAATTTCTTACTGTATACTTTTGTGTTGTCTTTTTAAAAAATCTGGTTTCTTATTATCCAAGGCCAGTCATCGCAACCTTGGAAATATTTCGTTTCGCCTCGTTACGCTCTGGTAACTTTCTCGCGTTCGTGAATAATATCTGTTTTTCTAAGGTTGTGTATTTGAAACTTGATGCAAGTTTCAATGCATCTAACTGTTACTGCTGCTGCTGCTACTATTACTATTACTACTACTACTACTACTACTACTACTACTACTACTACTACTACTACTACTACTACTACTACTACTACTACTACTACTACTACTACTACTACTACTACTACTAGTACTACTGCTGCTGCTGCTGCTGCTACGCCTCCTCCTCCTCATCCCCTCCTCCTCCTCCTACTACTACTACTCTTAATACTACTCTCACCACTACTGCTACTACTGCTACTATAACTACTAATACTACTACTACTCGGCCTCCTCCTCCTAATCCTCCTCCGTCTTCTACTACTACCACTACTACTACTATTTCTACTACTACTACTACTACTACTGCTACTACTGCTACTACTAAAACTACTACTACTACTACTACTACTACTACTACTACTACTACTACTACTACTACTACTACTAATAATAATAATAATAATAATAATAATAATAATAATAATAACAATAATAATATTAATAATAATTACCACCACTACTACCACTACTACTACTTCTAGAAGAAGAAGAAGAAGAAGAAGAAGAAGAAGAAGAAGAAGAAGAAGAAGAAGAAGAAGAAGAAGAAGAAGAAGAAGAAGAAGAAGAAGAAGAAGAAGAAGAAGAAGAAGGAGGAGGAGGAGGAGGAGGAGGAGGAGAATAAGATACAGAAGCAGAAGAAGAAGAAGAAGAAGAAGAAGAAGAAGAAGAAGAAGAAGAAGAAGAAGAAGAAGAAGAAGAAGAAGAAGAAGAAGAAGAAGAAGAAGAAGAAGAAGAAGAAGAAGAAGAAGAAGAAGAAGAAAAAGAAAAAGAAAAAGAAAAAGAAAGGAAAAAGAAGAAGAAGAATAAGAAGAAGAATGAGAAGATGTAAAATTAAACGTCTAATTTTTCTATTTTGGACATAATTTGATGGTTTTGTAAGTACATAGACCATGCGCGATAGACTGTCAAGGGCGTGCTTAACAGAACACTTCTTGGAACCCATTTTAAATCCTTCCCGAGAAGATCGAGCAGAGAATCATAAAACAGTCACTAAAATGAGAAAAAAAAAAAAAAAAGGACCGAGGAAGCAAGGACGTCAACAGAAACTGTACAGCAAATTTTATGAGAGAGGCTGTAAGTGCTGGACTTGATTACGTCCCCAAAATTGAAAATAGAACGAAATGGCGGAGTTGGCTGCAACCCTTAGGCATCACATTCACAACATCACAGTATTGATGATGAAATCTCTAGTCTAGGTCGACCTAGAGTGCTAGTCAATGTAGAGTAGATTCTAACAGATTCGAACTCATGACTATAGAACCGGGCGTCAAGTGTGCTAGCCTTTGCAACACTGGTCTATATTCTTTCATTAGTGTCATATTGTATTCACCAAGTCTGTGGTTTTTCTGTTTACCTGGCCAGTGAACCTTGCGCGACGTGTGTACACAGTTCGGGATTGTTATTTCTTCGCAAAACCTTCACATATTATTTTGCTCCATTTTATATTCCGCTTCTTCGTTTGCGTTGTCCGTGACAGAAATCGACCGTTAACCCCTTCGATGGTAGTAGGTCTGTGTGTGTGTGTGTGCGTGCGCGCGCGCGCGCGTGTGTGTTTTAAAATACAACACTGTTTCTATCAAAGTTTGTTTACTGTGAAGTAACAGATTTTAAGTTTTGCTTTGATAAAATATTGACATAATGAAGCAGATTATTATT
This sequence comes from Candidula unifasciata, assembly GCA_905116865.2. Classification (NCBI taxonomy): domain Eukaryota; kingdom Metazoa; phylum Mollusca; class Gastropoda; order Stylommatophora; family Geomitridae; genus Candidula; species Candidula unifasciata. The sequence continues at coordinate 284,670 of CAJHNH020000248.1, read as the reverse complement.
AGTATTATTCTCTGCCTCTTACATAATGAAGCAGATTATTATTAGTATTATTCTCTGCCTCTTCCTCCTCCTCTTCTTCTCATCCCCGTTATTGACTCCTTCTCCTCCTTCGCCTTCACTGGCTGTAAACTTCGGTGGAAGGTTTTGGTTGTTCGTCCATTTTTATACTTTAGTCTTATTCTAGAACTTGCGCTTCCTGTGCACTTCGGTTGCCCATATCTGTTGAAACAGATTGAACCATGTCTCTTTGTGTGCACACAACTTGACGACCACGGTTGCTAACGGCAGCTTCAGGAAACGGAAGCAGCCTAAACAGGGGGATTGGAATAAGGCATGTTGGTTAGTTAGTTAATCGACAGATTTATCGGACAAGTCCAAAAGCTTTCGGATCCCATCTGCAGCATATCTCTTGGCGTTTGACGACTGAAAACACCAGTTCTCAGTTGGTTTACTATTCTACTTTGGCTACCTGTATAGTATTCATGTTTGGCGACACCTCTTTTGACCTGAAGTTCTTGTAGTCTTGAAGCTGCTGTCGATTCATCATTGTCCCATGAATCATCTTCTCGTCCAGCCTCCGTAAGAGCACTCAGAATGTCGGCCCGCTGCATTGATTTTCTTTTACCTACCGTAGCCCCGCCAGCGAGCCAGTCCACTCGTTCATTCCCTCTTACCCCTGAATGTTCTTGCACACAAGTAGAACTATTCCTATCAGAGGAGATTTGCTCACCGACTCCAACCATTTTCTTCTAATCCATCCTGTCTCTGTCTTCTTAAGCATGCTTATGGAATCACATAGAAATCACAAATGGGAAAAATGCTGGGAAATCAGGCAACTCTTGTGAAAGAGAATGCGGCAGCCGGAAGTGGCCAGTCTTTTTTCACCGATGCCCTATATTAGGACTAATGCTGACTACACGACCCAACTAGTGCCGATAAGTCTGTAGACATATTGGTGCTCTTCCTATATGCCCGATGCGCATTAATGGGTAAAGCACCATTATCAACATCACCACCAGCACCATCATCAACATCACCACCAACACCATCATCACCACCAACACCATCATTACCACCAACATTATCATCACCACCACCAACACCATCAGCACCATCAGCACCATTATCAACATCACCACCAACAATATCAGCACCACCACCATCATCATCATCATAACCAACACTATCTGCACCACCATCATCATCAACACAACCACCATCATCAAAACCACTGCCATGACCACAATCACTAACACCATCACCACCACCACGATCATCACCAACACTATAAGCACCACCACCATCATCAACATCACCACCAACACCATCAACACCACCACCAACACTACAGTCACCAACACCATCACTGCCACCACGATCACCACCAACACCATCATCAACATCATCAACATCACTACCAACACCATCAGCACCACCACCACGATCATCACCAACACTAAAAGCACCACCACCATCATCAATTACACCACCAACACCAGCAGCACCACCAAAATCATCATCATCCCCACCAACACCATCATCAACATCACCACCAATACCATCAGCACCGCCACCATCATCAACATCACCACCAACACCATCAGCACCGCCACCATCATCAACATCACCACCAACACCATCAGCACGACAATCATCATCAACATCACCACAACACCATCAGCATTGCCACCATCATAAACATCCCCACCATCATCAACATCACCACCAACACCATCAGCACCGCCACCATCATCAACATCACCACCAACACCATCAGCACGACAATCATCATCAACATCACCACAACACCATCAGCATTGCCACCATCATAAACATCCCCACCATCATCAACATTACCACCAACACCATCAGCACCACCACCATCGTCAACATCACCACCAACACCACCAACACAATCACCAACACCATCACCGCCAGCCCGATCACCACTAACACCATCAGCATCACTATCATCTTCAATATCACCACCATTATCATCAAATGCCTTGACGACTGGTCTGATTTATTATGGTTATGCGTCTCTTGCATTCTCCGTGTACTGACACTCCTTCAAACCACGACAAAAGGCTATCACGAAATTTCTCTCCTTATCTCTCTGTCTATCTATCTATTTATGAATCTGCTCAGTTGCTACATGTTCAAATTTTCCACCCTCATAATGTGACAAAAAATGAATGCCTCCTTTTTGTGTCTGTGATTAAAAACTCCACCCGTTTTAATCCCCTTTTACATCATGTAGATTGCTCGATTTGGCTGTCTAAGGAATTTATAAACATTCTAAATTTTTTTTAGGCCCTAGGAGGTTTTTGGACAATTGCGCAGGATTCACTGTCAAGTTGGTGTTTATAACATACAAAAATGATTTTATCCAGCCCAAAATGACAAGGTTAAATTGCCATTGAATGACCTATTTACTGTAAAGGGTTAACAAGGTGATAATGTTATAATTATGTGTATGTATGTATGTATGTATGTATGTATGTATGTATGTATGTATGTATGTATGTATGTATGTATGTATGTATGTATGTATGTATGTATGTATGTATGTATGTATGTATGTATGTATGTATGTATGTATGGATGGATGGATGGATGGATGGATGGATGGATGGATGGATGGATGGATGAATGGATGGATGGATGGATGGACGGATGGATGGATGGATGGATGGATGGATGCGTATATGTATGTATGTGTGTGTTTGTACGATCTCGTGCGTGTGAGTTTGTGTATGTTTATCGTCTGAGCTTAAAATGGCAGGATAAAATAAATTAGAGAATAATGTGATGTCGCTTTTACTTTCACAGCATTTGGAGTTGTCTGTTTGTTGTTTAGGTTATTATGGAGTAGCGGATTCGATGTTTTTTGTGTGTGATTGTTTTTAACTTTTTTTTCCCCCTAAAGTCCATGACCTGTGGCGTTGGTAATCATATCTATCCACAACATTCTGTCTCATGTACTCTTAGTCAACTCTGACACAGATGATCCTACATGCCATGGTGTCAAACTGTACAGCATCTTTTCTCCCAGTCTTCCTCTGCTTCACCTCCCGTCCAGCTTTCCTACTGTCACGATGTACTCCAGTTTTCTCGCTCTTATCATGTGATCAAAGAATGTAGCTTGTCTCTCTCTGATGTCGGCAATCAGTTCTCTTCGTGAGTCAGTTTCTTTCAAGACGTCTTCATTAATCATTTATCTGTCCAGGGTATTCTCATCATTTGTCTACAAAACATTTATAAATGATTTACCAACTGTCCACGATTTACCTATGCATATCAAGATATGATTTATATAGCTTTTAAGAATTCTCTTTCTCTTCCTGACAAAAAAAAAAAAAAAAAAAATGCCTAAAATAGTTTTAATTTTTTTTTTAAACAGTTCTTCTATTTTAGGATTCGACCTTCAGACAAAGCACCGACGTTTGAGCCCCGTAGCCATTGTGCCACAGCGATTCGTGCAAGGCACAGAAAAATATATACTACTAAATCAGAAGGAGTGCCTAGCTGATCATGCGTCTTAATGCTCTTTTTGCTGCAGCGAGGCGCTGTCGTTGTTTGGAGGTGACAAGTTCAGTTCTCGGCATAGTCATTATAGCTATGATTTTTGTGGTTTGCGATGTGTCCTTCTATCTGTTTACTTCTTTCTTACTTGTGAGTACCCATCAATACAAATCCGCTTGTTTATTTTATATATCACGTTTTTACGGTGTCAACAGCTCCCCATCTGTTTATGTCTGTATAAGACAGTCTGGTTCAGCGTGGCTGAGAGGTTACAGTGACCGCCTTAGATTCAGAAAGTACTGGGATCGAAACCCAGTAGAGGAATAGGTAGTGTTTTCTTGGATAGTCTTCATCTTCTTCGTGTTCACCAGCTGTAAACTCTGGCGGAAAGTTATGGTTGTTCGTCCACTTCTGAACTGCAGTCTTACTCCAGAACCCCAGTGTTGTGTGTGCATCCGTTTCACAGATCTGACTCATATGTATGCAGACTGGTGGTTTCCTGCCTCTCAGGCAGATGCACTCAGACTTCGAAGAAAATCTTGGATAGTAAGGTTAGAGAATTATAGTTTCGGTTAAGTTAGTAGCGTACAGCAGTGAGATGTTCGAGAAAGGTCGTGAACAAAACCAGAAGAGATCATGCGAGAAACAAAGAAATTGCAAAAACTGTTAGAACAACACCTGTAAATAAATTATTCGTAACATAAAAACTTCAGTGGTTTGGTCATTTAATGAGGATGAACCCAAAGAGAATGAAACCTTCCGGGAGAGCTAACCTAGATAACATGTGTCTGTTGTACCGATCGAAAGACATAAATGTCGCAGACATGTTGTAAACGTAACTGAAATTTGGTTCTTGAGAAGAATGTTGCGAATAGACTGGACTGCCAGAAGAACTAACAGTGATTGCATGGAAATGGCTAATGAAAGTAGAACATTATATACAACAATGAGAAGGAGACAAAGTTCTTTGGTCATGTGATGAGAAGAGGAGCACTGTAAAATATCGTGATGACTGGAAAGATCACTGGTAGAAGAGGCAGAGGCAGATCAAGAGAATTGATGGTGGATGGCTTGAGACAGTGGCATGGAAGAATATAATCATTGGAATTGATCCAGAACAACTCAGACCGATATATATGAAGATGCATAAACGCCTACGCCTGCTGGCAAGGCACCTGATAATGACGATGAGATGATGATGATAATGATTATATAAACTGGCAAAACGCATTTTTTTTTCCGGATGAACGCAGAAGAAGCAGAAGAATCAAATGATTCCAGCAACGAGAGCATAGAAAAAAGAAAGTAGAAATACGAAGAGGTAGGGACTAAAAGCTGTGGGTTGAAGAAGTCATTGATACCTTGAGGCTCCACATTATTACAGCATACGGGGCAACCGAGCATGCCCTAGCTCGGATACTGTTCATCGGTTAACCAGCGTCGACGAGCAGGAGAACAAAAAGCAGAATATTGTCACAAGAGGAAAGAAGCAAAGTACAGTAAATGACCTTTCCGAGGGCAATAGAATATTGGGCATATGGTGCAAGACTCACGTGTTATCGGCCTGTCGACAGTCAATGGTTAATACTACGCCGGCCGCATTTATCTCTCATTACATTCCTTTAGCAGCCATTTTAGGCTATTTCGACGTTTGAGACAGTGCAGAGACACAAATAAATCATTACGTTCTGAGGAGAATGGCGCTGTGGAGGTTACCCGGGGATCTGGCCGACGCTTAACACTTAAGAGAAAGGCGAGACGAATGAACAAAGTTACTAGTAAAACCGGAGCTGGAACTTTTCGCTTGCTGCTGAAGATGAGAACGGAGCGCTTTAACCAAATTCAAGCCCCCCCCCCCCCCTCTCAGATCTGCTTAGTGCGGATTCAAACACAAGACCATTGGCCCACACTACGACGGCGCCTGTGACTTCAGCAGACTACAACAATTAGGAAGAGCACCGCTCGCAACTTGTGCACGGATGAACTCTGACGGCAGTTTTGAAATCGCGAAGAGAAGGATGTAAGATAGTGGCTCTCGACCTTCCTAATGCCGCGACCCTTTAACACAGTTCTTTATGTTGTGGCGACCCCCCCCCCCCCCCCCTTTTCCCCAACCATACAATTGGTTTTCGTCGCTGCTTCATAGCTTCAGCGAATATATGTTTTGCGATGGGCTTTGGCGACCCCTGTGAAAAGGTCGTTCGACCTTTACTTCTGCGTAGATAGAGCGCATTACCTTAAGCGTAGTCTTGTCCAGGCGATGGGACCTTACACAGCTCCGAGCTAGAGATAGAGGTTAAGGTTAGTTGCGTATCCTTTACAAGACGTTGCAGAACCAACCTCAACATCCCCTGGCTGTTGTGTGGTTTTTCTAGACTAATTTACGTTCAGTAGTTTGCCATTGCTTCTGGACGGTCGGCTTTCTTGATACCACTATAGAAACCATCGCAAGGTCCATGTCCCGCAGCTGGAATCGACTTAGCCACAGAGCCGACAGAGATAGAGGTACCGATCTCAAAGTCACAGTGGTACATAGGTATAACTCAGCTGCCTGAAATGACAAGACAAGGGGCAGATCAAGAAAGGTGAGGGAAGACAAAGAAGAAGAGGAGGAGGAGGAAGAAGAAGAAGAAGAAGAAGAAGAAGAAGAAGAAGAAGAAGAAGAAGAAGAAGAAGAAGAAGAAGAAGAAGAAGAAGAAAGAAGAAGAAGAAGAAGAAGAAGAAGAAGAAGAAGAAGAAGAAGAAGAAGAAGAAGAAGAAGAAGAAGAAGAAGAAGAAGAAGAAGAAGAAGAGGAAGAAGAAGAAGAAGAAGAAGAAGAAGAAGAAGAAGAAGAAGAAGAAGAAGAAGAAGAAGAAGAAGAAGAAGAAGAAAAGAAAAAGAAAAAGAAGAAGAAGAAGAAGAAGAAGAAGAAGAAGAAGAAGAAGAAGAAGAAGAAGAAGAAGAAGAAGAGAAGGGAAAAAAAAACAAGAAGGAGAAGCATTAGGGGGAGGAAGTTGAAAAGAAGAAAGTCTGTTGTTAAGGGAAAGATGACGGAATCAGACGGGAAAACTAGATGTTGGAAAAAAAAATGAAAATGAATGAAAGAAAGAAGAACATTGGGAAGAAGCAGGATACGGACAAAAATTGTGAAGGAAGAGCGCTTGTTTAAATCGTGATGGACACAACAGAAATTCACAGCTTCAAAATATTGCTCAGTCTGTTCATTTTAATTCAATATTACACGGTAAAATATACACCACAAACATACGAGCATTAGCACCACTCACCTCAGGTCGTTGAAATTCTGGACAGAAAACCCTGTATTGCAGACGCTGGTATTTTTTAAAGTTATTTCTGTTCAATTTTTACACGAACAAATTTTTTTTTTCACAGTTAAACTGACTTCCTCTGAGGAAAGAAGTTTCTTTTTTAAAGTTCCCTGTCATGAAACACCGAGAAAAGAATCAAAGCTTTTAAATTCGTTTTTTTTTTTTTTTAAATTGAAATGAATTAATCTACATTTGAAACTGTCACTATTTCTCTTGGGGGAACTCTCTGTGCCTCCTTTTTCAGCAGTTGTCCTCCTTACTGCCTTGTATGGTTGGTTTGCTCACGCCGACTGAAGATTTTCAAGCTTTATAACCAGCAATCAGTGAGCCTCATTGCAGTCGCCCTGTGGCGGGAGGGGGAAGGGTACTGGCGCGTGAGCGGCGACGCCTACCTAATCAATTTGCTGGTTCCCGCTTTAAGATGGTTTGCTTTTGGCGTCTTGTGTGAGGAAAAACGTATATGTTGTCATTTCGTGACTACTGCATTGCCAGTGGCAAAGAAATGTCAGGTCGTACCCGGTGCGGAACATTTCCTGTGAACACCCCCTCCCTCCCACCACCACCCACCACTCATACAAATTTTTTATGTTAAAAAAACAAAACATTTTTGTTGTTGCCATTCTGTCACCCCACCCCAGTGGTGACTCCCGGGGTAACGGCCGTTCCCCGACCCATACTCCTTCTCCTACAGTCATTCAGTCAAACATTCAGTCAATCAGTCGGTCAATCAGGAGCCATGTCCAGAAGGAAGACTGGCTATCATGAATCTCCAACACTCTATGTTTTGGTTGTACACTATCTCAGACTGCTATTCGTATATCTCTTGATGTTGTCCTTTTTTTATGTACCGTTCTCTACCTCTTGCTCTCGTGCCCTCGACCTTTCCCTTCAGTATGGTTTTCAAATGTTTGTTATGTCTTTTAATGTAGCCAAAATTCTTCAGTTGTCTTGTTTTGTTGCTGTTGTTGTTTTTCAATAATTCTCTTCTCATTCACAGTGTTTCCAGAACCTTTGTTGATACTAGTGGTTGCCCAGACATTTCTCTTATTTCTTCCCTCCTCTTTAATTTATCTCACTTTCGGTTTATATTTTTCTTCAGGCATTTTTTGTGTCTTCGAATGCATTTAACTTTAATTCCATATCTTTAATGGGTCTACACATTTCGCTAGCATATATTAAAACTGACATAGCATTAGATTTGAAAATGCGTAACTTGCTTCTTAAAACTATAAAATTTAGAGTTCCATATTTTGTTAAACTTGTAAAAACAGCTGAATCCATGTAAATACGTGTCTAAATATCTTTCTTTGTGTTTCCTTGACTATCAATACTACTATCTAAGTTACCAAATGTGCCTGTTATTTTAATTCTTTTTGACTCTAGTGTTGCATCTGCTTGATATAATAATAATAATAATAATAATAATAATAATAATAATAATAATAAAAACAACTGATGTAACACAATGAAATATTTACTTCAACTTCCTGAGACTAAAACATAAATAAGTTAAATTGATATGGCAACAGCCGCGATGTCCCAGTTGAATACAATGTGGAAGAACAAAATCAGCATCGCAGTCAAGGTCAGTGTTAAAAAAAAAAAAAAACACCCACTGGTGTTGTCTATTTTCTTATACGAATGTAAGAGTATGACTCTCACTGTGGAAATGGGAAGGAGGATTCAGACTTTCTAATGTAAATGCTACAGTCCGGAGCTTCGTCTCTCCTCAGACCGGCTGCTAAGTCACTGTATTTCTCGAGCTTATACATATAGCTTTCGTCCATTCGCGACTCATACGGCACGGTCAGCTCAATCAGAATGAGCTGACGTTTCTCCGCAGAGTGGAGAACTATGTCAGGTCGCAGGCCAGTCTTCCGGATTAACTCAGGGTACTTTTCATGGCCAGGCAGGTCAACCGCCAGTAACCAGTCCCTCGCACAGTCAAGCATCGATGGAGTGTATGCGACTTTGTTGAATTTATCTTTATAAATCTGCCCAGCCTTAAGGAAGCGCACGGGGACGACGTTAGGACTAGCCCTCGCATTGGCCCTCATCCTAGCTTGGTCCACAACAGCTGCTAACTCTTTCAGCACCTTGTTGTGACGCCAAGTATACCTGTCTTGACCTAGGGCTTTTCTGCACGCGGACAGAACATGCTCGAGCGTTTGCTTAGCTCTGCATAGCGGGCATGTCGTGTTGTTAGCCGCACTCCGTTTAGAAATAGACTGTGATTTAACCGAGAAGGCTAACCCGGTCAACAAATGCCAGTAAAAGTCGGATGTGTTGGCCGAAAGGTGCAAATATCGCAGCCATGCTGTAAACGGACACAACGCAATTTCAACTTCGGATGAACGCAAAAGAAGAAGAAAAAGAAAAAAAGAAGAAGAAGAAGAAGAAGAAGAAGAAGAAGAAGAAGAAGAAGAAGAAGAAGAAGAAGAAGAAGAAGAAGAAGACCGTGATTTCGGCTATAATAAATTTTGTCAAAGACTACTCGTGCGTCTATATACACTTGCTCATTCCGCGGGGCGCTGTCGTCAATTAGAGGTGAGCTCTTCGATTTCCCGCTATGTAACTATAACTGCAGATGTTTGTGTTGCCTAATGTGCCCTTCTGTCTTTCTAGTTCTTTCTAGGACGACTGAGCAGTACATTTAGTGTTTCTACAGCCTCAACCGGCTTCTTTCTGTTTATTCGAGAGAGACATGGCAACTTTTCGTGATTTTACTTGTTTGTTCAATACAAAGTTAAATTCGAGTGTATCCACTCCATTGCAAAGGGTTTCATACTATATTTATCTCTCTCTGTGCCCCCCCCCCCTCTCTCCACAGAAAGGGTAGCCGTCTCCCGAGAGTGTCGCACAAAGCATGAAATCCGTAGCTCCAGAAACGATCCTTCAGAATGTCTAAAAACTCCAGCAATAAACTGAAGATGCGTCCCTGAGACAAAGAACATACGCCTTCAGAGGATAAGGCAAACGGAAAACCCATCTGTTTTTGCTTCGAGTGTTGTTTTTGTTTGCATCTTATTTATTTTACTTCTTCTTCTTCTTTTTCTTGTTCTATTCTTCTTCTTCTTCTTCTTCTTCTTATGCTGCTTACATACTTATTCTCATACAGTAATGCACGCACACATGAACACACGCTCACATACATACATTCACATACTTATTCTCATACAGTAATGCACGCACACATGAACACACGCTCACATACATACATTCACATACTTATTCTCATACAGTAATGCACGCACACATGAACACACGCTCACATACATACGCTCACACACTTATTCTCATACAGTAATGCACGCACACATGAACACACGCTCACATACATACGTTCACACACTTATACACGCACCCAAACAAACATTTTATGTAAGATTTTAAGTGTTGGCGATTAATGTGTATGCGAAACTGCGATAAGTGTGACAATTGTCACAAATCCCTGCGATTATCAACGTGAACACACCGTTTTTCTGCCAGGGGGAAACACACTGACATTCGACATAATCTGACTATTGACTGCATTCTCTTCTTCTGCGTTCACTCGTGAAATAGCGACTGACGTTTTGTGTTGTGGTTTACGCAGCTTGGATGAGATATCTGCGCCTTTATATTTGGTTTCAGCAAACTCTTAATTTGCCGCCTTTACGACATGCTTTTTTAAAGGTGCAGTGATTCCCGTCCCCCGCCCTCCGGCCACACCCCCGCCCCACCCGCCCCCAAAAAGGGCTGCCGAAGTTAGTACTGGCATATAAATTTTGTACTTTCTCCGTATCTTGTCATGTGCATAATGCAGTAACAATTGATTTCAATAAAACGAATGAAAGAATCTTCGAACTGAAACATAACATCGACTACATTCAAAAACTGTTTGTTTCACCAGGGTAAACGCAAGGTAAAGAGTATGTCCTTTTGTCTGCATAATTCGGGACTAAACGGGTTTATCGCGGTAACTTCCAAAAATCTCAGTAATCTACTGTTGGCTGAAGTGTAATTAATTCGAAATGCTTTTTCCTTTGATTCAATTTTTTTATAGCTTTATTTTAATCAATGGCTACTATATGCCAAGCAATAAATTGTGCAGTGTGTTGTTTGCGTCTTCTGTATTTAAATTCAAAGCGGGAAAACGTTGCTTTAAATCTGATACTTTTTGAACCTCCCCGAGCAAGACTGTACTTTTGGCGCCAAGCCCGATGTTGAAGACATTGCTCCAGGAAATTTATGGCACAAACTATAAGCCGCCACAAAAACTTTGAAACAAACTGAGTAAAAACAAAATGGTACAACAATAGTGAACAAAATTTCAGTTCTGTTCGACTATAAGGTTGTAACGGACCCCTTTTTCACGCCTTCAGGCTTACTGGGCATATAGGGCTAGACCTAAATTTTATAGACCAATCGGCATTCGGTGTATGATGTGGTCAATATCACACCAGCCACCTTTACCTTCCAGGACTATACTTAACACTGGGTCGACCTGGGAACCCAGGTCATTTTTGAAGAAAGTCTGGCTCCGTCAGGTTCTGAACCTACAACCTTTTGATCGGCAGGCGAGCGTCAAGCCGCTACACCATGGTGACTTTCTAGTATAAGGTTACCTATATATATGTATGTTCTGTGTGTGTGTGTGTTGCGTGGTGTGTGTGTTGTGTTTGGGTGTATTGTTTGTGTTTGTGTATTGTGCGTGGGAAATTTATTATTTTCAGTAAAAATGTCTTAGCGGGTTCTCAATTGAAAATTAAAAATGTGGTACCTTCTGGCGTATTTAAGTATCTTCTCAAAGACTATTAAATACTACCACCCCCCCCCCCCACCCTTTTTTTCCTTCCCCCCCCCCCCCTTTTAAACAGAATCGGGAGCTGCGGTAGATCACTGACAAGCAGGCATGTCTGCTGGTTCAAAGGTCAGAGAATTGATTGCGCTTCGTGGCCCGTCCTTTTTTTTTTTTTAACTGATCTATGCTACAAGGTCGACGCACCCTTAAAAACGGCTAGCAGGAAACGTCACGGGAAGCAAAAGCTGACACAAGAATTGAGATTTTGAGCGACAGATCAACATCATGACACACGGGTGTAACCCATAAATGCTCCGTTCTTCTTCTAATTCAAGTCTGAGTCCGCAGAAGCTCATCACAGTGCACATGCACTGTATCACCGGCGAGGATCCTGAAATACTTTAAGTAGATTTTTTACTCAAAATTGTGCCCGGGCAGCGCCGTTAGGCTACTCTTTTCGATTTCCAACTGCCAAGCGATTTTTTACGTGCGCAACAATACACAAGGGCGCGTCCGATCTTACTACCGAGAGAGCAGGAGGAATTACTAGAAGTCTGTGACGAGATGATACAATATATATATATATATATATATATATATATATATATATATATATATATATATATATATATATATATATATATATAATATATATAAACTTGTGCAATATATTGTTTGGGCCTCCACTATTAAACAAATTTGAAAATAAAATCTTTATTGCATCTATCTACATATCTCCTTTTACCCCACCAGGACATCACACAAGCGATAAACACCTGATGACACAAAGTGCCACCATGTGGATGAGGATCACCTGTGGAGAGGTCCCAGGAACCGCGTTCAGGCATTAGACCATATTTATATCCGGCTATGTTGCGGCCCCTGGCAAGAGCCAGAGTAGGCCTCCCAATAACGAAAAATTGCATCCCACAAAGGGATGACATGTTTTTGCTTTATTGTGTGTATGTGTAACCTTCAAGACAGTTTAGGCCTGGGCTCTCGTGAGGGAAAGTCATGTTCGAATCCCGGTAAGGTTGTCGGGAGCTAAAATAACATCCTAACATGCACAGTCCGTGGAACTAGCCAGGGGACCTTAATTCTCTAGGCTGAAAGAACCCCCTGTTACCACTATCTTTTAAAGGTTAGTTGCGTATCCTTAACAGGACGTTGCAGAATCAACCCCAGCAGCCCCTGGCTGTTGTGTGGTTTCTCTAGGCAAATTTACGTCCAATAGTTTGAAATTTTAACTAGACGGTCGGCCCCCTGATACCACTGTAGAAACTAACGCAAGGCGCATGGCCCGCAAGTGGGATCCAACCTGGCACCCCGCCATTACGAAGCGTTCGCATCGACTTAGCCACAGAGCCGACAAAAGGTAAGTTGCGTATTCTTCACAGGACGTTGCAGAACCAATCCCAGCAGCCCCTGGCTGTTTTGTGGTTTCTCCAGGCAAATTTACGTCCAGTAGTTTTCTATTGCCCCTGAACGGTCGGCTGCTTGATACCACTGTCGATACCAACGCAAGGCTGTTACCACTACATGTGGTAAACACAGCCACTGAGCCTTAGATACCTTTTGATAAAGGGAGCGTGGTAACAGGTCTCGGGGATCACATGGGGACAGTGCAGTAGAGCAGACAGAGAGTCCGTTTACTGACAAACTCAAGCCCAGGGGGGGGGGAGGGGTGGGGGAGGGGGAACGTTCTGAAAGACATTTAATACTGAAGGGACATTAACAGTAACTTTTCATCTGGTGGCAACTGGTGCTATTAGCCTCTCGACTCTTCGTTGACTACTGAAGGGGACAGAGCACGTGGGGGAATGTCCCGAGTGTAGTGATGTCAACTCTTGGTTCACCCAATCATACATTCAATCATACATTCAATCATACATACAGGCATGAATAATGTAGCCTTCTATCTCTCTACTTATTTCTATGAGTGCCGCCTATCAATACAATCTCTTTGTTAATATATATATATATAAAAATCAATGTTTGTGTGTTTGTTTGCCCCATATAGACTCGGAAACTACTGAACCGATTTAGCTGAAATTTTCAGGATATGTTTGTTTTGATACCGGATGTTAAACCATCATGGTTTGAAATTCAACCTGTCACTGTTAGAGATAGGTGACCACAATTTAAGCAAAAATATTCGAAACTAATATTTAAATTGTTAGTGACATCTAATTATAGCCACGTTAGTAATTGCGCATGCACCGTAGTCAGAACGCAAGTCTATTCACCGGCGAGTTACTTGCAGCCAACGCCTTCTCTAATAACATAGAGTAGGTCGTGGTACATCAAACAAGACTATTTCTATATTTGTGTAGGCAGTGATTGCCACAATAACCATATTAAACACGATTTCTATTTTCTGTTTTTTTTTCAAACAACCTTCGATGGGAAGGGGGGATAGGGGGCATCAAGGACTATCTCGACGTCGGCGCAGACATTGACTGCGACATTAACCGTGTTAGACACGTGCGATTTCTATTGTTGTGCCGTTTCATTAATATATCTGGAGTATCTGTCTATGAGAAAACAATTGCCTGTGGTTTTGAGTTGTGTTATAATCAGACACAGTAGTAGTAGGGTCACACATCTCAATAGTTTACTTCTCTTTTTTTGTTGCTCCTATAAAGTGGCTGCTTAGTCGAATGGTTACAACACTGGGTTCCTGTGCGGGAGACCAGGGTTCGAATCCGCAGTAGTAAATTTTTTTTACACCGGACTAAATTAATATCCTTATCTGCTCTGTCGTGGTGACAGCACTAGCCATGTTGCCCTTAATACTAAAAAAAAAAAAAAAAAAAAAAAAAAAAAAAAAAAAAAGACAAGTAAATGGGTAAACTATTTGATAATTAAATTTGACCATTTCGCATACTTATGATTGCATTCTTAAACTTTCCGATTGCATGGTTACGCTGAAATTGCATAGCTTTCCATTTATTTTCATTTAGATTTAGTTATTTCATCTGCGTTGGAATTTTAAGCTGTGCTGTTTACCATAGCGTTCATTTCCTAATTATGGTGGTTTTTTTCCCCCTGTTTTCATTTGCTTTTCAAGTGTGTGTTTTTTTTTCCCAACTACTTCAATGAGGGAAAGAGTTGTCGGTGAATTTTTTTTTTTAGAGAGGGGTGGGGGGGGGGGGGGCGCAAACTGTTAACTGAGAGAGCTTTAAGTCACAGTAACTGCTTTACCCACTAAAAGTAGCAGCAGCAGTAATAGTTGTGGTTGGGCTGTTACACCGTAGTGCTCTCATGTGTAGACCGCCGGTAAGGTTATGGCGTTCTTCTGTCGGGAAGCGAAATTATACATCCTAACCTGACCAGTCTGTGGCGACAGCACTAGTCACGCGGAACCAAATCTTCTGGCTCACGACTCTCTGTCTACTCCGATGGTAACACAGATAGCAGTGACATTATTTTAGCTAATGTGGTGGTGGTCGTGGTAGTAGTTGTACTGGTACTTGAAGGATGATGTGGTAAATATTACACTAGCTCCATTCACTACCTATTACAATTCCTGCTCCCCATTTTAGTCCGGATGGACAGGGATGTCAATGTCAGTTACAGCAACAACAAAAATATCGCCAGGTAATGATTTTCAAATCCTTCGAAGAGGGAGAGAGCAGTAGTCGGTGGAAGAGGGGAGGGGGTAATGACTTAAATTTAAGAAAACTTAAAGAGCTTTACGCGTGATTTTCAAGTTCTCATTACCCAATTTGTTTATATTTTACTAATGCTACCTCCGCTTTTTTATTTTTTACGACTTACTTTGTTATTTACAAGTACAGTTGTAACTTTAATTCCGTCTCCTATAAAAATACAAACAGCTTTAGCATGTGATAACCAAATAACCATTTTTGTTACTGTGCTAATAGCACCATTTAATCGACCAATAATATAAAGACACAATTATAAGGTGCGTGTTCTAAAATTGGAAAACCAAACTATCTCTATATTTGTGCAGAAAATGATTGCGACATTAACTATATCAGACACGAGCGATTTCCATTGTCTTTCTTTTCCAAAAACCTTTGATGACGGAGAGAGTAGTAGGTGGATTTAGTTGTGGTGGTGAGGGGGGGGGGGCGGGGATCAAAGACTATCTCTTATCTGAGCAGACAATGATTGTATTAGACACGTGTGATTTCTATTTTCTTTCATTTCCACTTAGCCAAACTATGCCACAGCAACGCGTGGCCGGGTACAGCTAGTTATATATATATATATATATATATATATATATATATATATATATATATATATATATATATATATATGCCGGGGTGCCGGGTTCGATCCCAGCTGCGGGCCATGGGCCTTGCGTTGGTTTCGACAGTGTTATCAAGAAGCCGACCGTCCATTAAGCAGTGGCAAACTTCTTCTTCTTCTTCTTCTTCTTCTTCTTCTTCTTCTTCTTCACTTCCTCTTTTACCGCTGTGGGTGTCGAGGGAGATATAAGGTTCTGTTTCTAGCTCTTCTGGCTGCCTCGACCATAGGCACATCGTGCTGTTGTAGAGTTTCTCTGATGTTATCCTTCCATCTTGTTCTTGGTCTACCTCATGCTCTACGTCCTTCTACTCTTTCCATGTAATGGCAATGGATTTTTTTTACAGCTACAGAAATCAAAATGAGTGGCAAACTACTGGACCTAAATTTGCCTTATAAACCACACAACAGACAGGGGCTGCTGGCGTTGTTTCTGCAACGTCCTGTAAAGGATACGCAACTAAAGAAAACAAGAAAAAAATATATATATATATATTCATATACATATAGGCATGCGGGCAGTAGGGCAGGGAGTTAGAGGTTTCCGTGACGATATGGTCACGACCTTTGTCCTTACGCTCTGAAGGCCATGGGTTCTCGTCAAATCTACGTCGTTCGCTCCACCAGTGCAATGTTTACGGAGACCTTCGAGGTTCGTCGCCTGAACTACGGCGTTCGAGCTTTGTTCGACGTTCTCGGCAAACAGATAGTTGTTCTGCGTGGACAGATTGAGCTATACGGGTTTAAAGCCGGTGCCAGGCTCTCTATCGTAGTTGGCTAAACCGGTTTGCGCGGAGAGCGGGTGACGAACTCCTTGTGGTCCGAGTTCAATCCCGGGGGTAGGCAGGAAAGCCACATTTTCTCCAAGATTTACTGTATTTACAATGGAATCAAGGCCGAAAGGTTGGCGATATCCATAATACCGAGCCTAAGGGTTAACAACTCGTGGCTTCTGGATACTGAAACAAACAAACATTAAAGCCGGTGCAGTAAAGTCCCCCCCCCCCCCCCCCCCCCCCCCCCGACCCCATTCTCTAAGATCGGAAGTGTCGCGAGCCTAACAGTGGAATCCCTTTGTGTGCTTTCTAATGTCTGCCTGTTTTTACCAAGTAACAAAGTGCTGATATGTTTGATATTCAGAC
Organism: Candidula unifasciata; assembly: GCA_905116865.2. Lineage (NCBI taxonomy): Eukaryota > Metazoa > Mollusca > Gastropoda > Stylommatophora > Geomitridae > Candidula > Candidula unifasciata. The sequence goes on along the minus strand of CAJHNH020000248.1, from coordinate 267,633 downwards.
AACTGCATTCCCTTGTTTAAAAGTGCTTTCTGTAGGTTGCTAGCAAATGCTTTATGGACAACTCACAATCCTACGTACTTTTCTTTATGTCTGCTGCAGGCTGACATTGTCGCATATATCGTGTCTTGTCGCTTGTTGCCAGTATTTGATACTACCCAGTCTAATATCTTTGTATCTACTCCTATATCTTGAAGGCATGCACTACTCTTTTATGCTGTATAATGTGAAAAAACTCTCTTTTGGTCTGGAAACCATAATTACATATTTGTCTGAACTTTTTTTTTTTTATCTTTCAGTCAGCATCCTTAAACAATTTACCGTATGTCTTCGGTAATGTCAAACCTATATGAAAATGAAAATGTTTTTTTTTTTTGTCTTGTTCTTGAAGTATTTTATTTTGAACTATATCAAGTGTAGTCTTGACAACTGTCAAAGTTATTTGGTTTGTTAGGCTGAAGTTTTCGCATTCAGGAGCTCTGCAGTCGGATGAAAATATATGTTTTTAAGTCCTCTGGGATGTATCCAGTATTATATAAATATATATAATCTTATATAATATACTCAATCAGCACTCGGTGGGTGATGTAGTCATAATCGAACAGGCCACCTTTACTTCTTCTTAAAGTCGATGCCGTTTAGCGTTAGTAGTCATGTCTATCAACAGCCTTCTGTCTCGTGTACTTTCAATTAACTTTGACACAGATCATCCTCCCTGCCATAATGTCAGACTGTCCAGCATCTTTCCTCTCAGTCTCCTTCTGCCTCTCCTCCCCTCCAGCTTTTCTGTTGTCGCGATGTATTCTAGTTTTCTCCCTCTCATCACAAGGCCAACAAATGTGGAATGTCTTGTTCTAATATGGGTAATCGGGTCTCTTCGAGGGTCAATTTCTGTCAAGACATTCTCATTACCCTTCATTACGATTACATACCAGGAAATGAGCTGGAATCCATTTCAGGCTTGGACCCTGGAGCCAATGCCAGTTTTGCAAAGGAATGAGAATCTTTCTCGCTGAGAAGTCGAACCCGAGACTTTCAGGCAAGCTAGTACTCTGTGATATAGTACGTGTCAAAACTGGGGCCCTCACACTTGAACAAATGTCTCAGAGACTCCTATACGGATCAACACGTACTTTTTCATGTCCTTGTGGTTTTATAATTTATAATTGTACAGATGCTGCTGTTTTCTTCAAGTGGCGAATTTCTTTGATCTTTGTTTGATGAATAATGTGTGCAATCCCGAAAAAGTAGAAAATACCGTAACTGACATACGCTTGGAGATTGTTCGAAACTCAGTTGCGGTGGACGTGAGGAAAGCTTTCCGGGGTATAGTGGGCAGCGCACAAGAACTAGCCGAGTATCAATACCTCGAAAGGCTAATTGCAGGGCTGGGGGAGTTTGGGGGAAAAAAAGAAAGGGGAGGGGGGGGGGATGGGTTCTGGACGTTACTCATCGCTGAGGCAAAAAGGTACTTTTGAACGGACTTTTAATTATATTGCAATGGTATTATTAGCATGTCGACTCTTCATTGACTATTGATGAAAGGGACGGAGCACGTGTATGTTTGTTTGTTTGTTTGTCTTAGTATGCAGAAGACATAAGTTGTTTAACCTTAGGCTCGGTATTATGGATATCGCAACCTTTCGGCCTTGATTCCATTGTAAATTCCGTAAATCTGGGAGAAAATGTGGCTTTCCTGCCTTCCCCCGGGAGTGGAGTAAACCCGGACCACAAGGAGTTCGTCACCCGGTCTCCGTGCAATCCGGTTTAGCCAACTACGCTTGAGAGCCGGGCGAGCACGTGTATGAATGTTTTGAGTGCGGTGATGGCACCTCTTGATTTATCCATTTATACATTTATTCTTCTGCCTTAAATATGCTCTTTCCTCACGCTTTTTATAATTGTTTTATGTTTCTCTTGATGTCTCTCTAATGTTAACTCATTGAGTCCCAAGGAACGCAATATACGTTTATAGGTTCCTACCTAGAGGCCCAATAAACGCAAGATGTGCCGATTTTTGGTCTCTCTTGACTACCCCTTGGGCCTTTGATGCTAAACCCCCTAAGACTCAAAGAGTTTTACAAGAGGGCTGGTCGAAGGATGAGAACGCAGGGCTATCAAGCGGGAGACATGGATTCGAATTCTTGGTAAGGTTGGACATTTCATTCTTCTGTCGGGAGGAAAATACAACTTTAAAAAATACAGACATGCACAGTCCGTGGCGACACCACTAACCACGCGGCCCTAAATCCTCAGGCTCGAAGATTCCCACCACCTCCACGACACTTGGGCCCAATCCTGGTGAATCCGCGATGACGCCTGCGATGGATTCGATTCTTGTATGTGTATGTGTTTGTGTGTGTGGGTTTTTTTAATGGGTGGGGGCAACTGTGTAAGTTTTTTTTTTTTTTTTAAATCAAAGGGGGATAGGACACACACAAATGATAACCAAGGGAACACTAGCACTGGACAAAGGAGACATCCTCAAGACTATTTGTGAACGAATGAATACCTAAAGAAGACACTAGGTTGAATGAAGTAAAATTTCTGAGAATGTGTGAATGTAGATTCAGAAGTGGATCCGGCAAAGAGAGGGGCGTACGAGAAGAAGAGAACACCAGAAGCCGGTTTGCATGTGAGCTGGTAAAATACCTTATGTAATAATTCTATGTGTGTCTAGATAACTTATTTTGCTCGACTACTTCCATCAACAACAAACTGCATTTCTGGTGGCGTCTGTTGGCTTTGGAGCCTCTAGCAACTGCCATATCTATTTACTGCTTGCGCATATTTATAGATTGTGTCAAGACTTCATTGTTCGACAGTTTTTCAAACGAGAAAGTGAGGGATAATTTATATGATTTTTTACTGGCACGGGAACGGAGCAAGTATGGGGAAACCCGACTGCAGTGAAGTTAAAACATTTACTAGGACTAAGACTCATGTTCGTGTATGTATATGTAATATCGATTAGTATACACCACTTATAGTGGCATGCAAGAACGGTCAGATTTTTGGCGGTATGTTATACAATGTAGATTTACATCGGTGGTAATACCCCCGTTTGCCTGACCGAAGGTACTGGGTTTGAATCTGTATCGGGGCGCATTTTTGAAATCAACAAATAGCTTTCGTTTTAGCCTAGCCTAGAATAAAGGTCCCTTGTCCATGGCTTTAGGCGTATTAGGAATATAGGGCTAGACCTATGTTTTGATCGACAGTCATCCCTTGGTGGGTGATGTCATCAGCATCACGCCGACCGTCTTTACTTTCCAGGACTTCACCTGGTACCCACTCAAGATTGGGTCGACCTGGGAGTCTAGGTCATTAAAAAAAAATTTCAAGCTCCGTCAGGACGCGAACCCACGACCTTCTGATCCACAGGCGGGCATCTAGCCACCAACGCCACGGCGACATCCTAGCCTAAAATGACTGTCAAGTAAAGGCAGCTGCGTACTTTTGGTGACACCGCTCGTCTGAAGGTGGTTGGTCATGAAACAATGGATTTTACAACAAATATTTAGTGTCACCTTTCGGTCAATGTGGCAGATAAACGGCTTTAGTCGTGGCAAGTTTTTGCTTCTGAAAATAGTTAACTGTTGCATTTCCATATGTATATAGGTTGAAAAATATAGTTTTGTCGCATAGCTACTGAGCTGAATGAGAGGCGTAACACTGTGACCTCCTGATTTTGTTTGAAAGCTTTCCATCGGTACCCAACAAACATGGTGTTGTGAATTGCAGATTCAAAAAAATATCTAGTGTTTTGCTTTCTGCCAGAGAACTGACTGTGCCTTATTTGATTAACTGCGTATACAACTGGTTTTTTTTTTTTTCAACTGCTGTTTACATCGACAATGAACTGCATTTCTAGTGTCGGACTGTTTGTGAGAACACCTTTGGCGACTGCATTGAGTTTTCATTGCCTGTGAATGCTATTGAATTTTTGGAGACTGCTGTCTGTGTCTATTTGTTTACAAGGGACAGTGATTGATATTCTGTGTGCTTTTTGTTGAATGTTGAATTCAGAATCGATATTACAGCTCTCGGGACACTCCCACAATCCCTTCGTCCCCCATCTTCGCAACAAAGCGAGCGAAGAGTTCCAGTTCTTATTCTATATTTAGCTCGCCTTTCTCTTGAGTGGTCAGATCCTCTTGCAGCGCCATTCTTCTAAGACCGTTATGATCTATCTGTGCCTCCGCACTGTTCACTCACGCACTGTTCCTTCATAAAGGCCCCTCTCAACATCTAGCTTGTCATACAAGAATTCATCAGTAAGTGGTGCAGAACCGGCCAGTCTATTCGTCTGCTCCCTGTGTGCTTGTCGCTGGCACAGGAGAAAAAAAGTAAAGGTAAAGTCGGGAGATGTGAACCAGCGTCATTGTACGCGGTTATAAACCAAAATTGCTCTGCCACCAGTACAAACAGCTGATAAGAAATCGTCCGCCTGTGTCACCGTCTGTACGCAACGCCGTAGCTACAGCGACGTTCCTTCATTTACCCCAGAGTGTTAACTCTGGTACCCATTACCTAAAGGCTAGGTGAACTACGGAAACTGCCTGGTTTCGAACACTGGTCGTGTGCTGCAGCGAGTCGCAGCTGGATTTGAAAGCGAGTCTCCTATCGACTGCGCTAACGCGGCCCCCTGGTACAGGAAGAAAGCAGCTAGGATGTGACCCATTTGTCTCAAAGTCGGAACTGCACATGCCTGCTCACCTGATACACAGTGAGCCATTGGCGCGAAAGGGATTAATCCATATAAGTAATAAGTAAAGGACTCTTTTCTACGCCTTAGGGCGTTTAGGGCATATAGGGCTAGACCTATATTTTAATGACCAATCGGCACAAGATGGGTGATGTATTAATCAATTTGGCTGGCTCTCACAAAGTTGTTTGGCTGTCGAATGCAGATGAATTTAAGAGATCTTTCGGAGTCATCGGTGGTGTTACAGAGACTCATGCTCTGTGAATAGTTCTCGACTTGCCAACAGAATACGAACCTCTTTGGGTAGAAATTGGTGTCATGAAATGAATCCTTTCTTTTTTAATCATATTTTAAAAATCACTGTTAACTCTTGAAGTGCAAGACTGGTAATACTTTAATTCATTCTAATGTAGGAAAATGCGCGTATCCGATGCAGTGACACTCACAACAAAACATAAAAGAAAATAGTAACCACAGAAAGGGGGTTTCTGAGAAAGGCTGTAGGAGTGATCAGAAGAGATAAAATCAGGAATGAGGTCATACGAGATAAAGTCGGCAAAGAACTAATTATAAATTATACACAGGGACAACAAATCAAATGGTTTGCCCACTTGAAGAGAATGTATTCTAATGCTATACCATTCACGGCATATAACCAAAAGAGGAGAGGGGCGTAGAGCAAGAGGTAGACCAATAACAAAATAGAAGGATAACATCAGAGAAACTCTACAGTACCACGATGTGTCTTTGGTCAAAGCAGCCAGAAAAGCACGAAGCGGCACCTTATGTCTCCCTCGACACCTGAAGTGGTAAAAGAGGACGTAAAGAAGAAGAGGAATGTAGGAAAATGCGCGTGTCGGATTCAGTTATAATAGTAACTCCGTGAAACAAAAGGAGTTTCTGCATACGTAATGAAAGTAGAATACAGTTTAGAAAATAACATAACTCTTGACCCTCTAGTGTCGTGGAGGTGTATCGATGGAAGCACTAACATACAAAACCCGCCATCTTTCTATGTCTTCCGCTTGGTGAATAAGTGCATAATAACTTAGTCTTTTCCATTTCTTGATGTTGCCATTACAGGTTCTTCTTCTTCCTCCTCTTTTTTGACCCCCTCCCCCAACCCTTCAGTGTTCCTTTAAGTACAGACTTTGTAACTGAATGTCTCACCACGTGCCCGAACCGAGCTAGCTTGCAACGTTTCCCCACTGCCAAGATAGGCTCCGGTTCTTAATTTAAAACGTACCCCAAACACGAAATCTCCGTGGGAAATTCACAGCTGACCTGACAGTCCATTATTTAAAGGGGTGGAAGTGTGCTGTTGTGTGTGTTTTTTTTTTTTTTTTTCTTTGAGTTTTCATCTAGTGTCTTATAATCCTAACCCTAACCCTAACCCTAACCCTAAACTTGGGTGTAGATAAATCGCGAGAAACTGCAACCTGAACACCCTAAAATTTATTTGGAATGTCTCCCGTGACGTTGTCGTGACGTCAGGGGTAAGTTATAAATTAAGTACCGAGGTTCCTATTGTCCTTGCAAATGCACTTTATAAATGTGTGAAGTAAAGTTTAGTTATGGTGTGCAATTTTCACTTCAAATTAAAATAAGTGTAATGTAGCTCAAATATCTGGGAACAATCATATCATCGGATGGAAAATGTGTGACAGAGAATAAAAGCAGAATAGGTCAAACGAAAGCTGCATTTCAGAAATTGAAAATTATCTTATGCAATAAATCGCTCTCATTTAATGTCAGATAGAGTGTGCTAAATGTTATATTTAACCTGTCCTGCTGTATGGCAGCGAATATTTGAATGTCGGTGAACAAATTAGGAAGAATTTGAAGCAACAGAGATGTTGTTTCTGAGGCGAATGTTACGAATACCTTGGGCGGCCAGAAACTAACAACGATTGCTTGAAAGAAGCTAATGAAAGTAGATCTCTATATAAAACAATAAGAAAGAGACAAACACTGTTCTTTGGCCACATAATGAGAAGAGAGATATTAGAGAGCATCGTGACAACTGGAAAGATCGGTGGGAAAAGGGGGTAGAGGCAGACCAAGAGTGACGATGCTGGATTGGCTGAAACGATGACTTAGAGTGATATCATCAAGAGTGCTGTTTCAGGCAACCAAGGAGCGTGATCTGTGGAGACGCATGAGTGCCTACGCCAGTTGGCAGGGCACATGATGATGAAGTAATTTAGCCGATACAGCTTCGCATTGTATTCCGTTGTATACACTAAATTCGATAACTAAGAGACCAAGTGAGAAAAGGCGACAGTTTCTAAAAGTCTCCAAACCCTGCACCTGATACTGCGCCAAACCAATTCCCAGACACGGAATCACACCATCACATTCCCGAAGGAGGCGCCAACAACCAGGAACTGCAGGATTGCGCCCTCGGTCAACAAATACCCGATCCTACATTCCAAACAATTTCCTTGTTTGCCAACCAGCATGGCCGACGGTCGCTAAGTGGAGGCCACGTCAAATTAATTTGCGCCAAACCGGAGCCGGCAAGACGAAGACGCGGCGATAATTCATTACATGATCAAGTGCTTGTTTGTGGTTTTAATCTCCGGACATTTGCAGCCGGTTATAGCACTGGGGACTTGGGGAATACCGATGAACGCCAGTATGGACACTTCTCGTAATCAACTTGAGCGTACCTTAAAATATTGCACTGTTCTTTTACCAAATCACTCGTGGCATAGTTATAAGTTCGTTTATTGACAATGGTTTCGAGTAGTCTAGACTCTATAGAGTCTAGATTATACCCACAGTAGTTAGTAAGACTCGACGACTGTTGATCATGGGATGCGGGCGCGTTTTATAATTCAGAAATACCCTGTTTGAATCCAGCTTTGGACGATTTGGTAGCAGACCGATGTGCGTTGATTTTGACAAAGTTAACACTGCAGACTCAACCCACCCCCTCCCTTTCTTTTAAATAGTTCTGACCACCAAGGCGTGAGCGATGTCACTGTTACTGATATAAGATGTTGCCGTCCCCTACCGAGCATTGAGTTATGGAGGCTGCGTCGTCTTGAGACATTGCATCCGCCACCAATGCTGGATGTCCCGGGTTCAAGCCCCGGTGAAGGCTGGCATTTTTTTCACGTGGACTTCCAGTAATTTCCCCTGGTCGATGGGTAGTAAGATCAGACCCCCGTGTGTATTTTTGCGCACGTAAAAAAATACTTTAGCAGTTGCAAATTTTAAAAAAAAAAAGAGAAGCCTAACGGTACCCACTCAAGGCTGGGTCGACCTAGGAGCCAAGGTTATGTTTGAAAAAAAAAAAAAAGTCAGTTTCCGCCAGGGAGCGAACCCAAGACGAATCGCGCTATATAAATTACTAAGTAAGAAATGATATGGTACTTTATTTGACTGTGTCTCTAGTTAACATCTGCTTCATCTGTTCTTGGTGCCTTCAATATATTCGTCTTTTCTAATGTTTGTGTAGTCCAAACCCTTGATACTATATTTGCAAAATCATCTGTATTTTTTTTTTTTTTTTGCAAGTTATTGTTTATTTTTTACCCACCAGAACAGTATCAGCAGCAAAATCGAGACCTTCCAATTATTCGTCAACAACTCCGTCAATGCGATGTTTCCAACACAAAATTCTTCTTCAGCCAGTCAATAGTTATGCCAAAAAAAAAAAAAAAAAAAAAACAGGCGGTAAATCTTTCACTCCAGTTTCAACTTCTAACCAATCACTTAAAACAGCGGTTCTCAAACTGGGTGCCGCGGAAATAATCAAGAATGTTTCAAAATTTGCCTGAGATTAGCGAAGACAGCAGTTGAAAACTGAAATACCACGAAGAAAGCCAAGAAGAGTTATGGATGCAGGTGTATTCAGAAAATAATGCAATTGTCAAGGCAGCAGTGCATTCTCAACACACGCTTACATTAAAAAACAGATACAGGAGCAACCTTCAGGGGATTTAAGGGTACAATTAACTAAACTTCTGATAAACATAAAGGAAATAATAAAAAATTTATTCAAACTGTTTCATTCATCGCATTAAAGATAACTGAACATTAAATTTGCACTGTTTTACGTTTTCTTTTCCTAAGGGTAGATGTGCTGCGAATTTTTTTTTTTTTTTAATTTTTTTTTTTAGACAAGAGTGCCACAGCAAAAAAAAGTTTGAGAACCGCTGACTTAAACCATCGCATGTTAGTCCTGCACACTCTGAACCTTCACAGATTGCCTTAATAATATTCATGAGTTTCCTTAAGTTTACCACAGCGTTTCAAGCCGTCGTGGTGTAGCGGTTCAGGACCTGACGAGCTAGAATCTTTTAAAAAAAATTTTTTTAATATGATCTTAGCTGCCAGGTCGATCCAGCCTTAAATGGGTACCAGGCAGAGTCCTTTGAAGTAAAGGCGACCGGTGTGATGCTGACCACATTGCTTACCGAGTGCCGAGTGGTCTAACAAAATATCGCTTTAGCCCTATATGCCCAATACGCCTGAGAGCGTGGAAAAGGGTCCTTCACTTGATTTCGGTATTCCAGAACTCTCTTCCATGCATGCTATCAAAAGCCTTCTTGAAGCTGATAACATTCAAAATAAGGGGCTGCGGTTTTCAAACAAATTCCTCTAAAATAAGTCACAGAGTAAATGTGTGATTTATGCAGCTTTCTCTTGTCGAAGACCTGTTTGTTCCTTTCTCTAAATGTGTGATTTATGCAGCTTCCTCTTAAGTAGAAGACCAATTTGTTCCTTTCTCTAAATGTGAGATTTATGCAGCTTCCTCTTAAGTAGAAGACCAGTTTGTTCCTTTCTCTAAATGTGAGATTTATGCAGCTTGCCACTAATTCGAAGACCTCTTTGTTCCTACCTCTAAATGTGTGATTTATGCAGCTTCCTCTTAAGTCGAAGACCTGTTTGTTCCTCTCTCTAAATGTGTGATTTATGCAGCTTGCCACTAATTCGAAGACCTCTTTGTTCCTACCTCTAAATGTGTGATTTATGCAGCTTCCTCTTAAGTAGAAGACCTGTTTGTTCCTGTCTCTAAATGTGTGATTTATGCAGCTTCCCACCAATTCAAAGACCTCTTTGTTCCTTTCTCTAAATGTGAGATTTATGCAGCTTCCCCTTAAGTCGAAGACCTGTTTGTTCCTGTCGCCAAATGTGTGTTTTATGCAGTTTCCTCTCAATTCGAAGACTTGTTTGTTCCTATCTTTAAATGTGATATAGATGCTGCTTCCCCAAAAGTCGAAGACCTGTTTGTTCCTTTCTCTAAATGTGTGATTTATGCAGCTTCCAATCAAAGACCTGTTTGTTCCTATCTCAGCATTTCTCCCACTACACCTTTAATTATATTGCAAGTTTTTTTTTTTTTTTTTAACAAAAGTCTTTGATATTAACAATAAAAGACTAATTCGTGTCCAGTCGTTACAGCCACATTACATTTCTTTAGAATTTTAAGTTATTCCTTTCTTCTACTGTTCTGAGATTTTTTCTCCTCTGCCCATTCTCTTCTATTACACGCATCTTTCACTCGCTTTATGGTTACATCATCTTCTGCATTGGGCGTTTCTGCAGTAAGTAAAAAAAAAGTAAAAAACCCTTTTCCACGCCTTTAGGCGTATAGGGCATATAGGGCTAGACCTATATTTTTATAGACCAATCGGCACAAGGTGAGAGATGTGGTCAGCACTCTACTTCCTGGGACTGCACCCGGTACCCACTCGGGGCTGGGTCGACCTGGGAGCCAAGGTCATTTTAAAAAGTCCGGCTCCTCCAGGGAGCGAACCCACGATCTTCCGATCCGCGGCGCATTTCTGCAGTAATATCACTATTATCTGCTGCTTTCTTGTTTGCAAATGAATCTAACGCCTCTGATTTCCATGCCATTTGTCTGTCCATCATTTACTGGTAATTTGGTCATTTAAACCTCTTAAACTTTTTTACGTCTACTTGTTGGACTTCTAGTTATTTACCCTGGTCTCTGGGTAGTGAGATCGGACGCCCGTGTGCATTGTTGCGCACATCAACAAATCCCTTCGCTGTTGGAAATCGAAAAAAGTAGCCTAACGGCGCAGCCCAGGCAAAATTTTGAGTCAAAAATCTACCCAAATATTTCAGGATCCTTGCCGGTGCTACAGAGCTTGTTCACTGTGCTGAGCTTCTTTGGACTCAACTTGAGTAAGAAGAAAAACGGAGCATTTGATCAGTTGTTCAAAACCTCAGATCTGACCTCTTCAGTGAAGTTCATTTCCTTTTTGTGAAATATGTCTATAAAAAAAATTTTGGACTTTGTCTGCAAATCTTTTTCTGCTCAGTATCATATGTAAGTGTTGTACCATCCTTACTTTTAATAGGACCAAACTGCAGTTTGAAAGTATTAGTTAACTGACTGTTCAGATTTGTTTATATTTCTTGCTGTAATCCTCTTTAGCCCTGATTTCTTGTTCCGTTTTTTAACACTGCATATAGCAAAAGTTCGGCGCCTTTCTTTCCCGAATACACATCCACGGTTTTTTAATCCTGCCTCGGCATGCCTCCGAATAACGGTCCCAAATTATTGAGGTTAAAAACATACCCCAACAGGGCATCATTAAGTCATCTAATAAAATATTAAAAACCAGGGGAAAAAATGTAAGAATGAGCTTATCACTTACCAATAAAAGTTAAACATTGCAGGGGCACAATTAACGGCGTTTGCAGCAAATACAGTCCTCTGTTTTGTATCAATCTGTTTGTAGAATAGCCATTTGGACTGTTGTAATCTATTATTCATAATTACATATAAATCGGCAGGTTCAACACCTACAGGTGCCAGTTCAACAATCGCCAGAACAGTATTGATAATCTGAATCGGAGCTGACGGTCTGCCTGCCATATTTGCTGGAAATTAATCCTAATTTGGTTATTTTCAAGCAGAAGAATAATCTCGGGAGGCTTGGATACCTATTTCTATTTTAATGTGTCGTCTTGTGTGTTTGTCTGCGTGTGTATGTGCGTGGATGTGTGTTCATGCGTATATGTGAACGCGTGTGTGTGCAAGTGTGCGCGCGTGTGTATGTGTTGCATATATGTGTGTGTGCGTGGGTGTGTGTTCATGCGTGTGTGTGTGCGAGTGTGTTTGTGTGCTTCTATCTTTTCTTCATTTCCCTGCCTCTGCGAGTGCTAGCAACTACTTGTGAATGTATTGACTGGGCTGTTCAAGCGGTCTCAAGGGTTCTCCGGCGATTGAAAATTCATCATATCCGCTCCATAGCAGTCGCCCGAACGACAATTTAGAATGTCAGTGTTTGAATAGCTTCAAATGGACCATTACCAAGGGCCCAGTAAATCTAAGTGTGCTCACCTTCCCCCATCACCAGACCATCAACACCCCCCCCCCCCTCTTTTTTTCACTGTAACATTTGTTGAGAGACTAACCCCCCCCCCTCCCCCCCCCCATAGTTCTTTCAAGTATTTGTTTGTATTTTTCCTTTTTTTTTTTTTCAAATACCATACTTATTTGTCATTTTAAGCTAAACTATAATAATAATAACAACAACAACATTAAAAGCAATTATAAAACAATAATTATTTTTACGTACTTAAGCAATACTTTTTAAGCCCTTTTTGGGTGCTTCTTAAAAAGTTGAGAGAACAGTGGCCCCCTCACTCATTGATGCCCCGCACCTATGACTATACATTTGTCTATAACTGTCACTATATGGTCGTACAGTCTTTAATAATTTCCAATCTGTCAGTGTCTATAGTTGACATTGTACGGTCGTGTACACTCTATGCTAGTTTCCAATCTGTCGATGTCTATAGTTGTCATTGTACGGTCTTGTACACTTTTTGATAGTTTCCAATCTGTCGATGTCTATAGTTGTCATTGAACGGTCGTGTACACTCTTTGATAGTTTCCGATCTGTCGATGTCTCTAGTTGTCATTGTACGGTCTGGTACACTTTTTGATAGTTTCCAATCTGTTGATGTCTATAGTTGTCACTGCAGGTCTTGTACACTCTTTGATAGTTTCCGATCTGTTGATGTCTATAGTTGTCATTGCACGGTCTTGTACACTCTTTGATAGTTTCCAATCTGTCGATGTCTATAGTTGTCATTGTACGGTCTTGTACACTCTTTGATAGTTTTCAGTCTGTCGATGTCTATAGTTGTCATTGCATGGTCTTGTACACTCTTTGATAGTTTTCGATCTGTTGATGTCTATAGTTGTCATTGCAGGGTCTTGTACACTCTTTGATAGTTTCCAGTCTGTCGATGTCTATAGTTGTCATTGTACGGTCTTTTACACTATTTGATAGTTTCCAATCTGTCGATGTCTATAGTTGTCATTGCACGGTCGTGTACACTCTTTGATAGTTTCCAATCTCTAAATGTCTATAGCTGCCACTGTACGGCCACTTAACTCTTTGACAGTTTCAGATCTCTCTATGTCTGTAGTCATTGCACGGCCGTGAACACTCTGGTTTGATTAGTCTATAAAAATAAACGTCTAGCCCTATATACCTAATAGCCTAAAACCGGTTCTTTACATATGCTCCCCCCCCCCCACACACACACACACATACACACACAAGGAGACACACCGTCCAGGTTGGAAAGAAAAAACCCACTGATCCAAAGTCTGTATCCACTCTCTGACTTTTTTATAATACCTCCCCTGTATTTTTGACCCTTCCACTTCAACAACATTCAATTCCTTAAATCGACCTAGAGGTGTCCTAGCGGTAAAATTGACCTACCAAGATAAGGTTATAAACGAGAGCCTGGTATCTGGACATGGCCGTTAAATTGGTCTGTCCAGAGCTATTACTTCACGCCATTGCTAACTTTATCATTAACCTAACGGGGTTAATTTTCACAACGAGACTAAGCTCCTTCCCCAACTCCCAACCCTCGGGTTAACCGACGACTCTCAAACTTTGTCGCTCTGTGGCTTCTCCTATGGAAATTTCTTCTTCTTCGCGTTCACCAACTGTAAATATCTGGTGGAAAGTTTTGGTTGATCGTCCACTTCTGGATTGCAGTCCTGTTCCAGAACTTGAGTGTTGTGTATGCATCCGTTTGACAGACAGATCTGACTAGTTTGTAAGCAGACTGTTGGTTCCTTGCCTCTTAGGCAGATGCACTTTGACTTTGAAGGAAGCTCCCATTTAGTCCACTGTTACGACATGCTTTTGGGTAGCCAGTGGGTCTATTCGTTTTCCCTGTAACAGGGCCCCAGGACCCAAACGAGGAATGGAAATGTGAAATTCCCATATGTTGTTCCCTGCGTAGAAAACTAAAGGACTGACAGATTGGACTTATGATGACTGATCCATGCTTTTATTTAAAGAAAAACAAAGTTGCGATTACTCACCACAAAGTGTCTATGATAGTTATGAGTACTCACCACAAAGTGTCTATGAAAGTTACCAGTACTCACCACAAATTGTTTATGATAGTTGCCAGTACTCACCACAAAGTGTTTATGATAGTTGTCAGTACTCACCACAAATTGTCTATGATAGTTGTCAGTACTCACCACAAGGTCTTTATGATAGTTGTCAGTACTCACCACAAAGTGTCTATGATAGTTGTCAGTACTCATCACAAAGTGTCTATGATAGTTATCAGTACTCACCACAAAGTGTGTATGAAAGTTACCAGTACTCACCACAAATTGTCTATGATAGTTGTCAGTACTCACCAAAAAGTGTCTATGATAGTTGTCAGTACTCATCACAAAGTGTCTATGATAGTTGTCAGTACTCACCACAAAGTGTCTATGATAGTTGTCAGTACTCACCACAAAGTGTCTATGATAGTTGTCAGTATTCACCACAAAGTGTCTATGATAGGTATCAGTACTCACCACAAAGTCTTTATGATAGTTGTCAGTACTCACCACAAAGTGTCTATGATAGTTGTCAGTCCTCATCACAAAGTGTCTATGATAGTTGTCAGTACTCATCACAAAGCGTCTATGATAGTTGTCAGTACTTACCACAAAGTGTCTATGATAGTTGTCAGTACTCACCACAAAGTGTCTATGATAGTTGTCAGTTCTCACCACAAAGTGTCTATGATAGTTATCAGTACTCACCACAAAGTGTCTATGATAGTTGTCAGTACTCACCACAAAGTGTCTATGATAGTTGTGAGTACTCACCACAAAGTGTCTATGATAGTTGTCAGTACTTACCACAAAGTGTCTACGATAGTTGTCAGTACTCACCACAAAGTGTCTATGATAGTTGTCAGTACTCACCACAAAGTGTCTATGATAGTTGTCAGTACTCACCACAAAGTGTCTATGATAGTTGTCACTACTCACTACAAAGTTTCTATGATAGTTGTCAGTACTCACCACAAAGTGTCTTTGATAGTTGTCAGTACTCACCACAAAGTGTCTATGATAGTTGTCAGTACTCACCACAAAGTGTCTATGATAGTTGTCAGTACTCATCACAAAGTGTCTATGATAGTTATGAGTACTCACCACAAAGTCCTTATGATAGTTGTCAGTACTCACCACAAAGTGTCGATGATAGTTGTCAGTACTCACCACAAAGTCAGAACCTACCACAAAGTCTTTATGATAGTTGTCAGTACTCACCACAAAGTGTCTATGAAAGTTGTCAGTACTCACCACAAAGTGTCTATGATAGTTGTCAGTACTCACCACAAAGTGTCTATGATAATTGTCAGTACTTACAACAAAGTCTTTATGATAGTTGTCAGTACTCACCAAAAAGTGTCTATGATAGTTGTCAGTACTCACCACAAAGTCTTTATGATAGTTGTCAGTACTCATCACAAAGTGTCTATGATAGTTGTCAGTACTCATCACAAAGTGTCTATGATAGTTGTCAGTACTCACCACAAAGTGTCTATGATAGTTGTCAGTACTCATCACAAAGTGTCTATGATAGTTGTCAGTACTCACCACAAAGTGTCTTTGATAGTTATCAGTACTCACCACAAAGTGTCTTTGATAGTTATCAGTACTCATCACAAAGTGACTTTGATAGGTATCAGTACTCATCACAAAGTGTCTATGATAGGTATCAGTACTCACCACAAAGTGCCTATGATAGTTATCAGTACTCACCACAAAGGGTCTTTGATAGTTATCAGTACTCTATACAAACTGTCTATGATAGGTATCAGTACTCACCACAAATTGTCTATGATAGGTATCAGTACTCACCACAAAGTGTTTATGATAGTTATCAGTACTCACCACAAAGTGTCTAGGATAGGTATCAGTACTCACCACAAACTGTCTATGATAGGTATCAGTACTAACCACAAAGTGTCTATGATAGGTATCTGTACTCTACACAGAGTGTCTATGATAGGTATCAGTACTCACCACAAAGTGTCTATGATAGGTATCAGTACTCACCACAAAGTGTCTATGATAGGTATCAGTACTCACCACAAACTGTCTATGATAGTTATCAGTACTCTACACAAAGTGTCTATGATAGGTATCAGTACTCACCACAAACTGTCTATGATAGTTATCAGTACTCTACACAAAGTGTCTATGATAGGTATCAGTACTCACCACAAACTGTCTATGATAGTTATCAGTACTCTACACAAAGTGTCTATGATAGGTATCAGTACTCACCACAAACTGTCTATGATAGTTATCAGTACTCTACACAAAGTGTCTATGATAGGTATCAGTACTCTACACAAAGTGTCTATGATAGTTATCAGTACTCTACACAAAGTGTCTATGATAGTTATCAGTACTCTACACAAAGTGTCTATGATAGTTATCAGTACTCTACACAAAGTGTCTATAAAAGTTGCCGGTACTCACCACGAAGTGATTTAGAATAATGTAGGCATATACCGGCCGCATTTACTTCCCATGATATTACCTGGTACAAAACGAATGTTTAGACACATCAAAGATGCAAACAGCGGGAAATGGAGAGTGAGAAGCAGCAACGAAATTCACATTCTGTTTAAATCACCAGTGATCACTGGTATCATGAGAGCTTATAAGTTGAAATGGCTGGAGTATATTGAGAGAATGTAAGATGACGGAGTAGTAAAAACTGTATTTACAATAAAGCTGAATGGTCGTAGACCACGAAGCAGACCAAGAAGACGATGGAGAAATAATGTCCAGATAGACCTGCAAACACTTGGTATCACCAACAGGAAAGAGAAGGCCAACCCGAGAGGATGAATTGAGGCAGGTGATATCTGCAGCAATGAACCTCAAGGGCTAGGAATGCGGAAGAAGAAAAAGAATGAAAGCACATTGTGCTGGAGAAATGATTAGAGAAAGATGTAAACTTTCAGACGGGTCCGGATTGAGACTTATAAGGCCCAAACTATCTACATCCCTGCGACCCTATAGTTTTAAATTGTTCCGGCTAATCTTAGAAATCTAGAAAATGTGTACGCTTTTGAAATATATGGATGATGGAAATATATTTTCGTTTAATTTTTAGTGCAATAAATTTTAAAGATTATGTCTGAAAATCTCCGTAAGATAGGGTGGCGGATTTGTGCCAGGTACTGACAACATTTGTAGCTTCGGGTGAAGTTGTTGTCCTTATGTGTTTACATCCAAAAGTGTATATGCTTTATTCTCTTGTGGTTGACTCAGGATGAAGGACATCTCATGCCTACCCACTCAACTGATTGTTCTATAAAAAGTGGTCACATCCCATAACTAGTTGTCGATACTTGATTCCAGACGAGGATAAGTAGCCTCTACGTCTGTCTTCAGGAAGTATCGTTTTAGAAGAGGGGTGGATGTCAAAGCCCTGTGGGGAAGGGTATGGGACAGAGTTTAGACGATAAGACTTTTGACGTCCTATGTTTGTGTTTGACGGACCAAGAGGTGCACCAGCGATCAGCCAGCTAAATTCACGATATAGGGAAAACTCGAGATGGCTTGAACACTGGTACCACATACACGTTTTACCCGAAGCTGAAAGGGAGAGAGAAAAAGAGCGGTTGGACAGGGACGTGTGAGGCTGAAGACAGAGCGAGACGTTTTAGATTGTATTGTGTTGGGAGTTGAAAGATAGGGACTGTTAGCGTTGTCGTCATATGTGTTTGTTAGCTGTTTTTCTCGTGTGTTATATAGTATTCTACGGACAGTTGTGTTGGTGTTGTGTCATGCATAAGTAGCGTTTGGGTCTGTGTGTAATTAGAACTTAGCTGTACTTGGTGGTAGCGATTTTTCCTATCCTAGCGCATCCAACCACCCACGTTGCAGGGGCAAATGGCAGGGTAGAAAGAGCATATCGGAGGTTGCGTGAGTTCGAACCCTAATTGTTTATCCATGGGAACGTGAATAGGTGGGAGTGGTGAATTGTAAAGCTCTCACAGCCTTGTTTCGGATAGGGGTGCTTACGCACTCGGGTTAACTACTATTTTGTAAAAGGGTATTCTTGTAATAAAAATTTGGTGTGTGCGCTCTGTACCTGTTGGACTTGGTGTGTTGTTGGATAGTGTGTCTGTCACGGGGCTATATAATGAGTAGGATAGATACAAGGTTCTCGACACTCTAGTAGAGTGAAAAGGATCCTTTTTTCCACCTTTATCTTGTTTTCTTGCGAGAAGATTTTGATCCCAAAGCTCGTTCCAGACAAACATTTTAAGGCCCGCTGTCGACAACTTCCAGGATCTGCGTGCGACGCCTCTGTCGCCATTTTGTCATGTAACAAAATGCCATTAACACTTCGATCTTTGTTTACAATCAAAGGCGTATCGATGTTAGGGTGATTGGATTTTTTCTCTCTCCTGACCGCTCTAAGAATGGATTGCCATATTTCTGTGCCGCTTGTAGCTACATTTTCTTGGCGGTTAGCACGTAGTTATCAGGAAATGAGGCGGAACAAATTGTAGGAATTTGGCTTTGTGGCCTGTTATTTGGAAATATAACGAGTGAGAAAAGCTGGCATAATAGATACTAACAGTTAATATGCTGAAGCTGTGTCACACACCATCACCCTCCCAGGGCTGCAGGTTACACTGGGTTGATGTGGCCGTTGCGGATATCCTAATTATAACTTTCTTGAAGGTTGAATGGGCTATATGTGATGTTTTTGTGGTCTGCTGTCCAGACCGATATTTTTTCAATCGCAAGTTAAACATTTAGATAGCTGCATGTGGGGAGACAAACCGATCTATCGCATGTTCAATGTCAGTGGTGTCAAAAAAGGCATGTTATTAAAATCATAAACAGGGTGCATGTCTGGCTATTAACGTGTTTAGACCAGCTTTCATGAGCGCCCGTCATACATTCCCTGTGGTCGCCGCACGCCTTTGGCTAATTTGTTTCTCTGAATGGCATCTTCTTTCGGGAGTTTCTGTAACAATATGAGTTTGTGATGTAACAGTATTTCTGTAGCCAGTGAGTTTATGATGAAACAGTATTTTTTTAGCCAGTGAGTTTATGATGTAACGGTATTTCTCTAGCCAGTGAGTTTATGATGTAACAGTATTTCTTTAACCAGTGAGTTTGTGGTGTAACAGTATTTCTGTAGCCAGTGAGTTTATGATGTAACAGTATTTCTCTAGCCAGTTAGTTTATGATGTAACAGTATTTCTGTAGCCAGTGAGTTTATGATGTAACAGTATTTCTGTAGCCAGTGAGTTTATGATGTAACAGTATTTCTGTAGCCAGTGAGTTTGTGATGTAACAGTATTTCTGTAGCCAGTGAGTTTATGATGTAACAGTATTTCTGTAGCCAGTGAGTTTATGATGTAACAGTATTTCTGTAGCCAGTAAGTTTATGATGTAACAACAGTATTTCTGTAGCCAGTGAGTTTATGATGTAACAGTATTTCTGTAGCCAGTGAGTTTATGATGTAACAGTATTTCTGTAGCCAGTGAGTTTATGATGTAACAGTATTTCTGTAGCCAGTGAGTTTATGATGTAACAGTATTTCTGTATCCAGTGAGTTTATGATGTAACAGTATTTCTGTAGCCAGTGAGTTTATGATGTAACAGTATTTCTGTATCCAGTGAGTTTATGATGTAACAGTATTTCTGTAGCCAGTGAGTTTATGATGTAACAGTATTTCTGTAGCCAGTGAGTTTATGATGTAACAGTATTTCTGTAGCCAGTGAGTTTATGATGTAACAACAGTATTTCTGTAGCCAGTGAGTTTATGATGTAACAGTATTTCTGTAGCCAGTGAGTTTATGATGTAACAGTATTTCTGTAGCCAGTGAGTTTATGATGTAACAGTATTTCTGTAGCCAGTGAGTTTATGATGTAACAGTATTTCTGTAGCCAGTGAGTTTATGATGTAACAGTATTTCTGTAGCCAGTGAGTTTATGATGTAACAGTATTTCTGTAGCCAGTGAGTTTATGATGTAACAGTATTTCTCTAGCCAGTTAGTTTGTAATGTATTTCCCTAGTAAGAGTATTTCCTAAGTCATATATTACTTGATATAGTAGTTTCTCTAATCGATGAGTTTCTAATAAAATAGTATTTTCCAAGTTATATGGCACTTCATATAGTGTGTCTAATCAATGGGTTTATAATGGAGCAGTATTTGTCTAGTCCATAGGGTCGTAAGTAAACAATATTTCTGTAATTAGTACAGTCATGATGGGGCAGTAGTTCTTTTATTAGTAGAGAAGTTACGTAGCCGTATTTCTGTAATGAGTCATACTCTTGATGATGTGGTATTTGTGTAGTCAGTAGGATCGACATAAATGATACAGGTATTGAGGTGGACTCTTGGAAATAAAATGTCATGGACTGTGTTATGTGGAGGGGCACACCAGGAAGGAAATGAGATTGAAGGAAGAAATGATTTCAGAAAAGATGAGAGCTGAGCGTCTGAGAAGAAACAGACTAAACACAAATATTGACAACAACGGTCCTAAAATCCCATGCTGTCATTGTGGAAGACTTTTCTCAACGCGGGCCGGCCTTGCTAATCACACTCGCCTTTCGTCATGGGCTGTGAGTCCCGTGCCTCCACATAGAAAAGGGTCGTCATTCCACGCCTTTTAGGCGTATTGGGAATACAGGGCTAGACCCTAAATTTGTATAGACCAATCGGCTCTTGTTGTGTGATGTGGGGGGGGGGGGGGGGGCATCATACCAGCCGCATCTACTTTCCAGGACTGCACCTGGTACCCACTCAAGGCTGGGTCGATCTAAGAAGTAATTTAAAAAAAAATTATGCTTCGTCAGGACGCGAACCCACGATCTCCCGATCCGAAGGCGGGCGTCTAGCCGCCAAGTCACAGGGACTCCCATGTCTCCTCATAGCAGCGCCGTTAGGCAAATCTTTTCTTAATTTCCAAGGGATTTTTGTTTAGGTGCGCAACAACACACACGGGCGTCCGATCCTACTACCCAGAGACCAGGGAAATTACTAGAAGTCCACGTGAAAAAAATTCTTACCTTCACCGGGGCTTGAACCCGGGACCTCCAGCACTCGAGTCGGACGCCATGCCTCGAGACGACGCAGCCCCTCAAAAAATCCTTAACATGCTGAAAATGTAGATAACTTTTCCGCCTGGTTGCCAGACCTTTGTTTCAGGGAAAACAATTTTATTTTAAAAACTCTGACCACAGAGGTAAAGATGATATATCTGTCACAACATTAAAATCTTGCTCTGGCGATCATACTGCGCACCTCGCTTTGGAAAATCGCCATATCCACAGCCTAGGCGTTCTTAGTCCAGGTGGTATCAATACTCAACATACTTTCATCTAAACAGTTTTACTTTTATTCCATTTCACATTTTAATTCTTGTCTTTTCTTTTCTTTATTACTTTTTTTTTATATCTTTTATCAGTATCAGTTATGTATCATTACCATTTGTATTTCTTTTATTCCCACTAATTATATTCTTTATTAACAGTTTTACTTTAAAAAAAATTTTTGCGACTATATATAATAATATATATATATATATATATATATATATATATTTTAGACGTCGTTTATTTTATTTTATTTCATTCATTCCACGTCATATTTTTTAAAACGTTGCTCACGCCACCCCTTAGAGATCTATATACTCTCCTCTCCTCGTTGTTATCTTTGTGTAGTTCACTTTATGTTTGACAAAGGCTGCCGGCCAAAACGTTACGTTGTGTTGTTTTGTGCATGTTTTTCTACTTCCCCATTTGGTTAGGCTTTTTAGTCAAATTTCACTGGAATTCCCAAAAATTGCAGCTGAATGTTTTCTTACGGGTTTAACACCCGCGGCTATCAATACGTCGTCATTTTTTTTTTTTTCGTCCACGTAATTCTAATAATTTGTGATTTTTTTTTTTTAAAGAGCCTCACCTTTACTGTCTCACATTCTCTCACAATTCATCAACCAACCAGTTCTCTACAAAATGTCGCTCTCGTCGCGGCACTTCTCTCTATCTCTAGCCAGTTCTTCAACCCTATGTGCTTTCGTAACCAATGCATCTTCAACATCTTGATGATGATGATGGGAAAGTGAAACTAAGAATTCTTGATCTTGCCAATAAAAAAGACCCTTCTCCACACTTTCATAATATTGGTCATATGGGGCTGGACCTGTATATCCCAGACTATTGGTGGGTTATGTGGTCAGCATCACGCCGGCCACCTTTGCTTCCTAGGACTTGTAACTGGTACCCACTCAAGGCTGGGTTAAGCTGTGACCCAATGTCATTTTTCAAAATAGTCAGAATTCGAACCTACGAACTTCCGATCCGCAGACGAGCGTCTAGCCACTACACTACGGTGGCTCCTGATTTTGTTTATTGACTTGCCTTATTAAACGGCATTACGTCCCCGGCTATGCCAACAATGCCCGTGACATCTGTTAATTGTGTGTGTGTGTGTGTTTGTGTGTGTGTGTGTGTGAGACGTGAATTTTGTGCTGTTTGAGTGCTCATTTATAGGTGAGGTGTACAGTGTAAGGTTGTGGCAATGCTGAGAAACATTCAAAAAAAAAACGAGAAACAGCTCTAGTACAACATGAACCAGTGGACACCAAAGTTGTAAGACCTCTTAAACCAGACAAGAAAACTAAAGAGACGCAAACACCGAAGCCAACGCTCAGACCTGGTGAGAGAGGCAGAGTAACGATTTCCAAGAAGACTATGAAAGAACTAGTGAAGCGATCAAGACAGACTCTGTATCAGTGGCACGTAGAAAAACGTCGACTGGCGGCCTACAGGTTCTACAAAGAAGCATTAATCTAACAGAAAAATAAAAGAATCCACCTAGTAAAGAGAAAGTCTTACCAAGCCAGCCTTAAGATGAAGGCGTGATATGTCTCATATGCAGACGTGGGTAGCATAGAGAGAACATCGTGAATGCCAGAACGAGATCAAGACAACAACTGAGGTCCTTCTCGTATATGCTGTGTAGTGGAAATCACCGACATATCACACGATGGAATAAAACACATGACTGACTTCAACAGAGTGACCACAAACGCAGATACATTACGAAAATGAAACAGAGGACAGCCGCCAGTGGCAGAGAGCATATAATCCGGCAACATACAGAAGACTAAACTAACCCATTAGCACTAAAATGACGGCCCTACAAACAACACGCAGAAAACCTGGCTCGACAGACATGGCAGCTACTACACTAAGAAACGGACAATAAAATAAGAGTATGTACAAGAGCCAAAATTATAACTAATGTTATCTAGGAGGTTCCCTATGTAGCGGCTGAACTTTGCCAATTCAAACTAAAGATGCTAATGAGAAGTAAAATGCTTCTTATCCACACTGCAGTAGATGTTTGCCACTAAATACTGAATCTTATCTCGTAACATGTATTCCTTACCTGTTCAAGACTGCAGACACACATAGCAGATAAAGCTAATATGGAAGCCCGAATTATAATTTATTTCGAGGCTGAACGGTGTAAGTGTGATTTGCACTGTTGGTGTGTCATGAGATCCGAAATCTCGGGTGTCATCAAACTTTTAAAAAGTAGCAAACCTTGATTTCGCAGTTTAAGTAAATTTTTGACCTTAACCAATTTACCACTGCCTTGACAGCTTCTCTTGCATTTTTTTTTTTTTTTTACATTTTTACAGATATGCTTATCTGTTCTCCCAAATGTGTTTCGTTGATACATTCACATCTTTCCAGACTACAGTGTTATAGTGCGGGGGCTGCGTGGTCTCAGGGCATAGTGTCCGCCTTGAGTGCTAGAGGTTCCGGGTTCAATCCCCGGTAAGGGGGCTGGATTTTTTTTATGTGGAGCTTGACCTCTAGTAATTCGCCCTGGTCTATGGGAAGCGAGATCAAACCCCCATGTGCATCGTTGCGCACGTAAAAAAATCCATTGGTCGTTGGAAATAAAAGAAGCAGCCTACAAGCGCTGCCCGGAGTTTAAAATATACCTAAAGTAATTCAGGATCCTCGCCGGTGCTACAAAGCCTGCGCAATGTGCTGAGCTTTTTTTTTTCCACTCAAACTTGAGTTGGAAGAAAAACTGAGCACCTAGGGGTTAATACCCGTGTGTTATGATGTTAATCCCTTGTTTAAACCTCAAACCAGTGTTATAGTGAGATATAAAGAGGATTGAATCACATCCAGTTAAGAGCAGGCGTGAAGCTCCACTTCTACAAAGCACACACACCCTAGGCAGAACTGTAGAGACCATTTGTTTGTTGCCCATGCAGTATGATCCTCGCTCTCAGCCTGCATTGTTTACGTCACAAGAAAGATAACACGAATACGTTTGGACCAAAGCAGGCTGCAGAAACTGCTCGATTAGATTTAAGATTTTGAACAACGGATCAACAACATGGCACACGGGTGTAACCCATAAGTGCTCCGTTCTTTTTCTAACTCAAGTCTGAGTTCGAAGAAGCTCAGCACACGGCACAGGCTCTGTAGCACCGGCGAGGATCCTAAAATCCTTTTAATAGATTTTTAACTCCAAATTTTGCCCGGGCAGCGCCGGTCGGAGC